>JAMPIO010000068.1:0-553027 GCA_024699865.1 Aphelenchoides fujianensis | reverse complement strand
TCTCGCGGGCAGTCGGGGCGGCGGGCGGCTCGAGTGCGCGCGGAGGAGCGGTGGAGTGCGCACTGCGGGCACACGCGGGCGGGCGGGCGGGCGGGCAAGCGGAGCCCCCGACCAGCCGCCCTCCTTCGGCACTCGTCTCCCCGACAGCCCGTCCACTCGTTTCTGCCCGCTGTTTCGTGTGTTCGCGCCCGGATCGGCAGTCTCTAGTGGGCAGTCGAAAGATCGCCCACCTCCCACGTGTTGTGTTGCCCGCTGCCTGCCGCCCGACCGGCGGGATCTCGTGTTCGTGGGCCGACTCGATCAAGCCGCCCTCTTTTGTTGTGCTCGCCCGTCGGAGTGCTCGCGGCCCTCATTGCGCACTGCGGAACACGCGGGCGGGCGGGCGGCGGACGCGGCGGCCGGCTGGGCGCCGGGCAGGCGGGCGCGTTCATTCGTGCTGCTGCTGCGCATTCGGCGGCCGGCTTTCTTTCCGCTCGGGTCGCTGTGGAACGCGGACGACGGCAAAATGGAAGATTTGGAGGTCTACCGAACTCGGCCATTTGTGCGCGAGAATGGCAGTGTTTACGGGTTGTCGACTGATGCTCACGGGTTGGAAGAGGAGCGAAAACAACCCTACAGCTCGTTCTGTTTAAAAGTAACACCCTTTTTAGTCCACTCTTATTTATTCGTTTGCATTAGGACTGCGGTGTTGTGCGCTTTTCCAACGACGGCCGTCATGCCTACATCATCTTCAAGGAAAATCCGCACGTTCGTGTTGTCGATTTGGTCCGCAATACCCAAAAGTTGGCTTTAATGTTTTTCTGCCTCTTAATCGGAAGTTCCAGGGTTTTCAAGTCGAATGCGTCTTTTTCGAGGCGGATTTGGGATTTTGTAATCGTGAATTCGATTACGATCTTCGCATTTGATGCCATCGCCATGGTCTTGCTTCGTTTGCGACCCGAAGACGAGTCATTTGAGCAAATTCAACTAGAGTATCCAACAGCCAATTGGACGGCTTACGCGATCACGTTTATTGAAAGAGGCGAAGTTGTCAAGCAAGCAGTGTTTGGTTGGAGCTACACAACGAACGTTCGATTTATGTGTTTGACTTTGGACGATGCTCAGTTAAGCGTCGAACCTACCGTTTGGGTTGACGATTCCCAGCGTTTTTATCGTTTGAGCACGAACGGCCGTCTCTTGTTCAGCCTGTCGATTAGAAGCGATCGACTCGATACACTGCACTCGTTCGACATCGAGAAAAGAACCTGGAGCACAATTAAACTGAACATGGCTGAGGAACTGGGACAAGTGCGTCTTCAATATTAACCTGCACTAGGTTTTGAGCCATGTTTTAGTTCACTTCTGAATCATTTGCGTGGTCGCATAACCACGCGTACTTTTGCGGGGGCAAAGGGGATTTTTACTACCGCCGTTATTTCGTTTTTTGCTGCGACGTGGAGCGACGTGAGTGGAAGAAGCTGCCGATTACCAGCAAATACCCGCTTCGAATCGCTGTCATTACTGATGCGAACACCGACAAAGAGAATGGATTGCTGATCATGGATTTAACGAACCTTAAAAAGAAGGAAGTATATCGCCTGCTCTTCAAGTGAGTCCTTTTTACGCCGCCTCAACCGCTCTTTTCACTTGCAGCTCTCCCGACCCGCTCCTCCGCCTCGCGGTGGACGCTCTCCGCAAGAGCCGGCTGGACGTGGACGGACCGGCCGGCTTCCACGGGCTCATGAGCAGCAAGTGCGGCCGGAAGATCCTCCCCTCCGTCTACCCCAACATGACGCCCATCCCCCGCCTCTGATCGCTTGAATAAACTCCTGCCTCGAACAAAAGCGAGGGCATCCAACGGGGAGCAGAAGGCGGGCTCGACGGCCGGGGATCACTGGGCGGTCTTCTCTCGAATGAGTGGGCGCTCGGCCGGCCGGCCGGCAGTCGGGAGAGCGGCGAGCAGGACGGGCGATCGGCGGGCGGGAAGACGCGCCCACCGACCGGCCGCTTCGATCGGCCGAGTGGGCGGAAGGCGGCCGTCCTCTCTGTTCGTCGCTCGAGGCGGCGGGCGGCGAGTGGGTGGGCGGATGAGCGGGTGGTGGCGAGTGTTCACGAGTCTCCTAGGGGAGGGCGGTCGGGCGGCTCTCCACCTCCCGCTCGTCTCCTCGCCCACTCTTGCCGGACTCCATTACGTGCCGGCCAATCGGCGGCGCCCGCCCTTCCCCGCCCACTCGCGGACACTCGCCGTTGCTCCTCTCCGCCGGATGCCCGCCTCGAATCGACGGACGGGATCGCGCGACCTCCCGCCCACTCTTCTCCGCTCGCGTCCCCGACTTCGGCGCGTCCCGCCGCTTGTCCTCCTCGTCGCCGATCCCCCGAGTGCCGCCTCGAATGAGCGGGACGGCGCCGATCGCCCGCTTTCTTCCGCTCGTGTTCGGCGGGCGTGAGTTCGAGTGGGTGGGCGGCCGCCTCTCATGCCCGAATCGACCGCCCGCTCTCCACTCACCGTCTCGATCGAAGCGGACGTCCCGCCGCCCACTCGTCGACGAACGAGCGGGAGAGCGGGCGGATGGGCGACGAGAATTCGGGGGATGAAACGAAGGACGGCGAGTGGGAGGAGAAACTGGAAGGAGGGAACTCGACGGCCTTCTCGCGGCCGCCAGACGGGAGTTCCGGCCGCTCGTTGCGGGCGGCGAGCGGCGGAGGAAGGCGCGAGTGCGGGGGCTGCCGCCTCGCCCACGTCTCCAAGGTCAACGTCCATTTATCGCGAGCACTCACTAGAGGAGGGGAGTGAGCGGGCGGCCATTCGACTCGCGACTCCCACCCTCTCTCAAAGGGGAAGGATGGACGGTCGAACGGAAAGAACCTGCCGCCACTCCCCTCTTTCGGTCGGAGCGAGTGGACGGAGCGAATCAGTCGTTGGCCCAGTCGATTGCTGGACGTCCTCGGCGTGGGCAGCGGCATGATCGAAGAGGCGGGGAAGGAGCAGCCGGCTTCTTCGTGTTTGTGCAGAAGAAGCATGGAATTTCTTCGTTGCTTGCTTCGATGTGCACGGCTTGGTCTTCTTGTTGTTGGTGTGAAGGAAACGAGAGTTCATTCCGTGAATTCGTTTACTTCTGGGTTGAACTTCCGACTTGTAACGGCATGAGGACCACGCGTGCCGTCTTTTGTCGTGAGAAGGAAGGACGGCGGTTGTTGTTGTTGAATGGCGATCAGTATGAAGATTTTTGACCGCAAATGCGATTCGTCGCTGTCATTTTCTTTCCGTAGTTGGTTTCCTTTGTTTCGATGGGTTATTCCGCAGCTTCCAGGTTTATGGCACGCAGTGTCTCTACAATGACCGCGCTTTTCGTATTCAGCCTTTGGATGAGCGGAGTGGAGTACACGACTTCTTTTGCTACGAGTAGGTGGCATCACTTTTCCCTACGTTTGCTGCTCGTTTGGGGATGCGGATTCACAAACGAAAATTTAAATAGTTAGCCCCGTTTATTGCGCGGGTGCCTCGTCAGAGCCGCCATCCGTCGACGAGTGGGGCAAAACGCGGTTCATTCGAGCAGGAGGGCAGTGGAAGTGGCGTTCTTTCGTGCAAAAGCCGACTTCTCGCCGAAGCTCGCTAGAAGGCAGCCGGCGGCTTCCTCCTCCCACTCGCCGTCTTGTTCAAACGACGACGTTCGGTTGCTGGAGAAAAATATGGCCGACTACTCGTTATCATGGTTGCTGGAGGCTGAGGGTTTTTTATTCCGCAGGGTCTTTTTTGCTTTGACCGCTAGATGCGTTGCGATTGTAACGTTGCGTGAGCAGTTTAATAAAACAAACGGCCATAGCAGGCGACTTCCATCCTTGTCAAACAGAAGGAAGCCGGTGGTCTATTCTGTTTGCAGGTTTTTGTGTGGCCCTCTATTCTTTTATACGCATGTTCCATTCAATTTTGCAGTTAATTTCCCTGTTTTGGTTGCATGCGTCCTCGAACAATTTCACTTGTTTGGCTGCTTTTCGTGTTCACTTTATTCGTTTCAAAGTTCTTTCAGTTTTAAGACGTACAGAAAATAACTGGTAACGAGTAAACCTACCGCTCTCCATCATACCGTATGTCTCCTCGACCGTCCATCCACGCGTCGTCCAATTTTATCAAAATCCACGGAAATTCGCTCCAATTTCGCCCATCCACTCGGTTCAACTGCCGGAAATTTAACCATCAATTCGCGTCCTCACACGCCGTCCGTCGATCCACAAACGACGGCGAAAAGAACTCACTTTTTGGGCCGAAACTCGCCGCCGATCGCCGCGAGTCGGCGGGCGGGCGGCGCGAAAAACCGGCGAGCGGGCGGCGGTTGGACGGGCGACCGGCTTTCTCGCTCGCGTTTTCGTTCGCTTCCCGCCGGCCGCTGCGAGTGAGTGGGCGCGGAGAACTCGCCGCTCTGCGGGGCGGTCGTCCGTCCACCCGCCGCCCACGAATTCGGCCGCCCGCCCCAACGAGCAGCCGGCCGCTCTCCGCTTCGATCGCGGGCAGTCGGCGAGTGTGTCCGCAGTCGACGGGGCGATCGGAAGGCCGCCAGGAGCGAGAAGCGGCGAGTGGAGAACGCGGCGACTGTGCGGTTGGTGGTGCACGAGCGGCGTCCACTGCGCCCTCTCGATGGTGGATGACCGCGAGGACGCCAGCCCGCAGTCCGCGCAGCCGACGGACCGAAGCGGCGATCGAGCGGGCGGTCGATTGGAGGGCGGCTTCCCGCCGATTCTCCCGCCTTCCGCCAACTGGGGGGACTGCCGGCCGTTCGCTGCGGGCGGGACGAGCCGCCGCGTCGTCTTCGAGTGAGTCCTCCCCCTTCTTTCTCACCCAATCCTCCGCCCACTCCACTGCGCCACCGAACCGCCGGCCACGAGTGCGCGGCGATCGGCGCCTCCCCGCGGCCCCCATCTTCTCTGCCGGCCATTAAAGGGCCACGAGCGGGACGGCCACTCGCTGCTCGTCGGCGGCAACCGGACGCCAGCCGCTCCGCCCACGACCACTCGGCCGATCGGACGGCCGGCGGACACTCCGAAGGGACGAGCGGCACCTCCCCGTCGACTTCTACCAGAGCGTTCCCTCGGCTCTCCTCGACAGAAGGCGCCATTCACTGGAGCAACTCGCGGAACTCCCCCACCGACTGCGGCCATTCGGCGGTCGTTTCGGCTCGTCCACTCGAACTCCCGCCTTCTGCTTTCGGCTCCTCCGCCCACTCGCCGCCAGTGGGCTCGAGCGGTGGAGAAAGCGGAGGGAGGAGCGGCGAGTGTCCATTCCGGGCAGTGAGGAGTGGGGGGACGAGAGGGAGGGCCGCCCGCTGCTTCCTCTCGCCCACTCCTCCGTTCGGCCCCAACCGACCGCGCTGCCGGCCGGCGGGGGCGACGAGCGGGAGGCGCCGATCGAAGGCGAGCGGCCGCCCGTTGCCCCCGAATGCGCCCTCCGTTGGTGCCGTGCGTGTTAATCGAAAGAATGCTCGTGACTTCGGCTCGCATCACAGCTTGCTGCGATGCCCACAGCTCGTCCCCGAGCATTCGATTGAGCAGAGGAGTGATGCTCGTTCGAATCGAATGCATTCCGAGCACAAAGCAACGACTTAAGCGGTTAGTTGACGCGTGTTTCGATCACCACAGAAGGCGGGCACTGCGGGCGTTTGATTCCCGTTGGAAGCGGCTGTTTGCACGCGCCGTCCGCTCTCTCTTCGTCCATTCGGGCGCTTGGATCCTCCCGCTGCTCTCCGCTCAACATCACGACGATCGAGCGGACTCCCGCGTCCTGCGGTTGGTTCGCCCCGCAGACGCCGTGGATCGTGCTCTCGACCGTCCGCTCGACCGCCCGCCGGCTTCGAGTCGTCCGCCTGCTCGTTCGACTGCGTACTGGAAGCAGTCGTGTGCGCCCGGTGATCCCCCTCATCCGATCGGACGACTCCCTCCTGCACGTCCGGAATTCACGGACTGCGAGTGGAAGCGGCGGCCGTCGCTCGCGGCCGGCAGGTGGACGAGCGGCGAGTGGACGGACGAGAGCAAGGGGGCGAGTGGAGGGGAGGGGCCGTTGGACGTGCAGAAAGCGGAATCTTCTTCGTTTCGCCGCCTCGGCAACAATCCGCACGATTTCTGCCCACTCGCCCACTTGCAGCGCGCTCTTCGAAACGGCCGGCCGACCGATCGACCGCCTTCTTCTCACTCCTCAACGAGGAGCTCCAACTCGTGCCCGACCCCCGCCGGAGTGTTCGAGCGGTGGGCGACGGCGGGACTCCTCACCCACCGGTTGGATTGCTCCACACAACGCCACGCCGCCTTCCGAACGACCGGATCGCCGGCCGGGAAGCGGAAGACGCCGCTCGACGGGCGGCTTTCGGCCCGCGGAGGACGCGGACGAGCCGCCAGTCGCTCACTACGCGAACCGCTCGGTTGGACCGACCGGTGGGGAAGGGCGGACTCCCGCCAATCGAGCGGCCTCGTTTCCAGTCGACCGCTTCGGAATTCTGCACTCAGCCATGCGGAGAAGGACACACTTCAACCACCGGATCGCCCGTTTGATCTCCGTTGTGTTCGTCGAGTGTTCAGCTGCGAATAAATCGGATGCCCCACTCGACGACAAATCGGTGAACGATCGCTTCAATCCGAACGAACGAGAGGGACAGTCGGTAGAAGGCAGTGGAGCCGGGAGAAGCGGAGCTCTTCTTTGCTCCCCGTTCCGCCCGCCTTCTTCCCGCTGGGTCGAACCCTCCACTCGGCGGGCGGGAGTGCTCGTGGCCGAGTGGCTTTCCGGTTGGACTTCTCGCGCCCGCCGTCTTCCGGTCGTCGAACGAAGGCGGCAGTTCGTTGCGGCCGCGGGGATTCCAGTCCACTCGCCGCCGCCCGCTCGCCGACGAACTCGGCGGGTCGACCGCCAGCGAGACGGCGGGCGGCCGGCGGACTCGCGGCGAGTGGCGGCGGGCGGCGCGTCAAGTCGGACGGCCGTCTTGACCGCCGCCGCCGTCCGCCGCGTGGCCGCTTTCTGCTCGTTTTGGATTTGCCTAGAATTTTCGTTTATTTTCGTAGAATCCGTCTCTTTCTGTTGCTTTGTTGGGTCAAAGGTTTGTTTAGTGGGTTCAGCAGCAATTATTTGAAGTAATGGGGGCGTTTAAAGGTCAACAATTCGTCCGAGCCTCTTTGGCGGAATAAACGAGTGATCGTTTGTGGATTGTTTGAAGAGAAGTCGTGAGTTCTGCAGCCCGTCACTCTACTCACTCCTGCCGTCGGTCATCTTTCAGCCCGCTCGTCGGTGGATGGACGCGGATGGACGGGGATTCGGGTGGATGGCGGTCGGTTTAATATTTTTGGATTTCTGTTGCTTGCCGCTCCGTTTAGGTGTGGAACGAAAGCAACTCGCTGAAACGAAAAATTGAGACGGATCTTGCTGCAAGAATTGAGCAAACGTGCAACATGATGAGCGGACGGAATTATCGCATTTTGCGAAGCTTGATGGACGAAAAAGAATTGAGTATGGAATTCAAGCGTTTAAAAAAAAGCGAGCAATCAGTCACAAATAATTCCATCGAAAATAGTGAACATTCAACGCAAATAGCCGTAAAAATAACAGTACGATAAGTCTTGCACACGTCGAAAGAACGAAAAGCACTCAACATGCTCCCGGAATAATCAAATGCTAAACGGAAATTGAAACGACATTTGAAGACCTCTAGTCTGCCGTCGCCCGTCTCGTGAATTGGCTGCGCGAGCTTCTGCATGCCTAGCAACGGAAGAGGCATTGCTGTCTTCTCAAAACATTCCTTTTGCAACAACCGCCGATCAGCTGCCGTTCTCGACTTTCAACAAAACCTGTGGAAGCTCATCATTGACTATTGTCAGCCGACGGGCATTCTTTGCGTCTCCTAAACAAATAACGTCTTATATTCAATTTCAAAATGCTGTAAAAGTCGAGGAAGCTGCGGAATAACCCGCAAGAATGCACGAACACCAGGCGAAAATGTAGAAATGAGCGTATGCTTTCAGGACGATACCAGCGGTCAACCCGTTGTGCAGGTTGCACGTCCCAGAAGTCGAAGTCATGTTCACGGAATTACCTACCCAATGAACACACTCATCGAATGAACTGAAAGATCGGAGTCGACCGGTTGCGTGTCAAACGAATTCGTGGTCTGCTCGCTTGCGGCCGGCGCCAACAACAACCGATCGTCCTGATGTCCTTCTTTTTTCTACAAACTTGAAAACAGCCGGCCTTTCTCGATTGAACTTAAGAAGGGCTTGCGGAATAACCCATCAACTCAAGGCCCAGAGCACACAGCAATAGGAGCCTCTTGCTTCCACCGTCAACGCAAGCAACATCCAAAGGTGCATACGTTCCGGAATAAATGCAACCAACCTGCCGTCGAGCAGTCAGAAGAATCGAATGCCGCCCCATCCCGAACAGAAACCAAAAGAAAGACCGCCGTGTTCGTTGCGGACTGGAAAGAAGGAAGAACGAACCGCCTTCCACTCACGAGTGGTGTGTGGAGCAGCGGGCAACAGAAGGGCGGCATTGAAACGGGTAGCAACAATGGAAAGCGAGGAACACGGAATTAAAGCTTGAAACAAACGAACTGCTCGTCGCCGTTTGAATGCGGCGTCGAACGGGAACGGTAGCTAAAAGTCTAGAACGAACAGCGTGGACACGAATCAGCGCTCGCTTTTGGGCGGTTCTTGCAATACCTAAATCGAGTGACGAGGCGTGGAGGTCGCCTTGGAACTGGACGTACGGCAACTACCATAGAACATCGAAAAAGTAGCGAACGCCCGTCTGCTGGCCAACCAGCCGAGCGAGTTTTTATTTCACAGGCATCAACGTAGAAAAATCATTTTCGGAATAATACTAACTAAAAACAACGATACTCGTCGAATAAATTGACGCGCACAGTGGAGCTAACCGACTGCAATTAAAAAGATGCGAATTCCGCGGAAGCTCTCCGCAGTAAGTGGACGAACAAAAACAGAAAGAAGAAGGCGGCGCATGAGCGAGAACGAACGTGAATGTTGGAGTCACTTTAACGAGCACTGGTTGTAAAGCGCCCACTGCCAATGCTCGTCTCTGCAAGAGTGATAACAACGCCCCTCCAGCAAGCAGTGAATGGTAGGAACAAACAGCATTTGGTCACGCAGCCAACTCCGCTGTCAAGCTCTAAAGCATACATATAAACTGAAAATCGACTACGGATCGCCATCAACTAGAACGAAAACAGCTACAAAGAAAGAGCGAATACGCTGTTGCGACAACCCCTTTCTTGCAGTATAAACATCTGAGCGGAATAAAGCGTGTGCTCTGCCCACTTCTAACGACGTGATCAGCAGGAGCAAGCGCGAAATGATCTGCGAGAAGCCGGGCAGCAAACGAACGGGCTGCAAAAATGACCACCAAGTTCAATCCTTCCCAACGACCACACCGACCGAACGCACCAAAAGCTTGGGAGTCGACCGACTGCGCGTCAAATGAATGCGTGTTCTGCTCGCTTGCGGTCGGCGCCAACAGCAACCGGCCGTCCAGCCGCCTGTCTTCTTCCAACGAACGGGCGAGCAAGCGCTGTTTATTAAACGCTCTAGCTGAAATCAACGCGGAATAAACCGCCAACTCAAAGTCCAAAACAAACACCAAGCGACGGTCCTGTTTCCTTTTTTAAACAGCAACAGCGATTAATCAGCATACTGCAGACGGAATAAAAGCAACCGCCCTGCCGCCGAGCAGACAGAAAAATCGAATGCCGCCCACCCCAACAGAAAGCAGAAGAAAGACCGCCGTGTTCGGTGCGGACTGGAAAGAAGGAAGAACGAACCGCCTTCCACTCACGAGTGGTGAGTGGAGCGGCGAGCAACAAAAGAGCGGCAGTGAAGCGGGCGGCAGTAAAAGAAGCCGCCGGCGCACGACAAATAGAAGAGGCGTCGACGGAATTTGAACGCAAAATGACTCTTTGTTGCCTTTCGATTGTAAAACTAGTTACTGAAATGTCCCCGGCAACTATTCGCTGAGTAAAAATACTAGAACCGAATAAAAGAACAACACTGAGCATCGTTCTGCAATTGCCCATTGGACAGCTGTCTACAAATTCGTTCCTGTTGAACACGCAGCACGCCGACCACGTGTTTATCTATTCTTCTTGAATCTCGTTGACGAATTTCTCGTTACACATATCGAGATTCGCTCGGTTGCTGGTTTGTTGGAGCTCGAATTGGAATAGAAACAACGACTTGTTCCCCTGCAATCCAGAAATGAATGCCGGGCACTTCTTCCCGTCTCTAAAAGAAAGACCGCCCAACCCCGCGCCGTTGAGAACAACGAGCGATTTGATGCCGATCGAAGATGCTCGTTGTGTTTAAAGCAAAGCCGAACATAAACGATGCCTGCGCTATCAACTAACGTGAATTTGCGGGCAGCCTTTTCGGCTGCATGGCAAAGTTGTTACGCGCGCGGAATCTTTCCCCACAGTAAGCGTACGAACGAGACCGAAAGAAGACGGCGGTGGATGGGCGAGAACAAACGTGAATGTTCGAGTCGATTCTACGAGCTCTGTCGGAGAATGCCAACTGCCAATGCTCGTCTCTGCCAGAATGATCAATGACGCCCTTCCAGCGAGCAGTAAATGGGAAGAACGAGCAGATTCGGGCACGCAGCCAACCTCGCCGTCCATCTCTGAAACAAGCGAGTACGAACAGACAAAACTATCACGAAATAGCCACCAACGTGAACGGAAGAAGCTACAAATAAGAGCGGATTGACAGTTGTAACCAACCGCTGCACCCCAAAAATAAATGGCACACGTACGGAATGTAACCGCCGCTTTGCTCACTTCTTAACTAGGGTTCAATCCCGTTCCCTCTCCCGTTCCACGTGGATCCCAAAAAATTCCGGTCCCCCTTCCCCGCTCCACCTGATCCGCGTTCATCCCCGTCCCCGCCGCTAGACGGGGGCGGGATTGAACCCTACTTCTAACAGCGTGATCAGCTGGAGCAAGAGCGAAACGATCGGCAAGGAGCCTGGCAGTGAACGAACGAACGCCCAAAGAATTGATCTCCGGACACTCCAGTCGGCATTCCAATAAACGGCCCGCTTGCTCGTGGGCAATCGAGATGGGGAGCTCTGTTCGGGCATTGGTCGGCCATAAGCAAAGAACCACACGCGCTGCAACTAATATCCGTTAGTAAAACAAATCAACGGAATAATCGAATGAAAAGAGTTATAAAAACAACAAGAAGATTGTTCACAGCCGACGATTCGCACGGCAAAAGGGAGAAAACTCACGCTTTGCGGCTCGACACGAGCGAGCGAGAAGTTGCTTATGTTCACTACAAAAACCTCTGTAGATGTCCTCTTGCTATTAAATTCTGGATAATCACCGAAAACGCGGAATAAAAAAGCAACAAATTTACACACGCGACACAAAAAATAAAGTAAGAATTCAAACAATCCCACAAGAAAACCATTGAAAGATTTTGACGGAATAAAGCGTTCGTTGTTTCGACTAGCAGAACATAAAAAAAACCAACGGTCACTCATTCATCGTCTTCAATTGACCGACCACTACTTGTCCTCCGGTCCGACGACAATCGATCGTATGCTGAAGCGAGTTCAATGGATGGCCGGCTGCGCTCCGGTGGTTCCGGTCCGGACGGCGCTTGTGCGACACCCACTCGCTTCTTGGAACTCTCCACTCGTTCTTGCCGACGCCTCCCCTCTCTGCCCGCTCCCTCCCGCACCGGTGCTCTCGTCGTTCCCCCACGCCTTCACCGATCGACGTCAACGGTGAGTCCCGCCGCTCTTCGCCCGCCTACATTCCGACCGCTCGTTTCAGGCCGCCCGATTGGAGTCCCATCTGCTGAGTGGTCAACAGCCGCCTTCCACTCGCCGGACTTCCCGGCTGCTCGTCGACCAGCCGACTGGAGGGTTCGGTCGGTGGCTCTTCCGACGAGTGGCCATCTTCCGCTTGTCCGGCCGCCTCTTTTTTCGAGCGGAAAGAATGGGCGGACGGCCCCCACAGACAAGCGGGCACTCGCGTCACATGGGCGTTCGACCACTCGCCCACTTCTCCGCCGGCGATCACGCTTTCTGATCACTTTGTTCATTCGCTATTAAAGACGACGGTGAACCACATGCTCGTGAACAACGAAGAGATTCTCGCATTGCTCCTGCTGCTTGCCCATCAAACTCCCTTCTTCCTCCAATTTGCACCGACTGCTCACTGAAAGTGAGAATCTCCAACCGAATGAAATCTCCAAATCTCCGCCCACGAACAGAAAGAAGCGGATGCGTGGAACACAAGTGGGGCTCGTCCGCCCAGTCGATGAGAGGGATGAAGCGAAAGAGAACTCCTGTAAACACAAGAAAGAAAGGCGCCGTTTCGTCCGATACACCCGCACGACGAAAGAAACGTAAGACCGGCCGGTCAGGACTCCCTCTTGCGGCGGCTGAGCATCCGATCGACCATCGTCTTCGTGTACTGCAGCCGCCCGCGCAGTTCGTGCGAGCAGCCCGACTCGACGAGGGCGGCCGGCGCTGCGGGTCGCCGAACATCGCCGCCTGCATGGACGGCGAGACGATCAGCTTCGTGTGGTCCTGCAAGCAACCCGACAGTCCCACGAATCGAACGGAAGGAACTCGCCGCAAAGAAGTCCAACTGGAGCGTTCCGTCCGTCAGCAGCAGCACGACGGCCACGTCCGAGCGGAACCACTCGCTCGGACACGGGAAGCGGGCGAACTCCTGACCGCCCCGCGGCAGCCGCTCGCTCGCCGACCGCAGGTGTTCGATCGTGTACGAGCGCAACTCCGCGAGCAGCTCGACCTTCTTCTCCAGCGTCTGCGCGTACTGGGCGCCCGTCGCGTCGATGTACTGGAGCCGACTGCAAGCGGAAGGGAGGAGTGGGCAGAACAAGGGGAAACTCACTCTCCGCTCACATCAACCAACAGCTTCGTGTGGTCGTTGAACAGGACGCCCACCGAGTCGTCGCACAGCCGGCAGTCGAGGCCGCCCTTCTCCGCGAAATCCACCCACCCGCCGAGGCGGGCTGCTCGTCCCGCACGTCCACTGCGAACAATCGAACGATCAGGGAAGCATTCGGGGGACACTCACGATCGTTACTCGGCACCTGCTCGCCCTGTCGGCAGAAGAAGGGCCCAGCTGGTTGGCCGCGTAGTTCAGGTGCTCAACGATCGGCGTCTCGTCCTCTCGTTCGCCTTCCGGTTGCTCACGATCATCCACACGTTGCCCAGACGAGTCTCTGGCTGAAAGCGAGCAGAACGGAGGCGAGTGAAAGGAGTGGACGAGGAACAGCCCTCGATCATGCCGCCCGCGAGGTTCTCCTGATTGAAGCGCGGCACGGACACGAGGCACGAGACGGGCAGCGCGTCGGGCAGGAAGCCGCGCGAGAAGACGGTCGGGCGGTCCTCCGGCCGCAGCGCCAACAGAACGGCGATCAACTCGTGCGCGTGCTGCTCGATGCGCGTCGAGATCACGTACTCGTTCTGCCGAATCCTCGCGTCCGTTCGCTGCAGCGAGAGCGGTCGGAATCGGAGTGAAGAGGGGAGGAAACTCACTTCCGAGGACAGCGTCTCGAACGGCGGCCTCCCGACGAGCAGCGTGTGGAGGATGCAGCCGATCGCCCACACGTCCACCCCGTACGAGTGGCCGGCCTTGAGCAGCATCTCCGGCGCTGAAGCGGGAGTGAGTGGACAACGGAGGGAACGAACCGATGGAGTAGGGCGTGCCGCTGACCGCCTGCCGCTGCTGCCCGTCGCCGATCTTCAGCTGCAAGCGGTCGTTGAGGAAGAGGTTGCCCAGCTTCAGGTCCCGATGGATGATCTGCCGAACGTGCAGGTGCTGGCAGCCGGCGACGAGCTGAAAGCGGCGAGTGAGCGGACGGAGCGGAACGAAAGGAACTCGCTTGGTGCGTGAAGTAGCGGGCTTCCGGCTCGGTGACCACTCGACGCCGCCTGTGGAACTCCAGCAGCGAGACCGGGCGGCCGACGTTCTCTCGATCGAAGGACGGGGCGACTGCGGACGGCTGCGAGAGTCCCCGCTTGTCGGCGGCTGTTCGGCGGAGCGAGTGGGCAAAAGCGAAGAGAGGACGAGTGGGCGGAGGAAGGAGCGAGTGGGCGGTCGACTGCTCTCCGCTTCCCCGCACCGCTCGCCGTCGTCCATCCCCGCACTCGCCGATCACTGCGGAAAAAACCCGCGAGAGCCGCCGCTCCTCTCCGCCCGCCACTCGCTTCTTCGGGCGGCCACTCGGCGGACTGCCGGCCGGAGGGCGCCGGCCAGCGGGAAGCGGAGACTCCCGCCGCTCGCCCGTGGTCGATCCCCTGCCCTCCCTTCTGATCGAAAGGCGGGGCGCTCACTCCGAGGGGAAGACGGGAGGGCGGGCGGCCATTTGACTCGCCGGTCGAACGGAAGTGGCGGGCGGCCGGCGGCGAGAGGTATTGGTGCTGACTTTTGTCTGATGGAGTGAGTTGTCCACGTGCTGGAGGAACGTGTAGGAGGAGGAAGTCGTTGAGATAGTTGTGATGGGTTGTAATTTGGTCGTTTGCCGATTGTTGACGAGTGGTTGTTAAGCAGCGAATAATGGAATGTTTATTTTCTTTCGTTCGTTTGCGTCCGCTTGCTACTCGCTGATTTTTCGAAATCCCACGCGCCGATTCTTTTCTTTGTTTTATAACAACTTGCAATAACTAAACAACTTGCGAACAAAAGTATAGACAATCGCATGGAATCCTTTTCTGTAGGTGAACGGGCATCTTCTGTTGAAAAGTGTAGGTGAAGATCACAGCTTCCACTGTTCGTGCTTGCAGGCATACATTATTTTTTATTCGTTGCGCTTTCCAAACTAACCGAGGGTTATTCCGCGCTAGTGTCGACTATAGCGGTGCGTAGCCAACCACTCGAGTTCCCCTTTCTCGTCAATCAGCGGCCCCGTGGTCTTTTGTTGCGGACTGTTCGCCGTGGCCGAATAAGAGCAGTTCTTTTGCTTGTTTATTGAGGTGGAAAGTAAATTTCTTTCTTCATCGCTCCTGATGCAAATTCGGTCCTTGTGGCCGCCTCAATGGTCGAGTGGCAAAAAAGAAGAATTTGCACGCGTTTCCGCGGCATTTGCCACTGGACTACGCGCGCCTCCACGGGGCGTAAATTTGCATTAGAAACCGTCGAGAAAGAAACTTTCTTTTCACCTCAATATACGAGCAGGCAGCAAGGACCCCCGCCGAATGGATGGCGTTCAGTTTCGATCAGAAGTGGGGTTGGTTCGACTGCCGCCGTTGACGAGAAGGCCGCCGAGTGCTTCGATCTCGCTGCTCGTGTTCACTTCTTTCCTTTCAGGTCGGAAGCTGCAGGAGGCGCACTGCCGAAAGAACGGGGCGCGAAGACCGCCGATTGCCGGCCGGACGCCCGCCGCCCGTCGAGCGGCCCCCACGGCGTCCCCGTAGTCCGGTGGGATGGGCGGCGGATTGCGGGGCGGGAGTCCCGTTGGCCGGCGGGATCGAAGCCGGCGCTCGGGAGAGGGCGGTCGGCCGTGGAAGACGGCGGAGGGCGCGGATCGGCCGGCGAGTGGGCGAGTGGCGGGCGGATCCAACCGAACGAAGTGTCTGCGGACGAGGGCAAGAGTGGGCGGCGGGCGGACGGGCGCCGCGGCCACTTGCTCGCCACCTGGCTGTTCACCGGATGAACAAAAGAACACGGAAGCTCAGCTGACCGCGGCTCCAGTTTTTCAAGATGTAGGTGCTTGCAGGGGAGGAGTTTATTCCGCAAAGACAGCGCGAAAGGCGTTGACTTTTTTATTTTATCGCGCTCACGTTTGTTTTGCACAGAACCGTGTATTCGGCCGTCGCCTTTTTTCCCCCCGACTTGTCATCCACACACTTGCGGGTGGGCTGCTCACAGTTGCCTGGCGGCTGGCTGTTTCATTCTTTCGAACAGGAGAAGTGTTAACGAAAAATTCCGCAGATCACTGATGTGGGGATTGCTCATTGACAATTTTGCTACAATCCGCTTGCAATCACTTCTTTTTGTTGCCTATAGGTCGAAAAAAGCGCTTTATTCCGATCACTCGATCATCGAAAGACAGGCGAGTCGCTCTACGTATTTCGCTTGCCCCTCGAACAGCCACCACTCACAAAATAGCATCACTCTTCAAACACCTCGCCGTGCGCTGCTCACACTGGCGCCTGGCCAATTCATCGCATAGGTCTTCTTCGCCTCCCTCCACGCCTCCGTTCGGGATTGCCCACAACGAGCAGCGCTGAACGGCGACTCGTGCTCGTGGACGACCGCCTTCTTCCGGCGACCGGCGGGCATTCGGGGCGGGATTCCCGCTCGAAGTGGGCGCTCGTGGACGGGCGGGCGGGAGTGTCCGTCTGCCGCCAGTCGGCCGGCTGCACTTTGGCACGGGCGACCTCTGCACTCGCCGGAGGACTGCCCCCTCCCGGTGGAAGGGGCGGGGGATCCCCGAGACGACTCGCGAGTTGCCCGCTTCGAATGGCGAGTGGTGGTCGAGCGTGAGACTGCATTCGTTTCCACGTTCTTCGATGGGCGTTGAGTGGGTACGCTTCTTTTCTTTTGGCTGTAAGTGAAGCCGATAATTGATGCTTTATTCCGATTCGACTACATTCGTGTTGATCATTTCTTAGCTTTACAATAACAATCAGCTCGATGAAAGCGGCTAGAATTAAAACGAGCGGCAAGTAGCGCTATCATCAACAGAGTCGATTCGGAGATGCGCTTGCTTTCACGGGTCGTTGTTTAGTCTTTTCGAGTGTTTTATTCCGATGAAGAATTTAATGATCGCCGGCGATCATGGAATAAAGGTTTGTGTATTCTTGATTTTTCGGTGGCAAAATGGAGGCCAAACGGTGCAGGAATAATCGGCAACGGCAGTTGTAACGACGTTTTGCTTGTTTTGTTTACGGGACTAGTAAAAACGTTGCTTTCAGTTATTTCGTCCAACAGGTGAACATCGCTTTTTTGTCGAATATTTTCAACCAGTAGTCACCAAATTATTCCGGTTTACCTCGCAACAATTTCCTTGTTCGTTCGAGTGTTCAATTTCGGCTAGTTTACACAATTTCCTTTAAAAACGGAAAGAACAATCCAAACATACTCACGTTTCGTCATCAATTCACCAACTTCTTCAGCCTCCGTCCAAATTCGTCTGCGACTGCCAAATCACCTGAAAAGCAGAGTAAAATTCAAGCAATCGACGCCCGTCAATCAACGCACTAATGTCCGCAAAAAGAACCCGCTTCCTCGCCCGAAACACGCCGCAAAGCGGACGAAATCGGCGGGCGGCGAGGCGGCGGCGTCCGGCGTCCGGGCGCGAGCGGCGCGCAAGAGAGCGGGCGGGCGGGCGGGCGGAGAAAAAAGACGGCCGACACGCCCGGCGCCCTCGAACGGACTGCAACGTCTACCCCCAGTGGACGGGGCGGTCGGAGGGGCCGCCCACTCGGCTCCCGGCCACGAAAAGAGGGAAGGCGACCCCGACAGCCGGCCGTCCACTCGGCGCGCGGAGGAGCGGGCCGTGCGGGAGAGCGGCCGGGCGAGCGGAGTGGCCGAAGTCGCCGCCCATCCACTCCGCGAGACGAGCTGCCCATTGGCCGGAAGGAAGCGAGTGGAGGCGGCGGTCGGCGGGCGTCCCCTCGCCGCGTCCATCCGCCGAGCCGACTGGTGGACTCCCGGAAGGCGCCCGCTCGTTCGTTCGGGGCACTCGCGAATTCGACGAGCAGCCGGCGGAGCGGCGAGAGCGGGCGGGCGGAAGCGGCGGCAGGTGGGTCGGCTGCCCCCGACTGCCCAACGGCGGGCTCCCCGCTCGTTCCGCTCGACTTCTCGCCCACTTCCACGCGGTTCTCCTCGCCGTCCGGTCGCCCCGACGCGAATCGAGCGGCGTCTCCACCGCAAACAGGACACTCGTGAAACGAGCAGAACGATCGCCGCCACGAGAAAGAAGCGAGCATTCGGGGATCTCCGCGGCCGCCCACTCGGCGCTGCGATCTCGGCGGCCGCCCGCTCGAACGGCGGAGAGGACGCCGCCCAACCGCCCGGACGAGCGCCCTCAATCCACGTGCGCCCGCTGCGGTCGTTCGAACCGCCGGCGAGTTTCCGGCGGTTCTTCGCGGCCACTCGCTCCTCTCGCCGCTCGTCCGGCCGGCCGGTCGTGCTCGAGGAATGCGGGCGATCGGCCGGCCGGGGGTTCTTCCCTCCGTTCACTCGACGAGCAGAAATCCCGCCGGAGTCCCCGCTGCCCGCCGCTCCTCGGCCGCTCCCGCCTTCTCTCCACTGCCCGCAGTCCACGAACTCCGCCCACTTCCGCGCGGCCGCTGCGATCAGACCGACGGGCCCCTTGCCGCCTTCAACGGGCGGCCGCTCGATCCACGGGCAACAGCGAGCAGTCCCGCGGGCGGGCAGTTCGACTGCTCGTCTACTCGCTCCACTCGGCGCTCTTCCGGCCGGCAGTGCGAGGAGCTCCCGCCTTCTCCGCCGCCTTCTTGCTCGTTTCGGTCGATCGATCACGCGTGGACGTCTTCGAGCATTTCTTTGATCGCTTTGTTGTTTGTTTCGGTCGGGAGATCCTCGAGCGGGCGGCCGGCGGGGAGAACCGCGAGCGAGCGGCCGCCTTCGAGTCGCCGCGGGCCGCCCGAAGAAAGCCGGCGACCTCCCGCACCTCGTCGAGCTGCACGGCGATCGGCTCGCCTGACGCCGGCGGGGAGGAGCGGGGAGTCGTGGGGGATCTTTTGATTGCTTTGTTGTTTGCGTTGGTCGATGAACGTGGTTCGATGTTGCTTTACGTGTTGTAGGAGTGGGGAATCGGCAAGACGGGTAGTTCCGTCTTCGAGTAGTCTCCACTGCAATTTGCTCACTTGCCGCCTTTCCTCCGCCCCGGCCGCTAAAAAGAGAACCACCAGACGGTCTCTGCTGCGCCCATCGTTTCAGTGGCGGCGGTCAAGTCGGGCGGCCGCCGTCGCCGCTCGCCGCTTTTTTCTCCCGTCCGCCGCTTTCTGCTGCTTTTCGTCGCGCGCGCGTTTGGGCGCCCAACGACCGGCAGTCGGCGGGCGGGTCGTCTCGCTTCTTGTTGGTAGATGGGCGCGGATGGCGGGGAATTCGAGTGGATGGAGGTTGGTTCGTTTTTGTGCATTTGATTTTGCGCCGCTTGAGTTAGAAGTGAAACAAATGATGAAAGGGCTGAAAAAATTGGCGATCACATGAAATAACCAACGGCAGTGTTCATTTGAGTAATTTTACAAAACGCTAACAACGGAAGAGACTATAAAATGATTAAATGCCATGATCCGGCATGCGGTTGCAAGGAAGTACGGAATAAACCGTCCGCCAGCGGCCGGGGACCAAGGAAAGAAAAGAACGTCCAATTGCTTCCAACCGATTGAGCGGTCCCTC
Source organism: Aphelenchoides fujianensis (assembly GCA_024699865.1). Lineage (NCBI taxonomy): Eukaryota > Metazoa > Nematoda > Chromadorea > Rhabditida > Aphelenchoididae > Aphelenchoides > Aphelenchoides fujianensis. Next base: position 533,654 of record JAMPIO010000068.1, on the reverse strand, counting down.
CTTCCCGCAGTCAACATCCTCCAAGAATGATCGAAGCAATCCGAAAGCGAAGAGCCCCGTCGAGCGAACTGGAGTGTGGGAGAGCCGCCCGGCCGCCGCTCGCTGCCCGCTCTTCTCCGCGTTCCTGCGAGCCGCCCACCACTCGCTGCAACGAAGGGCGTGTTCTTTCTCTGCGGCTTCGAGTGCCACGAGTGAGTGAATCGTGTTGGAGTGGTGGACGGGAGTGGCAAAGATGCACGTGCGTCCATCTCTTTTGAGAATGTTTGTGGACTTCACAAAAAATGATCAAATCGCTAAGGACTCCGAAACGACCCGTTAATTTTATCGAATGCAGGGCCAGCCGACGGGCAGTTAATCGATTCTCATGTTCAGTTTCCTCTGGACTGTCGGAATAAAACCGAGTCGTTCGGTACGCGCATGTCCGAAAAAGTTAACTCGATTTTTATGTCTGGTGCCAAAAGAAAGACCGCTGATTTCTGCACTGGTCGAAAGAAGGTGGAACGGGCAACCTCTACCCGCGAATGATGCCCATTGAAGCGAGTGCAGAGCAGAGCGCCAATGAAAGCGGCCGCGGTCTACGAAAACCCGCAAAGGGCTCGACGTCCAGTCGACGAAGTTCCGTGCGCCGCTAAACGAATAGCCGCCACTCGCCTGCAATATTGCTGGACGAATGCGGTCATTCTTTCAATTCAATTTTCTACGGAATAAGCAGTGCACGTGAAAGAAGCTTACTCATTGTATCCCTCTTCTTTCGAGCTTAATCCGACCATTCGAGCAACAGTCCAACGGGGGATCGCGCCCTCGAGTTCGTCCAACCACTCGACGGGCAGTGAGTGGCGAGTGGTGGACGGCCGACTGGATTGATAGCCGTAGTGGTCGTTTCGTTTGTGGACAAACGGCAACAATAAAACGTGTGGGACACTCAGATGAACGCGCAAGCCTGAATGAGCAACCTTTCGGTCGTAAATTTGGACAAGCGTCGGAATAAATACTTGCTTTCTTTGCCGTTTTTATCGCATTAAAACGGCAACAAAGCCTTCCACAACCGAAGGAACTGATCATAATCCGCAAGCTTGCATTACGCTCCACTTGCTGACCAACAAAATACAGTTGCAGAAAGAAGACAGCGCATAGAAGGCTTGCAAGACGGGCAAGCAAAACACCGGCTACAAAATAAAATCCACCACAAGTCTCCTCGTCTGTCAAGGAACACGCAGAAACTCACAACAACATCCAACCAACAATATCGGGTCGCTGGCTTCAAATGGACTACCGAAGGGAAATCACACCCCAACAGACGACTCTGCACTTGCTCATCCGTCCTCTTTTGTTCCCTGCTAATCTGTCATCCTCATGTGATTGCTCCCTCTTCCCCACCGCTCTTTTCATCGTTTCTCCCGCCTTCTTCAATGAACTCGTGTGTTCGATCGCGACCACCGCTCCCTCCGCCGCCCTCCTTCCGTCCGCCTACTCACCGGACTCTCCGGCTGCCCATTCGCCGTCAGCAGAAGGCGGCAGTCTCTCGCCGAATCTACTGGACGCGCGGCTCGTCCACTCGGCGGGGATCCCCTTCTTCCGCCATTCGAGTGGTGGGCGGCCGCTCGTTCTCGTGGGCAGTCGGGAGTGAACGGAAGAGCCGCCCGTCCGTTTTGTTCGACCGTTCGGTTCGTTGCGGGAGTGGCCGCCGGTCGGTCGGCTGGCGGCTGCTCGGCGGCTGCTCGGCGGTTGCTCGACGGAAGCGGGCGAGTGGCGGCGGCCGTCGCGAGAAGCCGAGTGGGCGGCGAGTGGACGAGCGGCCGCCGCCGCCGACCGCCGAGAGCCGCGGCGATCCCGACGGTCGGGCGGCGCGAAGAAGCCGGCCGTTCGATCGAAACTGGACGCTCGTTCGATTGCGTGTTGGGGGGCGTTCTTCCCCGCAGTCCGCCGCTCCGTCCACTCCGCCCGCCCGCTTTCTCGCCGCCCTCCTCGCTGGACTCGCCGCCCGGCCGCCCGCTCGGCAGTCGGCGCGCGGATCCACGGGGACAACGGCGGCCGGGCGGCTCGTCGCCCCGCTCGTGTTCTCCCGTCCGTTCGGCCGTCCACTCGCCTCCCACCGTCTTCTCCGCTCGGCCGAGTGGGCGGGCGGGCGGTCGGGCGCGTGCTGGACGCGGCGGAGAGGAGCGGCGAGCAGCGGGCGGATCTCCCGCACCGAGCGGCCGGCGGTCTCGCGGGCAGTCGGGGCGGCGGGCGGCTCGAGTGCGCGCGGAGGGGCGGCCGAGTGCGCACTGCGGGAACACGCGGGCGGGCGGTCGGGGCAAGCGGAGCCTCCACGCAGCCGCCCTTCTTGGGCACTCGTCTTTCCGACAGCCCGTCCACTCGTCTCTGCCCGCTGATTCGTGTGTTCGCGCCCGGATCGGCACTCTCCAGTGGGCAGTCGAAAGGTCGCCCACCTTCCGCGCGATCTGCCGCCCGCTCCCTGCCGCCCGACCGGCGGGATCTCCTGCTCGTGGGTCGCTTTGATCAAGCTGCCCTCTTTTGTTGTGCGCGCCCGCCGGAGTGCTCGCGGTGCTCATTACGCATGCTGAGAACACGCGGACGGGCGGGCGGCGGACGCGGCGGCCGGTCGGGCGGCGGGCAGGCGGGCGCGTTCATTCGTGCTGCTGCTGCTGTTGGGAGGTGGGCTTGCTTTCCTCTGGAGCTGTTGGAGAGATTGCAAGAGCGAGATGTTCAGCGAAAAGCGAGCCCGCACGTATTTTCTGGGCGTTCACCAAGCTCTTCCAACTGAATGGGACGAAGCTGTGGCCGCTTTCCACTTGCGGTCTGCCGCTCAAAAGGGGGAACCGGCGCCAAAAGATCCTTACAATCAATTTCGTCTAGAGGTGTGCGCTTTATTTTTATTCGTTTAATCGGTCCTTTAGCACCACTGCGTTACGCGTTGTTCTAACGATGGTCGTTACGTGTACCTGCTTGCCGCCGAGCGGGGACGGATGTGTGTCGTAGATCTTGTTCGCAATACTCAAATGCAAGTCTCGATTTTATCGCATTTCACTTCACAGTAATTCTATTCAGCGTTTTAAAATCCAGAGGTTCTGCTGTGGCGAGTATTGAGGACATGGTAGTCGTGAGTCCGACTGTCATCCTTGTCCTCACGCCGAGCACGCTGTGCTTGCTTCGCCTGTGCCCCGAAAAGAAGATCTTCAAACGGATGGAGCTAGAGAAGCGATCGGAACGATGGGCCACTTACGCCATTACGGAGATGAAAGGAGCGGATGGAAACGTCAAAAATGCCGTGCTTAATTCGCACCAGTCGCGCCAAATACGCTTTGTTCGTTTGGACGTCCACAAAGGCCGCCTGGACACGGACTGGATCGAACAAATGGAAGACGTCTATCGCGTTTATCACTTGAACGAGGACGCGCGCTCGTTGTACGGAGTTCCAGTTTTTGTTAAGCCACTCGACACTTTGCACGTGTTTGACGTTGAGAAAAAGAACTGGACGGCAAGCAAGTTGACCGGAGATGCTGCAAAGGTATATTGCTCAAAGTGACATCCGCATTGATCTTTTTGCTTCTAGTCTTACAACATTGACGTGGCTTGGTCGAACCATTACGCGTATATTTTTCGCCTGGAAGATCCTCAAGAACGAAAAGTCTCCCTTCACCGCTGCAATTTGGAGCGGCTTGTGTGGGAGAAGCTTCCGTTCGCAGTCGAGAACATTGATCGTATCTCTTTAATTGTCACTCCGGGTACTGCAGAAGACAAGGGCCTCTTGGTAATACGCAAAAAAGAAGACCGTTCTGAAACGAAGATCTACCGTCTGCTTTTCAAGTGAGTTCATCCCATAATTTTTATCCTTTTTTCCAGCACGCCTGACCCACTGGTCCAACTCGCCGTTGATGCTCTCCGCAAAAGCCGCTTGGACGTCGAAGGAAAAAAGGGATTTCACGGGATCATAAACCGCAAGCCGTGCAAACACATCCTTCCCTCAACGTACCCAGACATGACGCCCATCCCTCGTATCTATTCAGAAATGACGCGGTTTACCCGCAATTAATTTTCGTATTATCTTTGTCGAATAAACCGTTGACTTCAGTTGCGTCCTCGAACAAAAGCGAAGGCATTCGACGGGGAGCAAAAGGCGGGCTCGACGGCCGGGGATCGCTGGGCGGTCTTCTTTCGAATGAGTGGGCGGTCGATCGGCCGGCCGGCAGTCGGCGAGAGCGGCGAGAACGGCGGGCGATCGGCGGGCGAGAAGACGCGCTCGCCGACCGGCCGCTTCGATCGGCCGAGTGGATCCGCCGAAAGGCGGCCGTCCTTTCGGTTTGTCGCTCGAGGCGGCGGGCGGCGAGTGAGTGGGCGGACGACCGGTCAGTGGGGGAGTGTTCACGAGTCTTTCCTTTGCACTGGGAAAGTGCAGCCGACTAATGGTGCCATCGGTGGGAATCGCGGAGGATGTCTTCCAGCGGCCCACCTAGGCGCAGCAAACTCATGAAAGAAGCAGTCGAAAACTCAGTTCGAACTGTCCGGCTTCGATTGTAAAAAATGACATGGTTTTGACTGTTTATTCAACGAAGCAACACACACGAATAAAATACGAGCGCGAACGATTAAAAAAAGTTTGTAGGCTTACGACTACAAAGCAAAACAAACGTCTGGTGTGAAAAAAACGCGCGTGAATCTTCTGCAAGTCGACGCCATTTTGACATGGCGTTTAGCATTGCAGCAAAGCAGAAATAAACGAAGGAAGCTGACGGCGAACGTATACCTTCGCTTGCACGTCTTCGGCAATCCGCTCAAGGGCCAGCTTGTGCAATCGAAGAGGCTTCCTGCAATAATGTTCAACATTTGCTGGGCTATTTGTTGCTTACACAAAAAGGGTCTTCAAAAATTTTCGTCGCGGTTTCGTCCACGTTGCGGAGCCTTCGTGTGAAAACAGAAGACGATCGTGGGCAGACCACAAATCCTTTTCGACAAAAACAGAAGGAGGATGAGGCGGGAGCGCAATCCGCATCGCAATTTTCGACCACGTCTTCGCCTCTAAATCCAATCGACACATGAAAAAGGCTACAGTCGGTTGTTCTGCGGTCGTAAAATAAGTCCCGTCTAAACAATTAAACAAGCAAACGTCAGAGAAAATTAAGCATGAGTTTACCGCGCCATTCCCCTGAGTCGTACTGAAATGTGGTAAGAGCGTAGAAATGGCGGTCGAACCACGCTCCTTTAAAACCATCCACGACAAACGTCTCGTATTGTGCGACCGCATCGTTCAGGACAACGGGCCAATTGTCGAGCTCCTCGATCGTATGCTCGTTGTTCGAAAGATTTAAGCAATGCAACGATTTCATCGCGTTCTTTAGCGGACTGATTCCCGGTTCGTGACGGGAACGGGCCCACAAACTGGGAAAGAAAAACAGGCTGTTGTCTTTCAAGTGCACATCGCTAGGACGGGCGTGGTGCGTGAGACGAATGTCGTTTCGCAAACGAATGGACCTGAATTCTTCGTCGAAGTGGTACAAGAAAATACAACTGCCGGCTTTGAACATAATGAGTCGTCCGTCCAAAGTCAAACGTCGCGGGTTAAATCCTTGCACGTACATCTCGTTAGCTCCATTTTGAGGCGTTCGAATCGAATAGGAGGCTTTCTCGAAGCTCAAATCCGCAAGGAAGATGCGGTGCCCTTTGTTGTTGTTGGAGGAGGCGTTCAGTAGCCCGTCGTAAACCACAAACAGGCCCACCGTTTCATTCAACGGCAAGAATTCTGCGGCGATCACCTCGTTGTAGATGCCTAAATCGGAGAGCACATCGCAGACCGTACGGTTTGCTTCCATAACGCTAAACTCAACACGGATATAAAGAGAACGCAATCAACTAACCGTCTTTCATTCAGGAGATAGTTGATTGCCACGAAATTTTCTTCTTGTCTGCCGCCAATGGCAGACGGCGGAAAATGAAAAGCAAGGCGCTCCAAAACAAAAGCGGAGGGGCGTAATATTGCGTACGCCAAATCCTTGCCGTCGATAGCGGTAATCCCGTCCGCCTTCACGTGTCTTTCCACTACCGACATGGCAGCAGTCAGCGGACGAACGAATGCGAGAAGAGCGCCCGTTCGGGGTTGACCACAAACGAATTAGGCGCGAAAACAACGCCGCCCGAACAAGCAGCCGCGTTGCTTGCACTTTGATCTTTTCCACCCAACGCATTGTTTTCACGAATGACTGCGAGCAAACCAGAGCGAAGAGCACTTGGCGTGTAGTCACTCGGTCCTGCGGACAGCTCAAAACATCGGCGACCACTCCCTTGCCTCGTCCGCTCGTCCCACTCGATGGTCCCTTTCAAGGAGTGGGCGGCGGCAAGAAACACAAGTAGAACACGGGGGGGGCGGACGGCGCGTTGGACACTCACTCCTTCGTTGCGGAAACGGGTGGGGAGAAGCGAGTGAGTAGTCACGGCGTCCATTCGACTCGCGACTCCCGCCCCTTTCGAAGGAGTAGGATGGGCGGTCGAACGGAAAGAATCGGCCGCCACTCCCCTCTTTCGGTCGAAGCGAGCGGACGGGGCGAGTCGGTCGGGCGTAGTACAATATTTTGGGCGGCCTTTTCCACTTGCAGGACGCTCTCGCCAAAGAAACACCCCGCAGTGGACGGCGAACGACCCAAAAAGCCCGCCGTTCGCGTCCTCTGGACGAGCGGAACCAAAAAGAACCGTTAGAGTGCCTTAGCCAAGGCAGCCGACCAGGCGCGATGAAGCTATTTAGTCGATCTGATACTGCTAAGCTGACGGGGATACGTACCGGTTGCCCGAGAAGATGTGAACCCCAAACACATGCCAAATTAACTTTGTCAGCGTTGACGACCCGCCGCATTCGAACCGGCGACCCGACCGCCCCGCAATCCCGCCGCGTTACCGACTGGACCACAGAAACGTATTGCTCGGAGTGCGAGAACGGGCCCTTTCTGCCGCATGTGAGCGGGCCGTGCGCGCCGGAATGCGGTGGCAGCCGGCGGACTGCAGCTGAAGACCGCAGCCAAGATTTGGGAACACGGTGGGCGTCTACGTTTGCTCGTCGACATGAAACGAACCGTCCGGATGGCCGAGCAGTGGGAAGATCGGGCGCCACGTTCGAAAATCCGCGACCACTCTTCTCAACGGAAGCCCCCGAATTCACGACCACGAGCAAGAAATGCCCACGCTCGAAGCAGAAGCTGCGGTCGCCGCGGAACGAAGACGAGAAGAAGCGGACCGAAAGCTCGTCGCTCAACGCAACAAGAGGAATCCTTCGTTTCAACCACCACTCCTGCTTGCGGCCATTCAAGCGGAAGAGCTCGCCCCACTGGCTTCTCGTGAGCGGCGGGTTCTTCCTTCCGCTCTCCCGTTCGTTCGTCTCGTTGCTCGCGTTCGGTTCTCTGCGGCGAGGATCGAGTGGGCGTCTCGTCCGCTCGCTTTCGGCTGGCTCGAGGAAGGCGGCGGGCACGAACGAGTGAGTTGCGTTCAACCGAGCGGCCGGTCGAGTGGAAACTCCCGCTTTCCGCCGCTACGAACGAGCAGAAAGCGGCCGGGGGCTGCTCGTTTGCTGGATGAGACGGCCAAGTGGCCTTCGGGGATCCGGCCGCCCGAGCTCTGCGGCACGAGCGAGCGGAAGAGGCGGCGGTTGTGCGGGGCTTCGCAAAGGCGGCCGTCCTCCCGACGCCCCGAACTCGCTCCTCCTCGCTGCTCCCCATCGCTTGGACGCCGCGTCGCGCTCCGCTTCATCGAGGTCGCCTACGAGTGGGCCGTTGATTTGTGGGGGTCATTTGATCGAAGCGCTCTGCCGGCAAAACAGAACGCAGTTCCCGGTCGTTGCCCCTGCCACGCGGTCGACCGCCTCGAAAACGACGACCGCCTTCTTCTCCCCATCCGACCTGCACTCGACGACCGCCCCGTCCAACCCGTTGGCGGCCGAGTCGACCGAAAGCGGCGAGGAGAGCGGAGTGGCCGAACGGCAGCAATCGAGGGCGAGAGTCCCCCGCCCACCCACTCCCCGCGTTCCCTTCCTTCAAGACCGCTCGTCCTCGAGCATTTGATTGAGCAGAAGAGTGATGCCCGTTCGAATCGACAGCATTTCGAACACGAAGCAACGACTAAAGCGGGTCGTTGACGCGTGTTTCGATCACCACAGAAGTCGGGGCAATGCGAACGTTTGGTTCCCGTTAGAGGCGGCTGTTTGCACGCGCCGTCCGCTCTCTCCTTCGTCCATTCGGCCGCTTGGATCCTCCCGCTGCTCTCCGCTCAACATCACGACGATCGAGCGGACTCCCGCGTCCTGCGGTTGGTTCGCCCCGCAGACGCCGTGGATCGTGCTCTCGACCGTCCGCTCGACCGCCCGCCGGCTTCGAGTCGTCCGCCTGCTCGTTCGACTGCGTGCTGGAAGCAGTCGGGTGCGCCCGGTGATCCCCCTCATCCGATCGGACGACTTCCTTCTGCTCGCCCGGAATTCACGAGCAGCGAGTGGAAGCGGCGGCCGTCGCTCTCGGCCGGCAGGTGGACGAGCGGTGAGTGAACGGACGAGAGCAAGAAGCGAGTGGAGGGTGAGGGGCCGTTGGACGTGCAGAAAGCGGAATCTTCTTCGTTTCGCCGCCTCGGCAACAATCCACACGATTTCTGCCCGCTCGCCCACTTGCAGCGCGCTCTTCGAAACGTTCGACCGGCCGACCGCCTTCTGCTCACTCCTCAACGAGAAGCTCCAACTCGTGCCCGACCGCCCGCCGGAGTGGTCGAGCGGTGGGCGACGGCGAAACCCACTGGACGAGCGACTCGTTGGAGAGCTCCACACGAATCGACGCCGCCTTCCAAACGACCCGATCGCGAGCCGGGAAGCGGAAGACGCCGCTCGATGGGCGCCGTTTGGCGCGCGGAGGACGCGGACGAGCCGCCAGTCGTCCGCTACGCGAACCGCTCGGTTGGACCGACCGGTGGATGGAGGGCGGACTCCCGACAATCGAGCGGCTTCGTTTCCAGTCGACCGCTTCGGAGTTCTGCACTCAGCCATGCGGAGGAGGACACACTTCAACCAATGGGTTGCCCGTTTGATCTCCGTTGTGTTCGTCGAGTGTTCGGCTGCGAATAAATCGGATGCCCCTGCTCGACTACAAATGAGTGAACGATCGCTTCCATCCGAACGAACGAGAGGGACAGTCGGTAGAAGGCAGTGGAGCCGGAAGCAGCAGAGCTCTTCTTTGCTCCCCGTTCTGCCCGCCTTCTTCTCGCTGGGTCGAACCCTCCACTCGGCGGGCGGGGGTGCTCGTGGCCGAGTGGCTTTTCGGTTGGACTTCTCGCGCCCGCCCTCTGCCGGTCCTCGAACGAAGGCGGCAGTTCGTGGAGGCCGCGGGGATTCCAGTCCACTCGCCGCCGCCCGCTCGCCCACGAACTCGGCGGGTCGACCGCCAGCGAGACGGCGGGCGGCCGGCGGACTCGCGGCGAGTGGCGGCGGGCGGCGCGTCAAGTCGGACGGCCGTCTTGACCGCCGCCGCCGCCCGCCGCGTGGCCGCTTTCTGCTCTGGGAATTGAGCTTGCTTTTGGTGATTTCCGTCAGTTTCTACGGTTCGTTGAGCGAAAGGTTGGTTTGTTTGAGTGGATTCAGCGTCAATTAATTGGATTTGTTAACGGGTTTAAGGAGCTCAACACCACAATCGCTAACATCGCGGAATAATCGGGGTCGTTTGTGGAGGGTCTGTTCGAAGAGAAGTGGTGAGTTCGTTGTGCCGCCCGTTAGTCGACTCATTCCTGCCGCCGCTCTTCTTTCAGCCCGCTCGTCGGTGGATGGAGGCGGATGGACGTGGATTCGAAAAAATGGCGGTCGGTTTAATCTTTTTTGGATTTGTTTTGTTTGCCGCTCCGTTTAGGCGTGGAACAAAAGAAATCGTTGAAAGGAAGAACTGAAAAAAATATTGGTGCAAGAATTTGACATTGTCGAAAACCAAGTAGTCGCGAAATTATTTGACTTTTACGAAGCATGATCGACGAAAATAGGCTGAACGTGCAAGTAGAAGCGTCCGAAAGAAGCCGTGCAGCCAACTACAAGTTATTTCATCAAAAGAAAGCAAACATTTGATTCGACTCTCCGTTGAAAACGAAATCAGCGTTTTTACGAACAGCAAATGACGTGGAATATGAATGGGAACTCAACGGAATATCAGCGACTAGACAATAACCGTTCCGAGAATTGAAACCTATGTTCCTGTCGGAGTCTGCTCACTGGATCCCGCTTTGCGGTCTTCCGCCTAACTAACGGAAAAAACGTTTGCCGCCGTCACGAAACATTCTTTTTCCAACTACTGACGACTATTTCACCGTCTACGACTTCCAACTGCCTCGCGTGTATTTAAGCTCGTCCTCTACTGCTGCCATTCGTGCGGCATTCTTCTTGTTTACTTTCACCAATTGTCACTTTTTCGAGAATTGTTCGGAATAACCCGCAAGATTGCTCGAACACCAGTCGCAAGAGGAGAAGTGGGCACTTGTGTTAACAAGGAAAGAAGCGGATAGTCCACTGTGCCGACCGCATCTCAAACAGAAAGTCAGTCATCACGGAATTAAATCTTCCCGGCGAACACTCATCGACTGAACCTAAAGCTTGGAGTCGACCGGCTGCGTGTCAAACGAATTCGTGTTCCGCTTGCTTGCGGCCAGCGCCCACAGCAACCGATGATCCAGCTGTCCGCTTTTTTCTCAACAAACGTGCAAACCACCCATCTTTACAGCAATTTTTAGAAAAAGAAGTACGGAATAAACCATCAACTCAAAGCCCAGAGCAAACAGCAATCGAAAGTCCTTGCTTTCACCGTCAACGCTAGAAACACATGCGAATTGCCAAACTTCAAACCGGAATAAAAGCAACCACCCTGCCGTCGAGCAGTCAGACGAATCGAATGCCGCCCATCCCGAACGGAAACCCGAAGAAAGACCGCCGTGTTCGGGACGGACTGGAAAGAAAGAAGAACGAACCGCTTTCCTGTCACGAGTGGTGTGTGGAGCAGTGGGCAACAGAAGAGCGACAATTAAGCGACGGGCAACTGGAGAAGTCGCCGCCGCTCGGATGGTAGAAAGAGGGTGAGCGGACTCCTCGCCGCCTTTTGAATGCGGGGGTCGAGTGAGAACGGAAGCTGAAAGCCGAGGAACGAGGCGCGTGGACACAAATTGACGCTCGCTTTAGATCACTCTTTGCAGTGCGTAAAGCGAGTGATGATACGAGCAGAAGAGGGCTTTGTCGGACAAGCACTTGCGGAATTAACGGCTAGTACGTTTACGGTCAAACGAAATTAATGCCGTGCACTCCTCCCCGCATCCGAAAGAAAGACCTCCGAACTCCGCGCTGATGAGAACAACGATCGCGTCGATGTCGTCAGTGATGCTCGTTGTGTAGAGAGCAAAGCCGAACATCAACGATGGCGCTGCAACCAATGGAAGGAACCTTACGGACAGGCAGTTTCTTTAATGCGGCACACTGTTCGAAATTTCTGCACTGAGCTAAACGAATCGTCGTCGACGATCATCGAACAAGACGAGCACAGGACCGACCACCATTGCAGTCAAGAAAACTTCAAGCGTGTGAGTCAATGCCATACGGATGTGTCTGAACGGAATAAAGTAGAAGCTCGAAAACGAGCGATTGCTGAAACCGAATTTATGATGACGAAGCAGGTAAAGAACCAACCGATGACCGCAGGGACCAACAGAAAGCGCGTGCATTGCGATAAGTAGACGTCGAGAATCTCGCTTCAACCCTGTTCAGGCGAAATCTCCCCCGCAGTGAATGGACGAACGAAACGGAAAAGAGATGGCGGTGGATGGGCGAGAACAAACGTGAATGTTGGGGTCGGTTTAACGAGCTCTGATCGGAGAGCGCCCACCGCCAATGCTCGTCTCTGCAAGAGTGATCAATGACAGTACTTCTGCGAGCAGTAGATGAGAAGATCGAGCAGCATTTGGGCGGCAGACAACGCTGTAGTCAAACTCTGAAACACGCATCGAGAATACGAAAGCAAATTCTCGAAATCGACTCCAACATAAGCGAAAAAAGAGGCAAAAGAAAAGTGGTGGGGACAGAAGAAGCGAACTAGCAAATCATGAGAGAATCAGTGATGTACGGAATAAAGCTAAAGCGGCTGCTCTGCCCACTTCAAACGGCGTGATCAGCTGGAGCAAGAGCGAATCGATCGGCGAGAAGCCGGGCAGCAAACGAAGGGACGTCGAAAGAATAGATCTCCAGACACTATGATCGGCTTTCGAATAAATGACCCGCTTGCTCGTGGACAATCAAGATAGAAGTGCTCTCTGTGGATGGAGGTTGGCAAGGAAACAAAAAAACGAAACATTGCAGTTGAGAAACGAACGAAGTATCAAATCGAGCGGAATAATCGAATGAAACAAAGATCTAAACGACGAGAAGATTTCTCCATCGCCGACAATTCGCACGGCAAACGGAGAAAACACACCTTTTGCAGGTCGACAAGAGTTAGCGAAAAGTTGCTTGAGTACACCACCAGAAAAACTCACCGAACGCCCTGGAAAATTCTCAAACAACAACTGGACGGAATGAATGCTAAAATGTTGCGCGTCGAAACACAAATAATAGTACTAACCTAAACGACCTCACAAAGTAATTTAATCCTCAGACCTATGAGACGGAATAAAGCGGCCACTTTTACGACCAGCAGCGCATAAGAAAGAACGACCAATCACCGATTCACTGCCTTCTGTTCGTTTTTCCAAGCGATCGACCACTCCTCGTCCGCCAGTTCGCCGGGCAATCGGTTGTCTGCCGAAGCGAGCCCAATAGACGACGAGTAGCGGTGTTCCTGCCTGGCCGACTCTTCAGCGGCAATACATCCATCTAAACTTCCCATTTTCGTGTTCGTTCCACTCCTACACTCACTTTTCACTTCTCTCCCTTTGCCGCCCTTGTTGATCAACTCGTGTGCTCGACGCCCACCGGTGAGCCCCGCCGCTCTCCGCCCGCCTTCACTGCGGCCGCTGTTTCAGGCCGCCCGATTGGTGTCCCTGCTGCCGAGTCCTCAACAGCCGCCTTCCACTCGTCGGAAATCCGACCGGCCTACCGCCCACCGTTTCCGCGTCTTTTCGAGCGGAAAGAATGGTCGAACGGCCGCCGCACTCGCTCCTCGCTGACGAGACCACGACGGGCACTCGCTTCACATTGGCGTTCGACAACTCGCCCACTTCTCAGCCTGCGATCACGCCTTCTGATCCCACTATTCATTCGCCATTAAAGACGACGGTTAACCACGTGCTCGTGAGCAACGAAGAGATTCTCGCATTGCTCCTGCTGGTTGCCCATCAAACTCACTTCTTCCTCCAGTTTGCACCAACTGCTCACTGAAAGAAAGACTCTCCAATCGGCTTCCCCAAATCCGTGCTCACGAACAGAAAGAAGCGGATGCGTGGAAAACATGTGGGGCTCGTCCGCCCAGTCGATGAGAGAGATGAAACGGAAAAGAACCCCTGTAGGCAAGAGAAAGAAAGGCGCCGTTTCGTCCGACACACCCGCACAACGAACTCGAACGACGGCGTTGCAAAAAAGGCGAGCGGGGGAGAACAGCCGCTCGATCAGGACTCCGTGTTGCGCCGGCTGAGCATCCGATCGACCATCGTCTTCGCGTCCTGCAGCCGTTCGCGGAGTTCGTGCGAGCAGCCCGCCTCGACGAGAGCGGCCGGCACGGCGGGTCGCCGAACGTCACCGCCCGCATGGACGGCAAGCCGATCGGCTTCGAGTGGTCCTGCAAGCAACCCGACAGTCCCACGAATCGAACGGAAGGAACTCGCCGCAAAGGAGTCCAACTGGAGCGTCCCGCCCGTCAGCAGCAGCACGACGGCCACGTCCGAGCGGAACCACTCGCTCAGACACGGGAAGCGGGCGAACTCCTGACCGCCCCACGGCAGCCGCTCGCCCGCCGATCGCAGGGGTTCGATCATGTACGAGCGCAACTCCGCGAGCAGCTCGACCTTCTTCTCCAGCGTCTGCACGTACTCAGCGCTCGTCCGTCGATGTACTGGAGCTGATTGCAAGCGGAGGGGAGGAGTGGGCAGAACAAACGGGAACTCACTCTCCGCTCGGATCAACCAACAGCTTCGTGTGGTCGTTGAACGGGACGCCCACCGAGTCGTCGCACAGCTGGTAGGCAAGGGCGTGCTTCTCCGCGTAGTCCACCCACCAGAAGACGGACGCCGAGGCGGGCTGCTCGTCCCGCACGTCCACTGCAACCAATCGATCGATCAGGAGAGCATTCGGGGGACACTCACGCTCGCGAGTCGGCAGAAGAAGGGCGCCAGCTGGTTGACCGCGTTGTTCAGGTGCTCGACGATCGGCGTCTCGTCCTTCTCGTTCGCCTTCCGGTTGCTCACGATCATCCACACGTCCTACAGACGAGTGTCCGGCTGAAAGCGAGCAGAACGGAGACGAATGAAAGGAGTGGAAGGGGGAACAGACGTCGATCATGTCGCCCGAGAGGTTCTCCTGGTTGAAGCGCGGCACGGACACGAGGCACGAGACGGGCAGCGCGTCGGGCAGGAAGCCGCGCGAGAAGGCGGTCGGGCGGTCCTCCGGCTGCGACGCCAACAGGGCGGCGATCAACTCGTGCGCGTGCCGCCCGATGCGCGTCGGGATCGCGTACTCGTTCCGCCGAATCCTCGCGTACGTTTGTTGCAACGAGAGCGGTTGGAATTGGAGGGAAGACCGGAGGAAACTCACCTCCAAGGACAGCGTCTCGAACGGCGGCTTCCCGATGAGCAGCGTGTGGAGGATGCAGCCGATCGCCCACACACCCACCCTCTCCGGCGCTGAAGCGAGGACTGAATGAACAAAGAAGAGAACGAACCGACGTAATTGGGCGTGCCGCAGAGCGTCTGCCTCTGCTGCCCGTCGCCGATTTTCAGCTGCAGGTGGTCGTCGAGGAGCAGACTGCCCAGCTTCAGGTCCCGATGGATGATCTGCCGGCCGTGCAGGTGCTGGCAGCCGGCCACGAGCTGAAAGCGGCGAGTGAGCGGACGAAGCGGAACGAAGGGGACTCGCTTGGTGCGTGAAGTAGCGAGCGTCCGGCTCGGCGACCACTCGACGCCGCCGGTGGAACTCCAGCAGCGAGCGGGCGACCGGCGTTCTCTCGATCGCAGGACGGGGCGACTGCGGAGGGCTGCGAGAGTCCCCGGTTGTCGGCGGCTGTTTGGCGGTCGAGTGGGCGGCAGCGAAGAGAGGACGAGTGGCCGGAGGAAGGAGCGAGTGGGCGGTCGACTGCTCTCTGCTTCCCCGCACCACTCGCCGTCGTCCATCCACGCACTCGCCGATCACTCCGGAAAGAACTCGCGAAAGCCGCCGCTCCTCTCCGCCCGCCACTCGCTTCTTCGGGCGGCCACTCGGCGGACTGCCGGCCGGAGGGCGCCGGCCACCGGAAAGCGGAGACTCCCGCCGCCCGCCTACGGTCGATCCCCTGCCCTCGCTTCTGATCGAAAAGCGGAGGGAAACGGGCGAAGGGGAGGGCGGGCGGCCATTTGACTCGCCGCTCGAACGGGAGTGGCGGGCGGCCGGCAACAATGGGTTGGTCGGTGATGACCGTTGTCTGACGAAACGAGTTGTCCGCCTGCTCGAGTCGGGGAGTCCGCTTGCTGGAGGAGCGGACAAAATGGTTGTTGTAGAGAGGAGAGATGTCGAATGGCGCTTCAGTTGCTTGAGGATTGCAGAAGAGGGCTCAAGCGTTGGGTGCTGGGGTTGCTGTCTTTTCTTTTGTTCTGAGGCTTGTTCAACTACTCCTTTGCCGACTGCGCTAATGACGGTGATTGATTGCTTTCTCTGCGTGAATGAGATGAGGATGGGCCGAGAAATTCCGCGTTTGGCACGAAGATAGCCTTTTGACCAACCAAACAAGCAGATGTATAATTATTTTGCCTATCCGCCGCATGCAGTGGATTTTGTTGTACTTTGACATGACTTTTCCGGCAGTTTTTTGTTTCGTTCAGGCCCACTGACCAGACCACGTATTCTGACCGTTTGTTATCTTGGTTCTATGACTCTTATTCCGACGCATTCCGAAGGCACTCCAATCGTTGCTCTGGCGTTCAGATTGCGGCCCATTGCTTGCTTTAGGTGGGCACAAACGAGCGTCTTCTTTTCGACGTGTGGGAGGAGATCACTGCTTCCACTGCTCTTTCTTTCTGGTGCCCGTTCATTTTCATTAGCCGGACACTCAGAAGAAGGCAAGTGTTTATTCCGACGTGAGCGCCTCATTCGTGCTCATTTCACTACGTGATAGCATTCCCTCTTGCAGCCCGTCACTCTTCGGCCACGTTTTCTCTGCCGCGGACTGTCCGCCATGATCAAATCGTAGCAATCTTTCCTCTTTTTATTCCCTTCTACGAACAGTCAGCGAGAAGACCCACCGAATGGCGGTGTTAAATTCTGACGGGTCGTGACTATTGGTTCGACTGCTGCTGTTGTCAAAAATGCCACCGAGTTCTTCGATCGCTCTGCTCGTGTTCATTTCTTTCTTTTCAGGTTGGAAGCTCCACGGGGCGCCCTCCCGAAAGAACGGGGCGCGAAGACCGCCGATTGCCGGCCGAACGCCCGCCGCCCGTCGATCGGCTCCCACGGCGTCCGCGTAGTCTAGTGGGATGGGCGGGGGATTGCGGGGCGGGACTCCCGTTGGCCGGCGGGATCGAAGCCGGCGGTCGGGAGGGGGCGGTCGGCCGTGGAAGACGGCGGAGTGGGCGGATCGACCGGCGAGTGGCGGGCGAATCCAACCGAGAAAAGTGGCCGTTGAGGAGTGCGGATGGGGACGGCGGGGCGTTGCGGCTACTCGCTTGTGCTAGGTGTTTGATCAGTCAGAAAAGAATTCCGAATCCTGTGTGGACGACAGATGCAGAATTTCGCGTTGTTGGGGCTTGCATGCGCGTATTTTATTCCAAAATGGGCAATTGCTGATTGGCTGCTTTCTGCTGATTTCATTGCTCGGACGTCCGTTTTGCACGAGTTGACCATGAGTGATGGAGTGCCGTGTTCTTTCGAGTAGTCGTTCGCTCATGTCTTCGTCGGCTGGTTGCATTCGAGGGGGTGGCTGGTCGCTTCATTCGTTCGAAAAAAGAGTCGGGCCGATGCAATTCCAAACAACAGTTTGGATGATAGCTCGTCGACGACTTCGCAAAAATCCGCTTGCTACCACTTCTTTTCGTTGCTCGTCAATAGAAAATGCGCTTTTATTCCGCGTACTTCACGACCTTATGTGTGTCGTCATTTGTACACCTACTCGTGATCACCGAACTCACCGCCCGAGTTCTCCCCGCACCTCTTCAGGCTCCCATTCGAAGTCGCATGCAGCCATAAGCGCTGGCGGGCGATTCGTGCCGGTGGACGACCGCCTTTTTTCGGCGGCCGGCGGGCATTCGGGGCGGGATTCCCGCTCGAGGTGGGCGTTCGTGGACGGGCGGGCGGGGGTGCCCCTCTGCCGCCCGTCGGCCGGCTGCTCTCCAGCACGGGCGACCTCCACACTCGCCGGAGGACTGCCCCCTCCCAGTGAAGGGGCGGGGATCCCCGAGACGAGTCGCGAGTTGCCCGCTTCGAATGGCGAGTGGTCGTCAAGCGGCCGACTGCACTCATCTACACGTTTGTCGATGGGCGTTGAGTAAATTTTTTTCTTCCCTTTTGGTGAAGATAGATGTGGATTGCTGTTGGTTTATTCCGGGCATGGACGCTCGTCATGGCCTTCCTTGTGTGTGGCAGTTCTTGGAAAACGGTGATTGGATCAATAAGGGTTGACGAAACAAAACAAGCGACGCGAGCAGAGAAATAAATGTTGGTTTCGACTCGAAGATCGGCTGATTTTCAACGGTGTCCGTTCTGTCATTTCGCCATCCATTATCGCTCTGTTGTTCAACCGTTGAAGAGAAGTGAAACCGAAGAAGTAGCCAATCAATTTCACTTCCTGCGAATGTTTCATTCAACAGCAATCGTAATGCAACTTCCGATTTATCGCGCTAGCGGCAGCCATGATTTCTTTTTTTCCCCATCGGCGTAACTGGATTAGTCGGCGGCTCGGTGTGTCTGCTTTTTTATGTCGTCTGATTTAACTCCCATTATATCCACCGGTTTTTCTTTGATCTTCTGCTTCCAAGCTACAAAAGAAAATTAAACCGACCTCTCGTCATCAAATCACGGACCTTCACAAACATTCGTCCAATTTTTTCCAGGCAATCTCAATTGCCTGTAAATGCGCAGTAAATTCACGCACTCAACGCCCGTCATTCTACGCATGAAAGATCGCAAAAAAATACTCGCTTTCTCGCCCGAAACACGCCGAAAAGCGGGCGAAACCGGCGGGCGGCGAGGCGGCGGCGTTCGGCGGCCGGGCACGAGCGGCGCGCAAGAGAGCGGGCGGGGGGGCGGACGGAGAAAAAAGACGGCCGACGCGCCCGGCGCCACCAAACGGACCGCAACGCCCACCCCCCAGTGGACGGGGCGATCGGAGGGGCCGCCCACTCGCCGCCCGGCCACGAGAAGAGGGAAGGCGACCCCAACAGCCCGCCGTCCACTCGGCGCGCGGAGGAGCGGGCCGTGCGGGAGAGCGGCCGGGCGGGTGGAGTGGCCGAAGTCGCCGCCCATCCACGCCGTCGGGCACCTCCACTCCGCGAGACGAGCTGCCCACTGGCCGGAAGGAAGCGAACGAAGCCGCCGGTCGATCGGCGGACGTCCCCTCGGCGCGTCCATCCGCCGAGCCGACTGGCGGACTCCAAGGGCCGCCCGCTCGTTCGTTCGGGGCACTCGCGAATTCGACGAGCGGACGGCGGAGCGGCGAGAGCGGGCGAGCGGAAGCGGCGGCAGGTGGGTCGGCTGCCCCCCGACTGACCAACGGCGGCCTCCCCGCTCTTACCGCTCGACTTCTCGCCCACTTCCACGCGGTTCTCCTCGCCGTCCGGCCGGTCGATCGGCGGGCGGCCGAACGCGCCGAGCGACCGCCCCGACGCGAATCGAGCGGCGTCTCCACCGCGAACGGGACGCTCGTGGGACGAGCAGAACGATCGCCGTCTTCCGCCGCCCTCCCAACTGCCGACTGCTCGATTTCCACGAGAAAGAAGTGAGCAGCCGGCGGTCTCGGCGGCCGCCCGACCGCCCGGACGAGCGCCCTCAATCCACGTGCGGCCGCTGCGGTCGTTCGAACCGCCGGCGAGTTTCCGGCGGTTCTTCGCGGCCACTCGCTCCTCCCGCCGCTCGTCCGACCGGCCGGTCGTGCTCGAGGAATGCGGGCGGTCGGCCGGCCGGGGGGTTCTTCCCTCCGTTCACTCGACGAGCAGAAATCCCACCGGAGTCCCCGCTGCCCGCCGCTCCTCGGCCGCTCCCGCCTTCTCTCCACTGCCCGAAGTCCACCCACTTCCTCGAGGAGGACGAGCGGGCTCCTCACCGCCTTCAACGGGCAGCTCGTGGCCGGCGGGCAACAGCGAGCAGTCCCGCGGGCGGGCAGTTCGACGGCCGCCCGATTGCTCGTCCACTCGCTCCACTCGGCGCTCTTCCGGCCGGCAGTGCGGCGAGCTCCCGCCTTCTCTCCGCCGCCTTCCCGTTCGTTCCGGTCGATCGATCACGCGTGGACGTCTTCGAGCATTTCTTTGATCGCTTTGTTGTTCGTTTCGTTCGGGAGATCGCCGAGCGGGCGCCCGGCGGGGAGAACCGCGAGCGAGTGGCCGCCTTCGAGTCGCCGCGGGCCGCCCGAAGGAAGCCGGCCACCTCCCGCACCTCGTCGAGCCCGCAGGCGATCGGCTCGCGTGAAGCCGGCGGGGAGAAACGGGGATTTGCGGTGGACGGAGTGGTGGTTGCTTTGTTGTTTGTGGGTGTGCGATGAAAGTGTCGAGTTGAGGTGTTGATCCACGTGAAGTAAGAGTGAAAGGATCGGCGAGCGGGAGGGCCCCGTCGATTGAGTGGTCTCCAATGCGTACTACGCCCGCCTGCCGCCTTTCCAAATGCAAGAAAAAAGAACCGCCATCCGCTTCCGACCACCCGCTTGTATGGGCGGCGGCGGTCAAGTCGGGCGGCCGCCGTCGCCGCTCGCCGCTTTTTTCTCCCGCCCGCCGCCCGCCGCTTTCTGCTGCTTTTCGTCGCGCGTTCGAGCGCCCGACGGCCGGCAATCGGGGGGCGAGTGGGGAATTTTTTGTTGGTGGACGCAAATGGACGGGAGTTGAGCGGATGCAGGTTTGTTTATCTTTTGTGTGTTGGTTTTGGCCGTTGCTTTGTTTAGAATTGGAAGCAGAACAAACGAAATCATTGGAGATGTCTCGAATAACGAAACTGTCGCGTAAAGTTTGCAAAAGCAGAACGACTAAAAGAAACAAATGAATAAGCATAAAATACTACCTAAACAGAATGGAAGTCGCGAAATAAAACGCCGCTATTGTCACCCACACAAAACAAACAACGATTTCATCTAACTCTTGCAGCCAAACGAGTACATACTAGCATATCTCATTCAGGCAATGTGGTCGGAATTTACCGACCCATAACGCACAAAGAGGAACAATAGAAAAAGGAACGTCCACCTGCTTCGAAACAAATCGAACTGGGCCTCCATCCCGCAGATACCAGCACAAAGAAAGATCGAAGCAAGCCGAAAGCGAAGAACCCCGTCGAGCGGACTGGAGTGTGGGCGAGCCGACCGGCCGCCGCTCGCCGCCCGCTCTTCTCCGCGATCCTCCGTGCCGCCCACTACTCGCTGCAACGAACGACGCCCTCCTCCTCTGCAGCTTTGAATACAATGATCGAGTGAAGCGGGCGGGAGTGGTGGGCGGCGGTGGAGAGCTATCGGACAGCGTATCTTTCATCGGCCTTGAAAGTGCTCGCGGCTTCCACGGAAAGAGCAGACCGAACTGACACGCGACTGTCTGCGGAATAAGCCGCTAGTTTAACGTTATGCTATACTCGACGGCAGGCAGTGATTCGAATTTTTTCCATTTGCAAACATGTACCGCAATGTGTGCCGAAATAAAAACCGGACTGTTCGGTGTGATCCTGTCAGAAAAGAGAATTATTGCGTCCAGTGTGCAGCCAAAAAATAACACCGAATTCAGCCCAAGTGGAATACAGAAGACAAGCAACTTCTTGCCGCTTATGCTGCTCGTTGAAGTGAGTGCAGAACGGACCGCCGATGAAAGCGGCTGCGGTCGTCGAAGACCCGCAAGAAATTCGACGTCTTGCCGAATGTCGTGCAGCAGCAAGTGAATGACCGCCACTTGCTTGCAATTCGCTGGACGAATGCGGCAACACCCACAAATTGTTCAGACCTCAGCGACGGAATAACCGCTCCCGTTCTCCTACAAGCAGTGCACGTGAAAAAAGCTTCCCGTTGTAATCCCTCTTCTTCCGACGTCCAGCAGAAGACCCGAGCAACAGTCCGACGGGTGATCGCGCCCTCGAGTTCGTTCAACCATTCGCCGGGCAGTGAATGGCGAGAGCTGGACGGCCGACTGGATTGCTGGCCGCAGTGAGCGTTTCTGTCGTGGACGAGTTCAACGTTGCATTTGCTTTCACGGAATTCTCCTAGCCTCAACGCCCCAAGAACAACAAAAAACACTCATCTGCTGCCGATCGAATCGATCACCATTTACATTCCTCGGACATTACTTGCAAAGAAATATCAAAGCAACCCGCAAGCGAAGAGCCCCGTCCAGCGGACTGGAGTGTGGGCGAGCCGACCGGCCGCCGCTCGCCGCCCGCTCTTCTCCGCGTTTCTTCGAGCCGCCCAACACTCGCTGCAACGAACGACGCCCTGCTCTTCGGCAGTTTTGAGTGCAACGAGTGAGTGGAGTGTGCGGGTAGCGGAGGGGGACAGCAAACGGGCATGTCTGTTGTTTACAGATCGTTAGCATTACGGATAGACAAACGAATTAGGGATTCAATCGGGCTTCTCAGAATAAACGATGGTTAAATGAATGCAAAGCTTGCCGACGGGGTGGGCTTTGATCACCATCCGTTTCACGGATCGAGAACGGGTAAGAAGCGGCGGAATAAGCTGCCAGTTGAGTTGGTCGCGAATTACTGAATAAGAAAAGTCAGCACACTCACATGCGCCGCCAAACGAAGAACCGCTTTGCACTGATCAAAAAAAGAAAGGGCGTGCAACTCCTAGCCGCGAAAGAAGTCCCTTGACAGAAGGGTTGAGCAGGCCGCCGACGAAAGCGGCTGCGGTCGACGAAGACGTGCCAGAATCTTGACGTCCGGCCGGATTGCCGTGCCGCGCTAAGCCAATAGCCGCTAGTCGTTTGCAATCCGTTGGGCGATTGCCCGCTTTGCTGAAAAGAAAACGCTTTTGGGACGTTCCCTTGCGGATGGCAGACAAAAAGGGCAACTGAAATTACCGACAAAGAGACTGCGGTCAGACCAAGAAAAGTAAGCCCTTGAGAGCAATCACTAATCTTCGACTATGCAACCCCAAGTTCGGCGCGGAATAACCGCCACACATCTCGCACAATCAGTACACATGAAAGAAGCTCCCCTCGTTTCAACTCTCTTTTTTCGACGTCCAGCTGAAGACGCGAGCAACAGTCCGACGGGTGATCGCGCCCTCGAATTCGTCCAACCACTCGACGGGCAGTGAGTGGCGAGAGGTGGACGGCCGGTTGGATCCGATGGCCGCAGGGGTCGTTTCTTTTGTGCATGAGCAACAATGAGCAAAAGACGGCTGCAGAGGCATGAGAGAGCTATCGCTGGGCAACAGGTGCACCCTTCAACAGAATAAAACGAGCTTATTGACGTGCTTGCAACATGTTTTAAAAAATCTGGTGGGAGTAATTTCTGTCTATAGCCTCTGGTATCGTTCTTGACGTCAACAACAAGGCATTCACAACTGAAAGAAATTGATCAGAGGCCGTAAACTCGCGTTCACGACTTATCTGTCAAACGGCGAAACGGGTTGAAGAAAGCGGACGAGCCGCGGATGAAAACATTACAAATGAAAATGTTTGAACATTTGTTGAAAAACCAAGATCGCGAGTTTGCGGTGTTTGAGTATAAACTGTTGCTAAACAAAAAAACGGAATAAAGTACAACGCAAGACCGCTCGTCCATCAAACAAAGAGTAGAGGATTGCAACATCACTCAGAAAACAAAAAAAGACTAGACCGATCAAGCCGAATAGACGAAAAAATTGGATTCGCACTTCATCAAACAACTCCCCACTCAGTCGTTCAATCGTTGAATTTCCGTCATCCCCATGTGGTTGCCCGCTTCCCGCTCGTCTCGTCGTTCCTCACCGCCTTCTTCGTTCGACTCGTGTGTTCGATCCCGACGATAACTCCCTCCGTTCTCTTCCGGCCCGCCCGCACGCATACTCGCCGGCAGCAGAAAACGGCAGTCAATCATCGAATCCATTGGATTACGGCAGCCGACGGGCGGGTCGTCCACTCGGCGGAGATCCCCTTCTTCCGCCATTCGAGTGTGGGCGGCCGCCCCCTCTCGTGGGCAGTCGGGAGTGCGCGGAAGAACCGCCCGTCCGTTCGATTCGACCGTTCGGTTCGTTGCGGGAGTGGCCGCCGGTCGGTCGGCTGGCGGCTTCTCGGCGGGCCGCTCGACGGAAGCGGGCGAGTGGCGGCGGCCGTCGAAAGCGGCCGAGTGGACGGCGAGTGGACGAGCGGCCGCCGCCGTCGACCGCCGAGAGCGGCGGCGATCCCAACGGTCGGGCGGCGCGAAGAAGCGGCTTGATTGATCGAAACCGAGCGCTCGTTCGATTGCGTGTTGGGGGGCGTTCTTCCCCGCAGTCCGCCGCTCCGTCCACTCCGCCCGCCCGCTTCCTCGCCGCCTCCTCGCTGGACTCGCCGCCCGGCCCCCCGCTCGGCAGTCGGCGCGCGGATCCAACGGACCACGGCGACCGGGCGGCTCGTCGCCTCGTTTGTGTTCTCCGGTCCGTTCGGGCGCCCACCCGCCGCCCGCCTTCTTCTCCGTTCATCCGAGTGGGCGGGCGGGGCGGTCGAGCGCGTGCTGGACGTGGCGGAGAGGAGCGGCGAGCAGCGGGCGGATCTCCCGCGCCGAGCGGCCGGCGGTCTCGCGGGCAGTCGGGGCGGCGGGCGGCTCGAGGGCGCGCGGAGGGGGTGGCGGAGGGCGCACTGCGGGAACACGCGGGCGGGCGGTTGATCGGGGCGGCCGCTCACCACTCGCCGCCCTCCTTGGGCACTCGTCTCCCCGACAGCCCGTCCACTCGTTTCTGCCCGCCGATTCGTGTGTTCGCGCCCGGATCGGCAGCCTCCAGTGGGCAGTCGAAAGTTCGCCTACCTTCCGCGTGGTGTCGCCCGCTCCCTGCCGCCCGACCGGCGGAATCTCCTGCTCGTGGGCCGCCTTGATCAAGCCGCCCTCTTTTGTTCTGCCCGCCCGCCGGAGTGCTCGCGGTCCTCATTGCGCACTGCGGGAACACACGGGCGGGCGGCCGGCTGGGCGGCGGGCGGCTGGGCGGCGGGCGGCTGGCGCGTTCATTCGTTCTGCTGCCGCGTGTTTCATCGGTGGGCTTTTTTTCGTTCAAATTGCTGTGGAACGCGGTCGCCGGCGAAATGGAGCAGCCGGGCGTCCCTCAAATTCGGTCGTTTGCGCGCAAGAATGGCGGTGCGGACGGACAGTCGGTAAATGCCGAGGAGTTGTTGGAGGAGCGGAAGGAACCCTACAGTCAGTTACGTGTCGAGGTACTGGAAATTTTGCGTATTTCTTTTTTTATGTGTTTCTTTTCTAGGGTGGCAAGGTTGTGCGCTTCTCAAGCGATGGCCGATACGCGTACGTCATCTTTAATGAGGATGCCCGCGTCTGTGCCGTAGATTTGGTCCGCAACACTCAAATGTAAGTTCCTATCTTTTGGTTTTACGTTCTCATACAAACTCTAGTGTGTTCAAATCGAATGAAGCTGCTCGCTTGAATGTTTACGACTTTGTGGTCGTAAATCCGACTACCGTCATTGTTGCTACGCATACCGTTTTGCTCTTGCTTTGCTTGAATATCGAGCACAGAGCGTTTGAGCGTGTTGAACTGGACAGACATCTAGCATTCATTTGCCCCGCTTACGCGATCACGGTCATTGTGGAAGGAGCTGTTGTCAGACAAGCTGTGCTCACTTGTGGGACCTCCTCAACTGTTCGATTTGTGCGCTTGAACGTAAACGATGCTCAATTGGAGGACGAAGATCAAATACAATGCCCTTCCTGCGTTTACCGTTTTAGTACGGACGGTCGTTTCTTGTACGGCATATCACGTTGGGACAATGGAGCGGGTTCACTGCACACGTACGATATTGAAAGAAAAGCCTGGAGCACGGTTAAACTAGCAGGCTTCGTGGAAGGGGTCTGTTTTACGACATCAAACTGTAGTAAAATGTTTTTCTCATGTTTAGTTGATTTCTCGCACATTCGTGTGGTCGCAAATGCACGCTTATCTTTGTACTTGGAAAGATTATGGATCAGAACGTCGCAGATTTGTTTTCCGTTGCGATCAGGAAAAACGTGTATCAAAGAAGCTACCGATCGTCAGCAATCATCTGCTTCAAATCTGTCCTATCGTGAACATGGATACTGCTGAAGATGATGAACTCTTGGTCCTGGCCTACAAAGAAGGAACCATCGACGTCTACCGTCTTCTTTACCAGTGAGTCCTCTCAATCCTTTCGACCACCCACTTCCATTCCAGCACGCCCGACTCGCTCCTCTGTCTAGCCGTGAACACTCTTTGCAAGACTCGAATCGACCTCCAAGGTCCAGAGGGGTTCCACAGCCTCATGAGCCGCAAACCCTGCTCAACTATTCTTCCCTCCGTCTACCCCAACATGACGCCCATCCGCCGCCTTTGAGCGTTCGAATAAACTCTTGCCTTGAACAGAAAGGAGGGCATCCGACGGGGAGCAGAAGGCGGGCTCGACGGCCGGGGATCGCTGGGCGGTCATCTCTCGAATGAGTGGGCGGTCGATCGGCCGGCCGGCAGTCGGGAGAGCGGCGGGCGGGAAGACGCGCCCACTGACCGGCCGCTTCGATCGGCCGAGTGGATCCCCCGGAAGGCGGACGTCCGCTCGGTTCGTCGCTCGAGGCGGCGGGTGGCGAGTGGGTGGGCGGACGAGCGGGTGGTGGCGAGTGTTCACGAGTCTCCTTGGGGAGGGCGGTCGGCCGGCTTCTCACCGTCCTCCACTCAGCGGACTCGCGGCGTTCTGCGGGCCGATCTGCGGCGCCCGCCCGCTCCTCCCCGCCCACTCGTGGCCACTCGCCGTCGCTCCTCTCCGCGGAATGCCCGCCCCGAATCGACGGACGGGATCGCGCGACCTCCCGCCCGCTCTTCTCCGCTCGCGTCCACGACTTCGCCGCGTCTCTCCGCTCGTCCTCCTCGTCGCCGATCCCCCCGAGTGCCGTCTCGAATGAGCGGGACGGGGCCGATCGCCCGCTTTCTTCCGCTCGTGTTCGGCGGGCTGGATTTCGAGTGAGTGAGCGGCCGCCTCTCGTGCCCCGAATCGACTGACCGCTCTCCACTCGCCGTCTCGATCGAAGCGGACGTCCCGCCGCCCACTCGTCGACGAACGAGCGGGAGAGCGGCGGATGGGCGACGAGAATTCGGGGGATGAAACGAAGGACGGCGAGTGGGCGGAGAAACTGGAAGGAGGGAACTCGACGGCGTTCGGGCGGCCGCCAGACGGGAATTCCGGGCGCTCGTTGCGGGCGGCGAGCGGCGGAGGAAGGGGGCGAGTGCGTGGGCGGCCGGTCGAAAGGACGCGAGTGGACAGTCGCGGGCAACGTGTGATCGTTGTCGACAGTTAGAAGAATCGAAAGATTTATTGGGAACAAATGGCGGGATGAGCGAATGGGTGGAATTGAGCGTTGTGTCGGGTTGTCGATGGAAGAGAACGGTCGGCGATCGATTCGGACTCGCAGATTGGAGGGCTCGCGCCTGTTGCGAGCGAAGTTCTTGCTACGACTGCCGGCAGCCGAACGAAAGCCAACGCGAAAAGCCACTCGATCACGGCTCACTGCGGGAAAGCGAGCACTCACTTGAAGGAGTTAACTGTAATTGGGCGCTTGAGAGGCGGAGAGGAAGACGAGCGACTCACGTGTGTTGCCGGGCGGTATGAAGAGCCAAGCGGCCGGCGCGGGGGGCGGTTGGCGGAGTGAGGCGGTCGTGTGGGAATGGCGGAAAGAGAAGCGACAGGCGGAAAAGAGTGAGCGTAGGCACTCGCGTGCTTGCAATTGAACAAGCAAATCTTCGGCAAGAAGCGAATAACAAAGGAGAATGCTCCAAAGAGAGCTGCGCGGCCGGTCGAGCCTTCTGTCTGCAGACACATGCCGGCGGACGGACGGGCCGATCGAACGAAGGGGATTGGCGTTGTGAATTTATTTAATTTCTCAAAAAGATTTGGTAACGAGTACGTCAAGACTTTTCAAATGCAATGGCAAACGTCAGATACATTCAAAATTCCGCTTCTTTAAGTTGAGCAGTGTAGTCTGTTCTCATTGATCAAATATTACTTTTAGTTTGTTTATCCGCTTGCTCATTTGTTGATTGCAATCCTCGACTGGTCGTATCATTTCTCGAACGGAAGCAATCGCATGTTCTACAAATTCCGTAAAGTTTGGATGTGCTTACCATTGATTCGAAAAAAGAACATGATCGCGTGGGTCCATTAGAAAGGCCGAATGCCGTTGGTGGTATTCCGCGAAGTCCACTGCAATGTGTTTCCAATGCTTTTCGTTTCGCCAAAGCTTATTCATTCAGAGTTTTTCTCATTGCAGAAGCCGGACAGCAATGCAGCCAACAATTCCAATATCCGTCTTCCACGACGGAGGATTGGTCAAGAAAAACACCACCCCCAACCAAGTCTGCTGTAAGAAGGAATGGATTGTTGGCCTTCGATTGCTTTGCTGGACGTAAACGGGCAACTTCATTCGCACGAGAGCAAGCGATGAAACTGATCGGTGGGTGTGAGCCAAGCTGTCGCTTCTTCTTTCAGAATTGAGACCTTAAAGTAAGGGACAACTTATTCCGTTTTTGTATTTGTATTCTTTTGGTTAACATCCAATCACAAGGTTTCTTTGTCGTCTTTCGAGCTTCAATTTCCCATTATTTCGAGTGCACACGATTAGCATAGCGAGTTTCGTTCGTGGTGACCATTTCTGTTTGTATTGGCAACAAACGTCAACAGAGAGATCACACACATTCCAAGCAGAAAGGAATGCTTGGTTAATGCTCGTTGTCGATGCTAAACTGGAGTTTGTTCGTCCGGTTGGCGTCGTTTATGCGATCTACTTTATAGACCGAGCGGTCCCGCTATTCCTTGTTTTATTCCGGAATGAGTGCTTGCTCCACGATAAGATTTTTGTTTGTTCACGTTGCATGGAAGCGTTGACGAATGTGTGGACAAAACATGCTACGTATTTTTGCGTTAATTTTTCGAAGGTCAAATGCTTATTCCGACAACTTTACCCATGCCATTCCGCCAACAAGCCGATAACTCCACAATTTAAGAACGCCTTGTTTCGATCTTTTCTGAACTTTTTATTCCGTATTTCATTTTGAGTGGGTATTACCGGACGAAATGAAGTGTGTTTCGTTGAGCGATGTTTAACCGTCGTTCGCCCCAAACATGCAGTTAGTTGGTCGAATACTCAATCTTTATTCCGTTTGCCGACGTGATACGATGAATTGCTCGTCGACAGCAACAAGCAGGACCGGAAGTGTTTGCGTTTGCATCGTAAATTCGGTTTGCGCAATCCATGATGGATTTTATAAAAAGATTGTGGTGTAGGCAAAGACAGCGGTTCTTTAACGTTGGTCGTTTGCATGCGACAATAAACTACTTCGCTTCTCCGTTTACCTTTGAGACTGAGTTTTTAACGCGTGTATAAGAGCTCGAGTTTCGTCGGCAAATAAGTTTGTTTCTGCTCGCTCAATAGCAATTTTCTGATTGTTTCCATAGTTGTTCAAGCATTAGTCAGTAACGGCGGTTGAAAGGGTATTACTACTCGACGGAAAGCAATACTAAAGCACTTTAACTTCCGTTTATGTTCTCAAAATTGAATTGTTCCGTGATGGCGTGATATCGTGATATCGAAAAATACTAAATTCCGCCAATGCAGTTCCTTCAGGTTTTTGACCGCTTGGTCTGTCTTCTCTCACATTTCATTGCGGTTCTAAATTGAGGAAGACCAAATCGAAAAAGAGCAAACCGACCGCTTCCATCCACTCGCCAATCTTCCAGCAATTCCAGCCATTCGCGTCCACATCCCCTCGAAATTTAGCGAGCAGTTCAGCGATGGGCGGTTGGGCAGGCGGCAAATTCAAGCGTAATTCCAACGAGAGATCGAGCGAAAGACGACCGAAAGCCACCCGCCGCGAGTGAGTGCGTGGCGATGAAAATCGGCGAGCGCGACGTGGCGGCGACGACGTGGCGGCGGGTTTCGAGGCACGTGGCGGTGGGCGAGAGCGGGAGCAAAAAGAAAGACGGGCGGGCGGAAAGCAAGTGGCGACGTCACCGCCCCGACCTACCGACCGACCGACCCGCTCCTTTCCGCACCGCCACTCCCCTCGTTCCCTTGCCCTGAATAATCGCCAAAACAAGAGGAGCCTTGCGCTCTATCGGCCGCAGTGAGCAGCAAATGGAACGTGAAAAGTAGTAGCCAATACGTGCAGTTTGAGGAGGTTTGCGTTCCACTACTTCCTGTTCAACACTCGTCTTTCTTGCTCGAAATATCTTTCGAGTTCAAGCAGTCCGTGCGAGAATGCCGGCAAGCAGTCGGCGAAACGCAAGGCATTCGGAAACGGTCGGTCGCTTCTTTCGAACGATCGGGTGCCACTCAGAACGGCGCCTGGGAGCGGACGGCCGTCGGCAAGCGAGGATCGAAGGGCAGCACGCAGAAAAAAGTGTAATACTCGGATGAGAAAACGAACGGTTTTGCGCAATTGCGGTCCAAAGTTCATTCTACGCAGCGTTCAGCAAGCGGGATGGCAGCTTTGAGGGCGTGATTGTTCGCGGTCATCATTTGAAAGAACATACCGCTCTCACCCAATGTGTTGGTCAGGCGGCGAGAGCGGGCGAGGCACAACTTAAGCGCCGGCCGAGCAACCACTTGAAGTTTCCCACGCGACCCCCAACTCGGCGGTCAGTGCGTTTGCTAATCTTTCCGAGCGGCGATATGGAAGGTTTGAGCGGGCAGATGAGTCGTTTTGAGGGCCTTTCTTCGCCTCGCGATCCTCTGCTTGCCGTTCTGAATGATCGCTTTGTTTACATCCTGGAACACAACGAAAAAGACGGGGATGTGATCGTGGTTTTGGATTTGTTTCGCCAAGTCAAGCAGTAAGTCAAAGCGCAAGGGCGGTAATAGATTTCGGTCTTCAGTCGTTTCAAATCGAGTCGCGACGAACGCGCACTCCCAGCAGAGGTGGCGGCTCTGGAGGTTCTTGACCAAGACACAGTGCTTCTGTTCACTCATACGGACAAGATTCGGGGCAATCGAGAAGCGCACATATTTACAGCTACCGATTGAATGTTTAGATGATGAGCGAAACCACACGATTCGTGGAGTTTATTGGAACCTCTTCTTGCTCGACTGGCAGCAACACAGCTACTCGCCGCTCTATCCGCAGCCCTTCAAACTCCGGGCTTATCAATTTGTGGACGTGCGCATGCTGAACGCGTCGTCGTTACTCGTTCACAGTGGACTGTACAACGGCGGTGTTTTCGAACTCGTCCGTTCGGAGGAGACCGCAGAGTTGCGGCTCGTGCACAAGATGCGGTACAGAATGGGGCCCGAGGCGAGCTGCAGAGCGTTCTTTTTTGACAACAAATTCTGGTGGTTCACGGAAAACAGCGTGACTTCCGTTTTCCGCTTTGATGTTGTCAAGAAGAAAAAACGCGAACTTGCTGTGGCTGCGGTGCCACGCGAATTACAAGGAGCGAAGGACTGCGTAAGTTCCGCGTTCATTTACGGCGACTTATTCGTTTCAGGCCGGATGGAATGCGAGCATGGGAACGTCCGGAAAACTGCACGCTGCATTTCGCCGCCAACTCGGTCCAGGCGTTGAACACGAGCTCGTTACCGCCGTGTTCGACTTCCGTTCGCTTCAATGGCATGTCGTGATGCGCTTGAAGTGGACACTGGGCGTGACGATGCATGCACGAGCGAACCTTCAAACGGAGCATCAACTGGTGATCGAACATCAAAAGGCACCCAGAACTGGCGGAAACAGCGAGTTGTTACTCCGCCTCGTACCTTTGAGGTACGATTCGTTTGTCTACTCATTTCAATCGTCTGTTCTTTTCAGACGACCCAACAGCTTGCGACACTTAGCGTTAGTTATCAGCCACTTTCTGCTTCCTCTCACCGTCTTCAATCAGTTCGCCGATTGGATGTGGGAATGAAAGCACAGACTACTCGTCGTTCTCTTCGTTGTAACTGTTTCTTAATAAACCAAATTTGTACTTTTTAATTCCTTTTTTCAATACCTCTTGCTTTTCACAACTGCCCCAAAACAATTGCTC
Organism: Aphelenchoides fujianensis; assembly: GCA_024699865.1. NCBI lineage: Eukaryota > Metazoa > Nematoda > Chromadorea > Rhabditida > Aphelenchoididae > Aphelenchoides > Aphelenchoides fujianensis. The sequence goes on along the minus strand of JAMPIO010000068.1, from coordinate 502,176 downwards.
GGCGAAAGTCCATCGGTTGTCGGAGTGGCGGGCGGATAGCAAAGCGGCCGGTCGTCCCCCCACCCGCCAGCGGCTGCTCGAACGAACAAACGGCCGCTCTCCGCTTCGATCGAGGGCATTCGGCGAGTGTGTCCGCAGTCGGCGGGCGATCGGAAGGCCGTTGGGCGGGAGGAGCGGCGAGTGGAGAACGCGGGCGACTGGGCGGTTGGTGGTGCACGAGCGGCGTCCACTGCGCCCTTCTCGATGGTGGATGAGCGCGAGGACACCCGCCCGCAGTCCGCGGAACCGACGGACCGCAGCGGCGATCGAGCGGGCGGTCGACTGGAGGGCGGCTTCCCGCCGATTCTCCCGCCTTCCGCCAACCGGGGGGCTGCCGGCCGGTCGCTGCGGGCGAGACGAGCCGCCGCTTTGTCTTCGAGTGAGTCCTCCGCATTCTTTCCCGCCCAATTCTCCGCCCACTCCACTGCGCCACCGAGCCGCCGGCCACTCGCTGCTCGTCGGCAGCAACCGGACGCCCGCCCCTCCGTCCACGACCACTCGGCCGATCGGACGGCCGGCGGGCACTCCGAACGGACGAGCGGCCCGCTCCCAGTCGACTTCCACCATCGCGCCCCCCTGCTCTCCACTCCAGAAGGCGCCATTCACTCGAGCAACTCGCGAAACTCCCCCACCGAATGCGGCCATTCGGCGGTCGTTTCGGCTCGTCCACTCGAACTCCCGCCTTCTGCTTTCGGCTCCTCGATCCACTCGCCGGCAGCGAGCTCAAGCGGTGGAGAAAGCGGAGGGTAGGAGCGGCAAGTGTCCAATCCGGGCAGCAGCGAGTGGGGGGACGAGAGGGGAGTTCCGCCCGCTGCTTCCTCTCATCCACTCCTCCGTTCGGACCCGACCGACCGCGCTGCCGGCCGGCGGGGCGACGAGTGGGAGGCGCCGATCGAAGTCGAGCGACCGCCCGTCGCCCCCGATTTGGTTCTCCGTTGGTGCCGTGTTTAACGTGCATGTCAATCGAATGAATGCTCGTGACTTTCGCTCGCATCAAACAAAGCTGCGATGCCCACAGCTCGTCCTCAAGCGTTCGATCGAGCAGAAGAGTGATGCCCGTTGAATCGAAAGCATGCCGAGCACAAAGCAACGACTGAAGCGGCTCGTTGACGCGTGTTTCAATCACCACAGAAGGCGGACGTTGGATTCCCGCCGGAGGCGGCTGTTTGAACGCGCCGTCTGCTCTCTCCTTCGTCCATTCGACCGCTTGGATTCTCCCGCTGCTCTCCGCTCAACATCACGACGATCGAGCGGCCTCCCGCGTCCTGCCGGTCGGCCCGTGGGGATCGCGCTCTCGACCGTCCGCTCGGCCGCCCGCCGGCTTCGAGTCGTCCGGCTGCTCGTTCGACTGCGTACGGGAAGCAGTCGTGTGCGCCCCGTGATCCCCCTCATCCGATCGGAGGACTCCTCCTGCTCGCCCGGAATTCACGAGCAGACGGGCAGCTCACCGGCCGGCAGGTGGACGAGCGGTGAGTGGACGGACGAGAGCAAGGGGCGAGTGGAGGGGGAGGGGCCGTTGGACGTGCGGAAAGCGGAATCTTCTTCGTTTCACCGCCTCGGCAACAATCCACACGATTTCTGCCCGCTCGCCCACTTGCAGCGCGCTCTTCGTGGCGTTCGACCGCCGGCTGATCCCCGCGCCCGTCCACGACGACGAGCTCTGCGGCGGGCCGCCTGCCGCTCGTGGGTCCGCCGGCCGGCCGAACGGAACTCGCGGCAGTCGACCGCCTTCTTCTCACTCCTCAACGAGAAGCTCCAACTCGTGCCCGTCCGCCCGCCGGAGTGATCGAGCGGTTGGCGACGGCGGGACTCCTCACCCACCGGTTGGGTTGCTCCACACGAATCGACGCCGCCTTCCGAACGACCCGATCGCGAGCCGGGAAGCGGAAGCCGCCGCTCGACGGGCGCCGTTTGGCCCGCGGAGGACGCGGATGAGCCGCCCGCCGCCCACTACGCGAACCGCTCGGTTGGACCGACCGGTGGGGGAAGGGCGGCCTCCCGACAATCGAGCGCCGTCGTTTCCAGTCGACCGCTTCGGAATTCTGCACTCGCACATGCGGGGAAGGACACACTTCAACCAATGGATTGCCCGCTTGATCTCCATCGTGTTCGTCGAGTGTTCAGCTGCGAACAACTCGACTACAAATCAGTGATCGCTTCAATCCGAACGAACGAGAGGGACAGTCGGTAGAAGGTAGTGGAGGCGGAAGCAGCAGAGCTCTTCTTTGCTCCCCGTTCTGCCCGCCTTCTTCTCGCTGGGTCGAACCCTCCACTCGGCGGGCGGGGGTGCTCGTGGCCGAGTGGCTTTTCGGTTGGACTTCTCGCGCCCGCCCTCTGCCGGTCCTCGAACGAAGGCGGCAGTTCGTGGAGGCCGCGGGGATTCCAGTCCACTCGCCGCCGCCCGCTCGCCCACGAACTCGGCGGGTCGACCGCCAGCGAGACGGCGGGCGGCCGGCGGACTCGCGGCGAGTGGCGGCGGGCGGCGCGTCAAGTCGGACGGCCGTCTTGACCGCCGCCGCCGCTCGCCGCGTGGCCGCTTACTGCTCTGGGAATTGGGATTCTTTGTGAATTCCCGTCGATTTCTGTCATTCGGCGAGCGAAAGGTTTGTTTGATGGATGTAACGGTAATTATTGGAATTTATTGAGGGGTTTGGTAGTCCTTTATGGTCAACACGTTATTCCCCATCCATCTCGGAATAATACAAGAGTTGTTTGTGGAGCGGCAGTTCTGGAAGAAGTCGTGAATTTTGCTGCCCGTCCTTCCACTCACTCATGCCGCCGCTATTCTTTCAGCCCGCTCGTTGGTGGTCAAACGCGAATGGACGGGGATTCGAGTGGATAGCGGTTGGTTTGATTTTGTGAATTGTTTTGGTTGCCGCTCCGTTTAGACGGGGAACGAAAGGAAACGGCTGAAACAAACAACTGAAACGAGTTATTGGAATAAGTCAGAAATGCCTAGCTAAAAATCGACGGAATTTTTCGGTTTCTACGAGGCTTCATCGACGAAGAAGAAATGAATGTGCAAACAAAAACGTTTGAAGAATGGCGAGCAGCAGACCACGGATTATTTCAACGAACAATAGCAAACATCCCGCATAACTCGACTTGGAGTATACTTAGCTCGTCTGCAAAGGGCGAAGTGGAAATTAACCGAAGCTTGATTGTCCGAGCGGATAAACTCGCCAGCTTGTTCGAACTCTCGTCATACGTGAAGAAATGGGCTTTTGTGTTCACGACTAAAGAAGCGGCAAATTCATGTGCTGATCTCATCTTTCGAACAGTCATTAACAGAACGGAATTTGAACTTCCCAACGAAAACACTCGTCGAATGAACCGAAAGGTTGGAGTCGGCCGGCTGCGTGTGAAACGAATTCGCGTTCTGCTTGCTCGCGGCCGGCGCCAACGGCAACCGATCGACCTGGCGTCTGCCTTCTTTCAACCAGCGTGCAGACAGCCGCTGCTTACGGAAGACTTTTGAAGTGATGATCGGAATAAACCATCAACTCAAAGCCCAGAACGACCACAATCAAAGGTCCTCGTTTCCACCGTCAACGCAAACAATTTACCCAGCGATGAAGAGCGGCGGAATAAAAGCAACAAACCTGCCGTCGAGCAGTCAGAAGAATCGAATTCCGCTCATCCCGAACAGAAACCAGAAGAAAGACCGCCGTGTTCGATGCGGACTGAAAAGGAGGAAGACCGAACAGCCTTTTAGTCACGAGTGGTGTGTGGAGCGGCTGGCAACAGAAGAGCGGCAATGAAGCGACGGGCAAGAGAGAAGTTGCCGCCTCTACAACGCGAATGGGAAGAGCGGAATTTCTGCTCGAAACGAACGAACTCCTTGTCGCCTGTTGAATGCGGCGGTCGAACGAGAAGGGAAGCTGGAAACCGAGAACGAAGCGTGTGGACACAAGTCGATTCGGTTCGGTTTCCTGTTAGGGTCGGAATAAAAAAACGACTTCTTTTTAGACGAACAAGAACCGAATGTCGTGCCCTCCACCCCGCATCCAAAAGAGAGACCGCCAAACTTCGCGCGGATGAAAACAACGAGCGACTCGATGCCGTTAATGATACTCGCTGTGTCGAGAGCAAAGCCGAACATCGACGGTGCCGCTGCGATTTGCGACCGGAAGCTTGAGGGCAGCCAGAAACCCTGAAAACATGATTACTCGGAATTCTGTCCAAAACTAAACGAATCGCCATCGGAAACACCGTACTGCCGGAGCGGACGGTAAATTTTGAAGCCAGTGAATCAATAACACGTGGATGAGACAAAGAGAGTTGGAACTGAATCAATCGGAGTGAAGAATGAGTTCGAAGTAACGAAAGTTGAGACGCTGGTAGCAAGAACTATCCTTTATTGAGAAGTACGGAATCTCCCCGCAGAGAGTGACCGAGCGGGACAGAAAGAAGAAGCCGCTGGATGGGCGAGAACGAACGTGAATGTTGAAGTCGGTTCGATGAGCCCTGACTGGAGAGTGCCTCCTACCAATGCTCGTCTCTGCCAGAGTGATCAATGACGCCCCTCCAGCAAGCAGTGAATGGGAAGAACGAGCAACAGACGGGCACGCAGCCAACCCCACCATTTATCTCTAATGCAAGCGTCTTTGAAGGGATCTGAAACTTGCACGGAATTGCCACAAATATAAACGGAAAAGGCTGCAAAAGAAGAGCGAATACGGCAGTTGAAACAAACCACGAACAAGAAAGATCCATCATTGTACGGAATAAATCAGGTATTCTGTCCACTTCCAACGACGTGATCAGCTGGAGCAAGAGCAATACGATGGGCGAAAAGCCGGGCAGCAAACGAACGAGCATCAAAAGAATTGATCTCCAGGCACAGATCGGCATTCAAACAAACGATCCGCTTGCTCGTAGACAATCGAGATGAGCGGTCCCTTTGAGTGCAAGTGGGCGAAAAGGCTGTAAAACAAAATTGGCAAGCCATGAAGCAAACGCATGACTTATCTGTTGACCGGAAAAAGCGAATAAAAAAGATCCAAACGACGAGAAGATTTCTTCGTAACCGTCGGTTCGCACGGCGAAAGGAGAAAAGCTCACGCCTTGTAGCTCGACACGAGCGAACGTGGAGCTACTATTCACAACAAGCAAAGCTCTTCGGGCCTTCGCTTGCGTAAATCCATCCAACGACCTTCTTACGAAATAAACAGTGAAAAAGTCAGCGTAAAACCCAAAAGATAAGCAAAAATCTGACGGATCTCACAAACATTCTCCGAAGAAAACAAAACGGGATAAGACGGAATAAAACGCTCAGCTTTTCTGACCGACAGACCATAAGGAAGACGAAAGTCACCCATCCACCGCCTTCTGTTCACTTCTCCCAGCGATCGCCCTTTCTTTCTCCAGTCCGACGGCAATCGATCGTCTGCTGGAGCGAGGTCAATATATAGGCGGCTGCGCTCCGGTGGTTCCCGTCCAGACGGCTCTCATGAGGCACCCACTCGCTTCTTCGAACTCTCCACTCGTTCGTGCCGCCGCCTTCCCTTTCCCCCGCTGTTCCTCTCCTCGTTCCTACCCGCCTTCACCGATCGACGCCAACGGTTAGTCCCGCCGCTCTTCGCCCGCCTTCACTGCGGCCACTCGTTTCAGGCCGCCCGATTGGCGTCCCCTCCGCCGACTCCTCCACAGCCGCCCACGCACTCGCCGGGCTCCCCGGCCGCCCGTCGAGCATCAGACTGGAGGGTTTGGTCGGTGGCTCTTCCGACGAGTGCCCATCTTCCGCTTGTCCGCCACTTCCTCGTCCTTTCGAGCGTAAAGAATGGGTGAACCGCTGCCGCACTTGCTTCTCGCCGACGAGACCACGGCGGGCACTCGCTTCACTTTGGCCTTCGACCACTCGCCCACTTCTCAGCCCGCGATCACGCTTTCCACTCACACTATTCATTCGCTATTAAAGACAACTTAACCTCGTGCTCGTGAACAACGAAGAGGTCCTCGCATTCCTCCTGCTCGTTGCCCATCAAACTCACTTCCTCCTCCAATTTGCACCGACTGCTCACTAAAAGCAAGAATCTCCAATCGAATGACATCCCCAAATCTCTGCCTCGGACAGAAAGAAGCGGATGCGTGGAACACAAGTGGGGCTCGTCCGCCCAGTCGATGAGAGGGATGAAGCGGAAGAAAACTCCTGCAGGCAAAAGAAAGAACAGCGCCTTCTCGTCCGACGCACCCGCACGACGAACTCGAAGGACGGCGTTGCAAAAAGGCGAGCGGGGGAAAACGGCCGCTCGATCAGGACTCCGTCTTGCGGCGGCTGAGCATCCGATCGACCGCCGTCTTCGCGCACTTGAGCCGCTCGCGGAGTTCGTGCGAGCAGCCCGCCTCGACGAGGGCGGCCGGCGCTGCGGGTCGCCGAACGTCGCCGCCCGCATGGACGGCGAGACGATCAGCTTCGTGTGGTCCGGCAAGCAACCCGGCAGTCCCACGAATCGAACGGAAGGAACTCGCCGCGAAGAAGTCCACCTGGAGCGTTCCGTCCGTCAACAGCAGCACGACGGCCACGTCCGAGCGGAACCACTCGCTCAGACACGGAAAGCGGGCGAACTCCTGACCGCCCCGCTGCAGCCGCTCGCCCGCCGCCCGCAGGTGTTCGATCGTGTACGAGCGAAACTCCGCGAGCAGCTCGACCTTCTTCTCCAGCGTCTGCGCGAACTCGGCGCCGGTCGCGTCGATGTACTGGAGCCGACTGCAAGCGGAGGGGAGGAGTGGGCAGAACAAAGGGGAACTCACTCTCCGCTCGGATCAACCAACAGCTTCGAGTGGTCGTTGAACAGGACACCCACCGAGTCGTCGCACAGCTGGCAGACGAGGCCGTTCTTCTCCGCGTAGTCCACCCACCTGAAGACGGGCGCCGAGGCGGGGTGCTCCTCCTGCACGTCCACTGCAATCAATCCAACGATCAGGGAAGCATTCGAGGGACACTTACAATCGCGAGGAGGGCGCCAGCTGGTTGGCCGCGTTGTTCGGCTGCTCGACGACCGGCGTCTCGTCCTTCTCGTTCGCCTTCCGGTTGCTCACGATCATCGGCGCGGCGTCCTGCACGACGGGCGGCTGCAGCGGACGCGCGGCGTCGCCCAGCCGAGTCTCCGGCTGAAAGCGAGCAGAACGGAGTCGAGTGGAGGGAGTGGAAGGGGGAACAGACGTCGATCATGCCGCCCGCGAGGTTCTCCTGATTGAAGGGCGGCACGGACACGAGGCAGGAGACGGGCAGCGCGTCGGGCAGGAAGCCGCGCGAGAAGTCGGTCGGGCGGTCCTCCGGCCGCGGCGCGAGCAGGGCGGCGATCAACTCGTGTGCGTGCTGCCCGATGCGCGTCGGGATCACGTACTCGTTCCGCCGAATCCTCGCGTTCGTTTGCTGCAACGAGAGCGGTTGGAATCGGAGAGAAGAACGGAGGAAACTCGCCTCCAAGGAGAGCGTCTCGAATGGCGGCCTCTCGACGAGCAGCGTGTGGAGGATGCCGCCGGTCGCCCGCACGTCCGCCCCGAACGAGTGGCCGCCCTTGAGCAGCGGGAGTGAGTGGACGAAAGAGGGAACGAACCGATGGAGTTGGGCGTGCCGCAGAGCGTCCGCCGCTGCTGCCCGTCGCCGACCTTCAGCTGCAAGCGGTCGTCGAGGAAGAGGTCGCCCAGCTTCAGCTCCCGATGAATGATCTGCCGGCCGTGCAGGTACTGGCAGCCGGCCACCCGCTGAAAGTGGAACAAAGGAACTCGTTTCGGTGCGTGAAGTAGCGGGTTTCCGGCTCGGTGACCACTCGACGCCGCCGGTGGAACTCCAGCAGTGAGCGGGCGGCCGACGTTCTCTCGATCGAAGGACGGGGCGACTGCGGACGGCTGCGAGAGTCCCCGCTTGTCGGCGGCTGTTCGGCGGAGCGAGTGGGCAAAAGCGAAGAGAGGACGAGTGGCCGGAGGAAGGAGCGAGTGGGCGGTCGACTGCTCTCCGCTTCCCCGCACCGCTCGCCGTCGTCCATCCCCGCACTCGCCGATCACTGCGGAAAGAACTCGCGAGAGCCGCCGCTCCTCTCCGCCCGCCACTCGCTTCTTCGGGCGGCCACTCGGCGGACTGCCGGCCGGAGGGCGCCGGCCACCGAAAAGCGGAGACTCCCGCCGCTCGCTCGTGATCGATCCCCTGCCCTCACTTCTGATCGAAAGGCGGAGCGAAACGTGCGGCGATGAGGGAGGGCGGCCATTTGACTCGCCGCTCGAACGGGAGTGGCGGGGGCCGGCAGCGAGGGGTTGATTGATGCTGACTGTTGTTTGATGGAGCGAGTCGTTTGCTGCTCAAGACCGGTGTCCGTCTGCTGGAGCAATGATCAGGTAGGGCGTAGGGATGGATCGGGTCGGGCTTTTCATTGACTATTCTGTATCAAGCGTCCTTACGACTTCATTCGTCCGGCTTTCGAATTATGACGGAGAGTTATTCCGTACATCTGCAGAACCTCTGTCGTCTAGAGGCGCGAGCAAAAAGACTCTAACCGCCTGTCCACATTCGATTATGTTCTGCGCTACTACAGTCTGTTTTTCCGTGTTATAATCAACGCTGTATTCCAGTTGTTTTTGCTGCATTCTCCTTGCGGTCGGCGAGGAAACCTGCCGAGTCAACGGCGTTCGGTTTCGATCACAAACGGGCGGTTGGTCCGACTGCCGCTGTTGACGAGAAAGCGACCGTGTTCTTCGCTCTTGCTGCTCGTGTTCACCGCTTCCTTTTCAGGTCGGAAGCCCCAAGGGGCGCACTCCCGAGAGAACGAGGCGCGAAGGCCGCCGACTGCCGGCCGGACGCCCGCCGCCCGTCGAGCGGCCCCCACGGCGTCCCCGTAGTCCAGTGGGATGGGCGGCGGATTGCGGGGCGGGAGTCCCGTTGGCCGGCGGATCGAAGCCGGCGGTCGGGAGCGGGCGGTCGGCCGTGGAAGACGGCGGAGGGCGCGGATCGGCCGGCGAGTGGGCGAGTGGCGGGCGAATCCAACCGAAAGACGGGCCCGTGGATGAGGGCGAGAATGGAGGCGGTTGGCAGAAGAGCCGAAACGGGCATTCGCTCCTCGCTCGGCTTTCTACCGGTAGGGCGGGAGAATCTCGAATTCTGTGCGGATCTTAGCTTCATTTGACACGTTGTTGGTGTTTGCAGAACGGTGGTTTATTCCGCGATCATCAAATCAAGAGTTTCTGCTTTGCCTACGGCTCGTTCATGGAGTCGTTCGCTTGTTTCGGGTTGGTGCTTGCTCACTACAAACAAATCCATTGTTGTTGGTCGAAAAAGCAATAAATTACTTTGTCGACTATGGAACCCAACGTTATTGATTCCTCTCCGCCTTCTCTCTACGCTCTCGTCCTCCTTTGCACGCAGCTGGCAGCGCTGGGCGGCGACTCGTGCCCGTGGACGACCGCCTTCTTTCGGCGGCCGGCGGGCATTCGGGGCGGGATTCCCGCTCGAGGTGGGCGTTCGTGGACGGGCGGGCGGGGGTGCCCCTCTGCCGCCCGTCGGCCGGCTGCTCTCCAGCACGGGCGACCTCCACACTCGCCGGAGGACTGCCCCCTCCCAGTGAAGGGGCGGGGATCCCCGAGACGAGTCGCGAGTTGCCCGCTTCGAATGGCGAGTGGTCGTCGAGCGGCTGGCTGCACTTATCTGCACGTTCTTTGATGGAAGTTGAGTGGTTTTACGTCTTTTATTTTGCGTAAAGGGGAGTGTCGACTTTGGTGGTTTATTCCGTTTATTTTGCGAAGAAGGGCTAACAATTATCGAGAGAGTGTGGATCGCTAGAATTAAACGAACGGCAAGAGCAGTAGAATTATTGGTGGTGTTGAGTAAAAGACGCGTTCTATTTCAAAGGCGGACATTTTATCGTTTTAGAACTTCCTATTATTCTCTCCCGGTTGTTGTAGGTTCCTGTGCGTGCACAATCGTAGTTCCTTTGCATCATTTCCCTTTGTTTCTATTTGTTATTATTTTTTATAAAATGCAAAATCAAACCGACCAACCTCTGCCATCGAATCGCGAATTTCCTTGAACCTCCGTCCAAATCAACTAAAATCAAACGAGCAGTCGCTGGGGGGGAACAAAGTAAAATTCAATCGATCGACGCCCGTCAATCCACGCCCGAATGCTCGCAGAAAGAACCGACTTTCTCGCCCGAAACACGCCGAAAAGCGGGCGAAATCGGCGGGCGGCGAGGCGGCGGCGTCCGGCGTCCGGGCGCGAGCGGCGCGCAAGAGAGCGGGCGGGCGGGCGGGCGGAGAAAAAAGACGGCCGACGCGCCCGAAAACGCGCACTCGCCGAAAAGAACGCCGCGTGGGGGCAGGCGGCGAGTGGACGGGGCGATCGGAGGGGCCGCCCACTCGCCTCCCAGCCACGAGAAGAGGGAAGGCGTCCCCAAGGGCACGCCGTCCACGGTCCTTCTTATCCGCCCCGTTCGGCCGTTCGCTCGGCGCACAGAGGAGGGGGCCGGGCGAACGAAGTGGCCGAAGTCGCCGCCGCCCATCCGCCGCGTGTTCCCGTCGGGCACCTCCACTCCGCGAGGCGAGCTGCCCACTGGCCGGAAGAAAGCGAGTGGAGGCGGTCGGCGGGCGGCCCTTCGGCGCGTCCATTCGCCGAGCCGACTGGGGGACTCCGAGGGGGCGCCCGCTCGTTCGTTCGTTCGGGGCACTCGCGAATTCGACGAGCGGACGGCGGAGCGGCGAGAGCGGGCGGGCGGAAGCGGCGGCAGGTGGGTCGGCTGCCCCCCGACTGCTCTACGGCGGCCTCCCCGCTCCTTCCGCTCGACCTCTCGCCCACTTCCACGCGGTTCTCCTCGCCGCCCGGCCGGTCGAGCGGCGGGCAGCCGAACGCGCCGAGCGGCCGCCCCGACGCGAATCGAGCGGCGTCTCCACCGCGAACGGGACACTCGCGAAACGAGCAAAAAGATCCCCGCCACAAGAAAGAAGCGAGCATTCGGGGATCTCCGCGAGCACGACCACTCGGCGCTTCGATCTCGGCGGCCGCCCGCTCGAACGGCGGAGAGGACGCCGCCCAACCGCCCGGACGAGCGCCCGCAATCCACGTGCGCCCGCTGCGGTCGTTCGAACCGCCGGCGAGTTTCCGGCGGTTCTTCGCGGCCACTCGCTCCTCTCGCCGCTCGTCCGGCCGGCCGGTCGTGCTCGAGGAAGGCGGGCGATCGGCCGGCCGGGGGATCTTCCCTCCGTTCACTCGACGAGCAGAAATCCCACCGGAGTCCCCGCTGCCCGCCGCTCCTCGGCCGCTCCCGCCTTCTCTCCACTGCCCGAAGTCCACGAACTGCGCCCACTTGCGCGCGGCCGCTGCGATCCGACCGACGGGCTCCTCGCCGCCTTCAACGGGGAGCTCGTGGCCGGCGGGCAACAGCGAGCAGTCCCGCGGGCGGGCGGTTCGACGGCCGCCCGACTGCTCGTCCACCCGCTCCACTCGGCGCTCTTCCGGCCGGCAGTGCGGGGAGCTCCCGCCTTCTCTCCGCCGTCTTCCCGCTCGTTCCGGTCGGTCGATCACGCGTGGACTTCTTCGAGCAATTCTTTGATCGCTTTGTTGTTCGTTTCGTTCGGGAGATCCCCGAGGGAGCGGCCGGCGCGGAGAACCGCGAGCGAGTGTCCGTCTTCGAGTGGGCGTTGCAGAGGTCCGCCCGCACCTCGTCGAGCCCGCCCGGCGATCGGCTCGCGGGAAACCGTCGGGGAAGAGCGGGGATTCGGCTTGTTTCCGTTGATCGTTGCTTTGTTGTGTGTGAATGAGCGATGAGAGCATTGGAGGTTGCTTTGATTTACGAGGAGTGAGAGGATCGGCGAGGCGCAGAGCTCATCGTTCTTTCTTCGGGAGTCCGAGGCTTTCTTTTCCCCCCTTGCCGCCTGCCTCGACCCAGAGAAAGCGACCGCCGGGCCGCCTCCTCGCCGCCTCCCTTCTTTTTGGGCGGCGGCGGTCAAGTCGGGCGGCCGCCGTCGCCGCTCGCCGCTTTTTTCTCCCGCCCGCCGCTTTTTGCTGCTTTTCATCGCGCGTTCGCGCGCCCGACGGCCGGCAGTCGGCGGGCGAGTGGCGAATTTCTTTTTGTTGGTGGATGGTAGCGAATGGACGTGGGTTCGAGTGGATTGAGGTTGGTTTATTCTTTACTTATTTTTGGTAATCTCTACATTTAAAAAGAGCGGAAGACCTTGCGGCTGAAATAATCGTTGACAATTGCAATAAGAAACGGTTATTAAAAATGAGTAAATTAGAGAAATACAAGCAAGAAAAGGTCAAAGAGCGAGTTTACTTCGGTCAACACAAACAGAGAACGGAATAAAAAGCTGCTTGTGTCGTCCACAAAACAAAAAAGCGTTCGACTAATTTTTTCGTCACCTATCAAACCATGCATGCCTTACCGCATCACTACTCGCAGAATTTACCGACGACAACGGCGTAGATAAGCGAAAAGAGATCTGAATGACCGTCTGTTCTCGAACAATTCGACCGCTGCCTCCATTCCGCAAACATCACCCACAAAGAAGATCGAAGCAACTCGAAAGCAAAAGCTCCGTCGAGCGGACTGGAGTGTGGGCGAGCCCACCGGCCGCCGCTCGCCGCCCGCTCTTCCCCGCGTTTCTTCGAGCCGCCAACCACTGCTGCAACGAATAACGCCCTCTTTCTCGGCGGATTTGAATGCAACGATTGAGTGAACTGGGATGGAGTGATGGATGGAGCTGAAGAACGGATGAGATGAATTTCGCTTATTGATCGTAAGGATGCTTGTGGACCTAACAAACCGCCAGCTATCGAGTGCATGCGGAGTACGCGGAAAAAACCGCAATATAATGCAGTATTCGCCAAAAAGTAGTGCTAAAAACCTAAGCTAGAAACCATGACGGAATAGAAACCGAGGTGTTCGCTACGATCATCGTCAGAAGAAATGAACTCGATGGGCTCACGTCCGCAACCGAAACAACTCTCATCGACTTCTGCTGTGATAAAAATGAAAGAAAAACGAGAAACTTCAAGCCGCAAGCGATGGCCGTTAAAGTGAGTGCAGTGCAGACCACAGATGAAAGCGGCTGCAGTCGCCGAAGACCTGCAAGAAATTCGACGTCCGGCCGCATTTCCGTGCAACGCTAACAATAAGCGAACAGCCGCCACTCGTTTGCAATTTGCGGGACGAACGCGGCTACCGGCAAGATCGATTACTAGCTCCACGCGGAATAACACCCGAGTCCTCCCACGAGCAGTCCACGTGAAAGAAGCTTCGCCCGTTGCAACCTCCTTTCTTCTAACGTCCAGCTGAAGACCCGAGCAACAGTCCGACGGGTGATCGCGCCGTCGAGTTCGTTCAACCACTCGACGGGCAGTGAGTGGCAAGAGGTGGACGGTCGGCTGGATTTATGCCCGCAGTGGTTGTTTTTTTGTAACGACCCCGTCATTGTTTTACCTCCCGCGGAATTTACCGTGCGGCGACATTCGAAAAACAACACAAAAAAAGAACGTCCTTCTACTTCCAAACGAACCAAGTAACGCCTTCATTTCGCAGACGTCGCGCACCAAGAATGATCGAAGCAACCCAAAGCGAAGAGCCCCTTCGAGCGGGCGGGAGTGTGGGCGAGCCGCCCGGCCGCCGCTCGCCGCCCGCTCTTCTCCGCCTTTTTCCGAGCCGCCCACCACTCGCTGCAACGAACGGCGCTCTCTTTCTCTGCAGCTTGAGGGCAAACATTGAGTGGACTGTGCTGAAGTGCCAGGCGGGGGTGGGGAGAGGAAGCTCGCTTGCCGACCACCAAACGGTTACTTGACGTCTAAGGAAAGCGGCCAACGAATTTTTTGTTGGCGCGAAATAAGCCGCCAGTCTAGTCGAATGCAGCGTTCACCAAGGGGGATGATCTTCATCGCATTAGTACAGCTTCAAATGACTTATGCCGAACGGAATAAAAGCCAGATCGCCCACTAAGTCCATTTCACAAAGAATAACGTTGATGCACTTCAGTTTGCAGCCAAAAAACCAGTAAACTCTGCAGTAAGCGAAAAAAAGAACGGGCAACTCTTAGCCGCGAGTGACGCCGTTGAAGCGAGTGCAGAGCAGACCGCCGATGAAAGCGGCTGCGGTCGACGAATACCTGCAAGAAATTCGACCGTTGAGCGGAATTTCTTTGCAGCGTTAGCGAATGATTACCACTCGATTGCAAGCCGCTGGACGATGGCCGCAGGTTTGAATGTGAAAAACCGCCGAACGCGTTAACAAGTTGACGATTCTTTGAACCGTTTCACAACGCAATAAAATAAGGTTATCTCAAGACAAAAGAATTCTAAAAAAGCACGTCAAAAAGACGACGAATGGAAGGGCACACCGCCGAACAACCAACAAAAAGCCCATGCATCGTAAGTAACTTCGGGAATCCACAGCTGTTTTTGAGAACAGCCGAAAATGCAAGAAATGGCAGGGTTTTGTCGATGGAGGTGAAAGAACGGTACATATGGACGATAACGCTAGAGGGCAAGAGCGGACGTGAATTTCGGCGTTGGTTCCATCTATACCGACCAAGTATCTCCAACTGTCGCCAGAAGAAACGTCTCCTTTCTCGTTGCAAACAAAGATTGGCTTACGAAATTGAACAACAAAAACCGCCGTTTAGTCACAAAAAGAAACGATCTGAAATCGAAGTTCTGCGGAATAACCGTCCAATTCTCCCACAAGCAGTGCAAGTAAAAACTTCCTCCGTTGCAACTCCCTTCTTCCGACGTTCAGCCGAAGACCCGAACAACAGCCCGACGGTGATCGCGCCCTCGAGTTCGTCCGACCACTCGCCGGGCAGCGTGTGGCAAGAGGTGGACGGCCCGCTGGATTGATGGCCGCAATGGTCGTTTCTTTTGTGGATGAGCAATGTGGATCAAAAAACGGCAGGGTGCCGGAGCCAGAAAAGCGCGAGCCGTCAGTGGTCGGCCAGTCGTTCGCAACAAATTTTACCAAACGGAATAAAACGAGGTAATCGTTTCTCTTGCAGTAACGAATGACGACGTTATGAAACACGGCCGCAAAATAAAAATTTGCGTTTATTGGTGCTCTTACCGCATTTGAAGCCGGCAACAACGTCGTGCACCATTAGAAAAAGCTCAGAAGACGTAAGCAAACGTTACGGATTTAGCTACTAATCAACAACGGGAAGCGCAGGAAAAAGATCATTAACCGAATGCCGAGCAACTACGGAATAAAATCCACCAAATCACCGCGCGTTTATCGAATAGAAAAGCAAAGCTTCACAACGACACTCAAACCGCAGAAGAGAAGACTCGATCACTTCAAACAGACAAAAAATCAAAATCACGTCCTATTGTCGAAAGTGCCTCCTTGGGCGGCTGCTTTCGATGGCCAAAGGGGTCAGGGATCGGGGAGGTTCCTCTTGAACTTCGACTGCCGAGCGCGATCGGAAGAGAGAAGAGTTTATTGGGGTGCGAACTCCGTACAACAACTCCAAGCGGACGAGCCGCACGAGGGGGTCGATCGGGGAGCGGGTCGAAAGAAGTGCCCCCGAAAGGGCGGAAGGGAAGGAAGCCCCGAATGGGCGGTGGGGCGGCTTTTTATACGAAAACCGGCGGATGGACGGGCGGGCGGCTCGCCGGTCGGCGCGGGGTGGGCGGGAGATAAGAAAAGGCGGCAGGGGGAAAACAAACAAAAGGCGGGGGCGAGAAGAAAGAGTGTGGGAGGAGAAGATAGTGCACCTCGCCGCTCGGCCCATCGCTCGCTCGATTGAAGGGAAGTCCGAGAGGTTCGCCGCATTCGGCCGTGATCCAGGATGGCGACCGGCGACTCGAAGGAGTCGGTTGGCGTGCTCCGAGACGGGCGCCAGACCTCTCATTAACCCCTTGGAGGAGGAAGAAAGAACGACCCGAGCGGGGACGGCGGCGGAAGGCGGGATACAACGGAAGTTCAAAAGGAAACTACGAGCACTGGTTAACTAATGAAAGGGAATGGCAAGAGCGAAACGGAGGAGAGGAAGGGGCAATGGAGATGATCGATGGACTGATCTCGTCTGGCTTCGAGGTCGTACGACCACAGAACAGCGGGCCGAACTCTCCGCAGGATTGGTCTTTTGCTCCCGTCCTTTTCGTCATCGCGCGTTCGCGACACTATCAAATGACGCCCCACACGCTTGTCTGTGCTCATTCGCTCGTTGCATTCCCGCGATCCTCACGTGATCGTTCGCTTTCCCCTGCACCATCTTTCGTTGCTACTCGCCGCCTTTTTCGATCAACTCGTGTGTCCGATCCCACCGGACACTCCCTCCGTTCTTCTCCCGCTCGACTACTCGCCCGCAGCAGGAAGGCGGCAGTCAATCGCCGTCTCCACTGGACACGGCGGCTGACGGGTGGACTCGTCCACTCACCGTCGAGATCGGAGGACTGCAGCTCCCGGTGGACGGAAGGCGGCAGGAAACGAGTGGAAGAAATCGCCCAGTGGGAGGAGGCGAGTGGGCGGGCGGAAGAAGCCGCGTGTTGTGGGGCGTTCTTCCCCGCAGTCTGCCGCTCTGTCCACTGCCCTCCTTCGTTCTACACCTGCGGCAATGAGATCCTCGCCTCCGTCACTAATTGACCTTCTTGTTGAATAAACCGTTCGCTTGTCGCTTCCGTTTGGATCCTCTCTCGACTTCAAGAGGGCGGACTCCACGGATGTCATGAGCCGCCGGCCCTGCTCGAAGATCCTCTCCGCCGAATCGGACGCCCATCCGCCGCCTCTCGTCCCGAGCCGCCCGGCAGCTCGCCGTCGTCTTCCGTCGCCTCGTTTCCGCGACGACTCGTCCCCGCCGGTCGCCCGCCTTCACTCGCGCTCTCCGCCGCCCAACCGGCCGCCATTTCGCCCGCCCGTCCGCCGCCTCCCTTCCGCCTCGTGCACGCGAGCGGGGATTCTCGCCGCAATGGGCCGGTCGCTTGTTCGTGGCCGTCGGCGGGCGATCTCTCGATCGACGCACGGGGCGACTGCGGACGGCTGCGAGAGTCCCCGGTTGTCGGCGGCTGTTCGGCGGGTCGAGTGGGCGGCAGCAAAGGGGAGACGAGTGGCTGGAGGAAGGAGCGAGTGGGCGGTCGACTGCTCTCCGCTTCCTCGCCCCACTCGCCGCCGTGCATCCACGCACTCGCCGATCACTCCGGAAAGAACTCGCGAGAGCCGCCGCTCCTCTCCGCCCGCCACTCGCTTCTTCGGGCGGCCACTCGGCGGACTGCCGGCCGGAGGGCGCCGGCCACCGGAAAGCGGAGACTCCCGCCGCTCGCCCATGGTCGATCCCCCTCCCCTCGCTTCTAATCGAAAACGGAGCGCCCACTCCGAGGGAAGAGGGGACGGCGGCCGGCCATTCGACTCGCCGCTCGAACGGGAGTGGCGGGCGGCCGGCAGCGAGACGTTGATTGGTGATGCATTTTGTTTGATGGAGCTAGTCGTCCGATGCACGAGTCGGGAGCCCGCTTGCTGGAGAAACGAGCAGAAAGGAGGTCGATGAGTGCGATCGGGGTGTTATTTGGCCGCCGAGATGAGCATGCTAGCAATTCTTTTTTGTTTTGAGTGTCCACATACTTGGGCAATTATTCTGCCGCCATGACGACTTTGGTTCCGCCTTGCTTTGCCAAAAGCTAAACGTGGATCCCATGGGTGCAAAAACGAGCTGATTGCTGCTTCTAGTTCGCTTTTTTGGCACAAACTACCACCTTCGTTTAGACATGTTAGAAGTGATGGCTCACTATATTCACTGCCGTGCTTTCAAACGTACCTTCTTTTTCGTTTGTAGAGCAGTCAGAAAAGTGCGGTGAGTTATTCCGGCGCTCCCGCCGTTTTGTGTTTTGCTGCTCGATCACACGATTTCTCGTTGCCGTCAACCTTCGGTCTTACTCTTCTGCTGCCGACTGTTCGTCTTACTCGAATTGGACAATTCTTTGGTCATTTCTACGAGCAATCGACGAGGGCACCCGCCAAGTGGACGGCGTTTAGCTTCGAGCAAGAGCGGGCGCTTGGTTTGACTGCCGCCGTTGACGAGAAGGCGGTCGTGTTATTCGCTCTTGCTGTTCGTGTTCGCTTCTTTTTTTCAGGTTGGACGCTCCAGAAGGCGCCCTCCCGAAAGAACGGGGCGCGAAGACCGCCGACTGCCGGCCGGACGCCCGCCGCCCGTCGAGCGGCCCCCACGGCGTCCCCGTAGTCCAGTGGGATCGGCGGCGGATTGCGAGGCGGGAGTCCCGTTGGCCGGCGGGATCGAAGCCGGCGGTCGAGAGGGGCGGTTGGCCGTGGAAGACGGCGAAGTGCGCGGATCGACCGGCTGGTGGGCGGGTGGCGGGCGGATCCAACCGATAGAAGTCGTGTGGACGACGGGCGAGAGCGCGAGGGGGCGGCGGGCGGGCGGTGCGGCCACTCGCTCTCCGCCTGGCTTTCCAGCGGTCGAAGAAATCTTGAATTCGGCATGGAGTACGGCTGCTTTTTGCGTTGTTGGGGCGTTCGGTAGAAATGCTTATTCCGTCGGCGAATGCATGCTGCCGCCAGTCGGCCGGCTGCTTTCCAGCACGGGCGACCTCCACACTCGCTGGAGGACTGCCCCCTTCCAGTGGAAGGGGCGGGGATCCCCGAGACGACTCGCGAGTTGCCCGCTGCGAATGGCGAGTGGTCGTCGAACAGCTGTCTGCATTTGTCTCCACGTTCTTCGATGGGCGTTGAGTGGATAAAATTCTTCCTTTCGGTTGAGTGTGGGTGAATTTGTTGAGTTTATTCCGCGACGAGTGTCAGCGTGTCCTTCTCGTTCAAGCCTTCTTTATATCGCTTATATTCATTGTATTTATCAAAATTGTGCGAAAGTCTCCCCGGCATCGCCCCCGCTCGCCTGAATACGCGAAGTAAATTCACGCAATTAACGGCCATCAGTCCCTGCGCAAAAGATCGCCGAAAGAACCCCCATTTTCGCCCGAAACACGCCGAAAAGCGGGCGAAATCGGCGGGCGGCGAGGCGGCGGCGTCCGGCGGCCGGGCGCGAGCGGCGCGCAAGAGAGCGGGCGGGCGGGCAGGCGGAGAAAAAAAGACGCCCGACGCGCCCGAAAGGGGCGAGTGGACGGGGCGATTGGAGGGGCCGCCCACTCGCCTCCCGACCACTCGAAGAGGGGAGGCGACTCCAACACCCGCCGTCCACTCGGCGCGCAGAAGAGCGGGCGGGCGGGAGAGCGGCCGGGCGAGTGGAGTGGCCGAAGTCGCCGCCCATCCGCCGCGTGTTTGTGTCGGGCACCTCCACTCCGCGAGACGAGCTGCCCACTGGCCGGAAGGAAGCGAACGAAGCCGCCGGTCGATCGGCGGACGTCTCCTCGGCGCGTCCATCCGCCGAGCCGACTGGTGGACTCCAAGGGGCGCCCGCTCGTTCGTTCGGCGCACTCGCGAATTCGACGAGCAGACGGCGGAGCGGCGAGAGCGGGCGGGCGGAAGCGGCGGCAGGTGGGTCGGCTGCCCCCCGGCTGCTCAACGGCGGCCTCCCCGCTCTTTCCGCTCGACTTCTCGCCCACTTCCACGCGGTTCTCCTCGCCGCCCGGCCGGTCGAGCGGCGGGCAGCCGAACGCGCCGAGCGGCCGCCCCGACGCGAATCGAGCGGCGTCTCCACCGCGAACGGGACACTCGCGAAACGAGCAAAAAGATCCCCGCCACAAGAAAGAAGCGAGCATTCGGGGATCTCCGCGAGCACGACCCCTCGGCGCTTGGATTTCGGCGGCCGCCCGCACGAACGGCGGAGACGCCGCCCGACCGCCCGGACGAGCGCCCTCAATCCACGGGCGCCCGCTGCGGTCGTTCGAGCCGTCGGCGAGTTTCCGGCGGTTTTTCGCGGCCACTCGCTCCTCCTGCCGCTCGTCCAACCGGTCGGTCGTGCTCGAGGAAGCCGGGCGATCGGCCGGGGGGTTCTTCCCGCCGTTCACTCGACGAGCAGAAATCCCACCGGAGTCCCCGCTGCCCGCCGCTCCTCGGCCGCTCCCGCCTTCTCTCCCCCCCGAAGTCCACGAACTCCGCCCACTTGCGCGCGGCCGCTGCGATCAGACCGCCGGGCTCCTCGCCGCCTTCAACGGGGAGCTCGTGGCCGGCGGGCAAGAGCGAGCAGTCCCGCGGGCGGGCGGTTCGACGGCGGCCCGACTGCTCGTCCACTCGCTCCACTCGGCGCTCTTCCGGCCGGCAGTGCGGGGAGCTCCCGCCTTCTCTCCGCCGCCTTCCCGCTCGTTCCGGTCGGTCGATCACGCGTGGACGTTTTTGAGCATTCCTTTGATCGCTTTGTTGTTTATTTCGGTCGGAGATCTCCGAGCGGGCGGCCGCCTTCGAGTCGCCGCGGGCCGCCCGAAGGAAGCCGGCGACCTCCCGCTCCTCGTCGAGCCGCACGGCGATTGGCTCGCCTGGGGAGGAGCGGGGAGTCGTGGAAGACGAGTTTTCTGATTGCTTGGTCATTTGCGGTTGCATTAGAGCACTAGAGATCCGCATAGTGAAGTGAAGAGAGCTGCGAAGTGGAGTGCGCTACGTTCCATTTTCGAGTAGTTTCCAGTGTGTTCTTCCCACTCGCCGACTCCGAACGCAAGTAGAGAAGCGACCGTCACGCGGCCGCCTCTCGCCCGCTTGTGTTGGGCGGCGGCGGTCAAGTCGGGCGGCCGCCGTCGCCGCTCGCCGCTCGCCGCTTTTTTCTCCCGCCTGCCGCCCGCCGCTTTCTGCTGCTTTTCGTCGCGCGTTCGGGCCCCCGACGGCCGGCAGTCGGCGGGGGAGTGGCGAGTCTTTTCTAGTTGGTGGATGGAGGCGACGGACGGAAATTTGAGTGGATGCAGGGGGGTTGATTTTTTTGTATTCTTTACGGTGCTTGCTTCTTCAGACGTGAATGAAAAACGCAATTGAAATAATTGATTTTTACCTCGAATAACTAAACGTTTTGCGCAATTGAATGCGTGTGTTTGAAACGCGATCAACGAGAGAATCGAATATGTGAATAGAAAGCAACAACCAGCAACTCAAGATGGAAGAAAAGACGGAATTACCCATCCAGCAATGCCCGACGAACAAAGAAAGAAGAAAAGAGCGTTCATCTGCTTCCGAATGAATTCAGCGGTGCCTCCACTCTGCAGACGCCACCCACAAGAAGGATCGAAGCAACCCAAAAGCAAAGAGCCCCGTCGAGCGGACTGGAGTGCGGGCGAGCCGACCGGCCGCCGCTCGCCGCCCGTTCTTCTCTGCGTTTCTCCGAGCCGCCCACCGCTCGCTGCAACAAACGACGCCCGCCTTCGCTGCAGCTTTGAATGCAAAGATTGAGTGAACTGGCCTGAACAGCTGAGCGGTAGTGGACAGCAGGCGGACACGTCTCTTATTCATCAAATTGAAGGCAGAGCTCGCGGTTGGGCTTGATTTTGATCTCCATCAAGTTTTGCTAGAGCCAACCTGCGTTTTGGCACGGAATAAAAGTCGACATGTACGATACGATTTTGTCAGAAAAAAAAACACGTTGCATTCCCATCCGCAACCGAGAGAATGCCCAGTGGTTCTGGCACCGATCGAAAAGAAGGGAGATCGAGAAACCGCTAGCCGCGAGTCATGCCCGTTGAAGAAAGGGCGGAGCAGAACGCCGATGAACGCGGCTGCGGTCGACGGAAATCTGCTAGAAATTTGACGTCCGGCCGCGGTTTCGTGCAGCGCTAAGCGAATGGCCGCCACTCGCTTGTGGTCCGGTGGACGATCGCTGGAAACCACGGAAGACGCGAGCGAATTATAAGATTCTTTACGTCTCATAGCGCGATGAAATGAGGTTCTTTGCAAACCAGCGTGTGCTGCAAACGCAAGTTTGAAAGACGACGAATGATGTAGAAGACGGCCATCAAGCCAACACCAGTCGTGACAGAATAAACGCTTCAGTTTTCCTCCGAGCAGTGACCGTAAAAGAAACTTCCTCCCTGCAATCTCGCTTCTTCCGACGTCCAGCTGCAGTCCCGAGCAACAGTCCGACGGGTGACCGCGCCCTCGAGTTCGTCCAACCGCTCGACGGGCAGCGAGTGGCGAGAGGTGAACGGCCGGTTGGATTAGTGGCCACACTGAAGTATTTCTTTCGTGGTTGGGTGCTGATCGGCCAAAGTGACCGCAGAACTGCAGAAGACGAGAGAGCGTCGACCGCGAACTGTACGCCTCGTTGTCCAAAAAAGCCCTGAATGACGGGATAAAGCAAAATCATTAAGGTTCTTGCAAGGGAAAAATAAAGAAGTTAAGCGTATACTCGATCGGAATAAACCTCTGAACTGTTTGCTCTTGTGATCAAATTTAGAATCGACAGCAACATCGTGCGGCGCTGAAAAAAATTAGAAGCCGCCAACTTGCGTTCAGGCCCTATTTGCCGGCTTTCGTACTAGCAGAAAGAACGCAGATGGATAAAAAAAGCCCACACGGAATAAAATCCAGCCCACAACCGCTCGTTCATCCATTAAAAAACAAAGTCGCCCTACGACATCCGAGAGACAAAAAGGTCAATCTATAACTTTATAACAACGAACTAATTAGATTCACGCCCTCTCAAACGACGACTTCGATGCTAACCTGCTGCTACTCACGTCGTTTCTCCCCGCGTTTTCCGATCGACTCGGGTGTTTAATCCCGCCGGTCACTCGCTCCCCTCTCCACCTACTCATCTACCCACCGCAATACTCGGCCGCCCACTCACCGGCCGGCAGCAGAAAACGACAGTCAATCGCCGAGTCCACTTAACTACGGCGGCCACGGGCAGGTCGTCCACTCGGCGGGGAGCCCCTCCTTCCGCCATTCGAGTGGTGGGCGGCCGCTCGTTCTCGTGGGCAGTCGGGAGTGAACGGATGAGCCACCCGTCCGTTCGATTCGACCGGCGGTTCGTTGCGGGAGTGGCCGCCGGTCGGTCGGCTGGCGGCTTCTCGGCGGGCCGCTCGACGGAAGCGGGCGAGTGGCGGCGGCCGTCGAAAGAAGCCGAGTGGACGGCGAGTGGACGAGCGGCCGCCGCCGTCGACCGCCGAGAGCCGCGGCGATCCCAACGGTCGGTCGCCGGGAAGAAGCCGCCCGGTCGATCGAACTGAGCGCTCGTTCGATTGCGTGTTGTCGGGCGTTCTTCCCCGCAGTCCGCCGCTCCGTCCACTCCGCCCGCCCGCTTCCTGCCCGTGCTCCTCGCTGGACGCGCCGCCCGGCCGCCCGCTCGGCAGTCGGCGCGCGGATCCACTGGACCACGGCGGCCGAGCGGCTCGTCGCTCCGCTCGTGTTCTCCCGTCAGCTTGGCCGCACACTCGCCGCCCGCCTTCTTCTCCGTTCGGCCGAGTGGGCGGGCGGTCGGGCGGGCGCGTGCTGGACGCGGCGGAGAGGAGCGGCGAGCAGCGGGCGGATCTCCCGCACCGAGCGGCGGGCGGTCTCGCGGGCGGTCATGGCGGCGGGCGGCTCGAGTGCGCGCGGAGGGGCGGCGGAGTGCGCACTCTGAGAACACGCGGTCGATCGGGCAAGCAGAGCTACCCGACCAGCCGCCCTCCTCGTGCACTCGTCTCCCCGACAGCCCGTCCACTCCTTTTTCCCAGCTGTTTCGTGTGTCACGCCCGGAGCGCCAGTCTCCAGTGGGCAGTCGAAAGTTCGCCCACCTTCCGCGTGTTGTGTTGTCCGCTCCCTGCCGCCCGACCGGCGGGATCTCCTGCTCGTGGGCCGCCTTGATCGAGCTGCCCTCTTTTGTTGTGGGCGGCAGCCGGGTTGCTCGCGGTCCCCATTGCGCACTCTGAGAAACGCGCGGGCGGGCGACGGCGGACGCGGCGGCCGGCTGAGCGGCGGGCTGTTGGTCGAGTT
Source organism: Aphelenchoides fujianensis (assembly GCA_024699865.1). Classification (NCBI taxonomy): domain Eukaryota; kingdom Metazoa; phylum Nematoda; class Chromadorea; order Rhabditida; family Aphelenchoididae; genus Aphelenchoides; species Aphelenchoides fujianensis. Next base: position 478,366 of record JAMPIO010000068.1, on the reverse strand, counting down.
CATTCGTGCTGCTGCTGCTCGTTGGAAGCGGTGAGGAGAGTTAACGCGCGGGCATGATGTCGTTGGGCGTCTACCAAATGCGTTCGTCGGTGAACGAGCAGATGGCTACTTCCCAATTCTCGTCTGTCGATCACCACGTACCGGACGAGCGAAAGAATCACTACAATCAGTTTTGCTTGCCGGTAATTTTGTTCACTGCTTTGTTAACTTTTCGTTTGTATTTCAGGGTTCCCACGTGCTGCGCTTCTCCCGCGACGGCCGCTACGCGTACGCTTTCAACAAGAAGAACCTGCACATTTGTGTGGTTGATCTTGCGCGAAACACTCAAACGTAAGTTCCAATTTTTGGTTCATTGCACTGCTAACCCTGACTTTATAGGACGTTCAAGTCTCAAGCTCTGGTTCACCCGTTCGTTGAGGACTTTGTGGTCGTGAACTCAACTACGATCGTCGCACTTGAACGTGGCGCATTGGTTCTGCTGCGGCTGGGCATCGAAGACGGCACGCTCCAGCATATTCAATTGGAGTCGCAGCCGCATGTCCACATGATCTACGTGATCACGGCCATCGCAGGAGCGAATGTCGAGATTGAACGAGCGGTGCTCCAAAACGTGCAAGCCTCGGGGCTTCGTTTTGTTCGCTTGAACATCGACGAGAACCGCCTGGAAATCGACTGGAACGAACGGCTGCCCAACCAGTGGCTTTCCTACGGCTTCGGCAAAGACGGTCGTTCTTTGTACGGACTCTCGCTCGATTCGAATGAGTTGAACCGCTTGCACGAGTTTCACATTGAAAAGAAGGTGTGGACGACTGTTGAGCTGTCTGGGAACTTCGATGAGAATGTTAGTCACGTTGATCTCGACATGATTGTGAACCCTTTTCTTTCAGTTCAAAATCCAACTGTCGGTTTGGTCAAACAACCACGCGTACATTTGCGGCACCAAACGCCACAAACGCTTCATCTACCGCTGCAACTTGGAGAAGCGCATGTGGGAGAAGCTGTCGCTTCCCTTCAACAACATCGTGGAAGTCTTTCCCATTTTGAACAAAGCGACCGGTGAAGACAACCAGTTGCTGCTTCTTAGCAAGAAAGAATACGGTGCAGAAAGACACGTTTACCGCGTGCTTTTCAAGCGAGTCCTTTCCGCACAACCATAAGTTTCTTTCTTCTTTCAGCACGCCCGACTCGCTCGTTCGTCTCGCAGTCGACGCCCTTCGGACGAGCCGCTTGGACGTGGACGGACCCGAAGGATTCCATGGCATCATGTCCAACGAAGATGGCAAGGATATTCTCCCCTCCGTCTACCCCAACATGACGCCCATCCCCCGCCTCTGATCGCTCAAATAAACTGTTGACTTCCGTTGCGTCCTCGAACAACAGCGAGGACATCCAACGGGGAGCAGAAGGCGGGCTCGACGGCCGGGGATCGCTGGGCGGTCTTCTCTCGAATGAGTGGGCGGTCGATCGGCCGGCCGGCAGTCGGCGAGAGCGGCGAGCAGGACGGGCGAGCGGCGGGCGGAAAGACGCGCCCACCGACCGGCCGCTTCGATCGGCCGAGTGGATCCCCCGGAAGGCGGCTGTCCTCTCGGTTCGTCGCTCGAGGCGGCGGGCGGCTTGTGAGTGGGCGGTGGGGAGTGTTCACGAGTGCCGTTGAGAAGGGCGATTAGACGGCCGGCTTCTCACTTTCCGCTCTACTCCACCAGCCGGATCGAAGGATTCGCGGCGCTTTGCCGGCCGCTCGGCGGCGCCCTCCCCTCCTCCCCGCTCACTCGTGGACACTCGCCTTCGCTCCTTTCCGCGGAATGCCCGCCCCGAATCGACGGGCGGGATCGCGCGACCTCCCGCCCGCTCTTCTCCGCTCGCGTCCACGACTTCGGCGCGTCTCTCCGCTCGTCCTCCTCGTCGCCGATCCCTTTGAGAGCGCCGAACGCCCGCTTTCTTCCGCTCGTGTTCGGCGGGCTAAATTTCGAGTGAGCGGGCGGCCGCCTCTCGTGCCCGAATCGACCGCCCGCTCTCCACTCGCCGTCTCGATCGAAGCGGACGTCCCGCCGCCCACTCGTCGACGAACGAGCGGGAGAGCGGGCGGATGGGCGACGAGAATCCGTGGCTGCAGCTTCCGATTTCTCCTCCACCCCCACAGGGTAGCCATCTGTCTTCACTGTGCGTGTTCCAGACACGGTAATAAAATCTTCTTCAAGAGTGGGCCGGACTGCAGTGGAATCCGAGCGCATCCACTTGCAAAGGGCTGATTTTAAACCGAACTGAACACATTGCAATGCGTTTATTAATGCTTGAAAGAATGGTATGTGCACATCCACCAAAAGAATTCTACTGCCCATTCAGGCTTGGTAGACCTTGAGCGAGTTGATCAGCCAGTAGGCGTCCTTGAAGGCGGCCGGGTTGTTTTTCACGAACTGCGTGCACGAGCTGGCCTTCGGGCCGCACACCGCGTCCTGCGTCCACACGTTGCCGGCCCAGTCGCCACAGAAGGTGAGGTCAAAAATGAGGTGCTGGTCGCGGAAGTGGGCGTCGATGTCGCAGCCGCCCGAGAAGACGGCGAGTGGCTTCGACCACTGGGCAGGCGTCGGCGTTCCACTCTTCACGTCGGCCGGGATGCTGGAGCGGGGGAAGAACCACACTTTGATGGCCGCCGAGGTCCACTCCAACGCGTAGACGCCCCCACCGACCGCGTTGAAGCCCGACCCGTACGTGCGCGTGTCCGAGGATTGAATGGAGCAGCCCGCGTTGTTCGACTGTCCGGCCGCGTTCACGTCGCAGTTCGAAGTCACCAGACGACCGCTGAAGTCGTTCGACTGTTGGGTCGTGCAGCCGGGCGACGTGTGGAGGGTGGCCGAGTTGACCGCCTGGCTGTTCACTCCTGCAAGCTAGCAATCAATTGGGAGATTGATGAGTGGAGTGTGCCTTCGATAATGTCAATCTCGCCGTTCTTGGGCCAATCGGTGAGCGCGGTCATCCAATAGGCCGGCCACGTGCCGCAGATGCCGCCCGGCTGGTGCTGCAGGTCGAGCAGGAAGAGGCCGTGGTTGTAGCCCTTGGTCGAGTGAATGCGCACGGAGTCCCGGCCACGAGCGCTCGACTGGACGACGTTCGTCGAGTCCGTGCCGATGAAGAGGCTCCCGTTCACGATCTTCGTCAAGCCCCGACTCGCCGCCGTCGGTTGGTCCACGTAGTTCACGAAGCCGTTGGTCAGGTCGTTCTCCGTCTCGAAGACGAAGTTGTTGAGCAGAGTGGACGGCGTGAAGTTGTCCACTAGGCGGTAGGTGGCGTGCACGGAACCGGCGAGCAGAAGGAGGAAGACGGCGGACGAATGAGCGGCCATTTTTCTGGTGGGTTGTTCGATGGATGGTTGGGAGGAAGCTGATGCTCTTCTTGGATCGACCCGTTGCTTTTATACCCACTTCTGGGGGAGGAATTGGGGCCAAAGTTCGAAGGAAGCGGAAGTAGCCGGCCGACTGGTTTGTCGGAGAGCGATCGGGGCGGGGCGTGGATGAAGAGTGCGCTCCCGCTTTGTTTTCCATCGACAACTCGGGAGCGAAAGGGATTGTAGTCGACAGATCGAAGGATTAGTGGGTTGTTAAGAGTTGCCAACTGTTTCGAAGACGTCGTCGATGCGGCGGCACCAACAAGCAGCGTTGTTTGATGCCGTGTTTGAGCGCTGCTTGCGGGCGGCTTTCCATCTGCTTACCAATTTTTACTTCCGCATGCCCGAAAATGTTTGTTTGAACGTCCTCTATCGTTCTCTACCTTCTGTTTTGATCCGAAATCACGAGAACGAACGCAGCTGTCCACACCGACCAGTCCGATTGACGGAACGGCACCTGCCCGCAAAACACACGAACAATCCTTAAGTTTTGGGCTAACAAACAAAACGAGAACGACAAAGACTGTGGGCCAAAGAAAGCATTTTTGGCCGCCCCCTGTTCGCTCAGCGTTTCAAGTTTCCACTCTTGACTTCAATCCGTGTTCAGAAGCTTTCGAATTCAAGAATGAACCAAAAGAAGATCACAGAACCTTTGTTTTTTATTGACTTGTGGTTTTCTTGAACGTTCGGCAGTAAAAACGGCATGGCCTTCTTGTTTTCCAAAACATGGATTACGCAAAGGCAAAATTCCGCGATGATTTATTCAAAAGAAGCCACAAATCCAAGACCATTCCTTTAGACAGAAGACGGACAGGTGGATTCGTGCAAGCTGTTGCGGCGTTTCCCAACAGAATGAAGTTCCAGGTGATTCAGGTGAAGAAGTTTATTGGTCTCAATCAATCAACAATCAGGTGGAGCAATGGGAGGGCGGAGGGGCGAAGGGAGGGAGGGAAGTGGAGGGCGGAGAGGGCGGGAGATTGCTGTGAACACTCCCAGGATTCCGCGGTTTGCGGCCGCCTTTTATACTCCTCGAGCTGGCCTCTTTCGCAACCGATTTCGCCACGATTTCGTAATTCCCACGAGGGATTTCGCAAGGCCGTGATTCACGGTACGCTCCTTCCTCGAGGTGGTGATTCACGGTACGCTGCTTCTCTTTTCCTCTCTTCTTCCTGCAGCATGTTCGTCCTTTCGGAACGCACAGACGTTCCGACACAAGCAAAGGGAGGTCGCCTTATGTGACGTAGAAAGCCACGACTATTGGAGTGCATTCTTTCAGTTTTCTCGCCCTGACATGCCGTGACGTCCACTCGTCGATGAACGAGCGGGAGAGCGGGCGGATGGGCGGCGAGAATTCGCGAGATGAAAGGGAGGACGGAGAGTGGGCGGAGAAACTGGAAGGAGAGAACTCGACGGCGTTGGGGCGGCCGCCAGACGGGAGTTCCGGCCGCTCGTTGCGGGCGGCGAGCGGCGGAGGAAGGCGCGAGTGCGTGGGCGGCCGGCCGAAAGAAAGCGAGCGGACTGCCGCCCCGCCCACGTCTTCAAGGGCAAAGTCCATTGATCGCGAGCACTCACCAGAAGAGGGAGCGGCGCACATTCGACTCGCGACTCCCGCCCCCTCTCGAAGGGGAAGGATGGGCGGTCGAACGGAAAAAACCGGCCGCCACTCTCCTCTTTCGGTCGGAGCCAGTGGACGGGGCGAGTCGGTCGTTGCCCCAGTCGACTGTTGGACGTCCGAGTGGGTGGGCAGGGGCAGGATCGAAGAGGAGTGGGTGAGCAGCCGATTTGTTCGTGGTCGTGCAAAGAAGTGTGGAATTTCTTGCTTGCTTGCTTTGGTGGGCACGGGCTGGTCTTTTTGTTAGCGGTGGGAACGGAACAAGCGTTTATTCCGTCGCTCACCTCCTTCATTCGGTTGAGATCACTAGTAACGGCATGGAAACACTCGCATCACTTGCGGTCGTGAATGAGGAGTACGGCAGTGGTTTTTGTTGGGTGGCGAGCGGAGACGAGATTCTTGACCGCGAGTTCAACTCGTCTAATCAATTTCTTTCTGCAGTTCGTTTTCTTTTTTCGGTGGGTTATTCCGTTCGGATCCGCTTTAGTTGTTGGAATTCACAACCTTACCATAACCGCGCCGTTTTGTTTGAATCCTTAGATGAGACGAGTGGAACCCGTGCCGTAATTTGCTGCGTGTAGACGGCACTCTTTTCCTTTTGTTTGCAGCTCGTTCGAGTCTGATGTTTCACGAACAGGAATTTGAATGCTCGCGGGGTTTATTCCGCGGACGCTTCGTCAGATCCGCCGGCAATCGACGAGTAAAGCAAACTCGGTTCATTCGAACAGGAGGGCGGTAGAAACGGCGTTCTTCCGTGCGGTTGCCGACTTTTCGCCACTGCTCGCTGGACGGCAGCCGGCGGCCTTCTTCTCACACTCGCCGTCTCGTTCAAACGGCTACTATCGGTTGCTCGTGTTCGAATGGTGGCGGTGGCTGACGTAATTTAATTCCTCCAAAACTTATTGCCCGAGAAAGCGTTCTGCCGCGTGTATAAGAATCGGTGAAAAGAGTAAACGGTGTTGACCAAGTCATTTATCGGTGTTGGTTGGAGAAAAGCGTCTAGTTTATTCCGTCAGCAGTTTCATCTCGAACGTTTTTCAGTCGAATGTTCAATTCACGATCTTCCCTTTAATCGATCTGGTTTCAAACGCCCCTATTCCGGCGGTCACCCCCCGAGCCGAGCGGTCGGTTGCTCTTGCCGCCGCTCTCGCTCGCCCGCCCTGGAATCTTCGGGACCAGCCGTTGCGGGCCCCCGAATGGCCACCCGGCCGCCTGCTACAAATCAGCGGAGGAACGACGGCGCCCCCAGCCGCGACGACCGATGGACCGTCCGCCCGCCTCACGCGCTGGACGTCGACCGCCGACCGCCCGCCAACCACCCGGACGCTCTCCGACCAGCTGGGAAGACGACCTCCACAAGCACGCCGGTTCCGAGCACGCGTCCCGCAAGCGCCCATGGATCGCGACCGCCCAAGACGCCGAGCGATGGAAGCGAACACGCGTACACTCGGCCGCTCCACATCCCCCACCGGCGCCGCCCGTCTCCTGCCGCTGATCTCACCGCAACGTCGAGCTGCTGATTCCCGTTCTTCTTCTCTTCCTGTTGCGAAAGTGAATAAACCAGTGGAAACCAGCGTCTGACGTGGAGAGTTCAGATGGATCGTTCGAGGGCTAAATCTGCTTTGTTTTTTGTACACCAACTTCAAATCAATAAAACGCACACGGGAGTGTCATACACAAAACCTTGGCCGCTTGCGACAAAAGAGTCGAAACTGGCCTGCATTTAGCACTCCATTACTGCCACTTCGGTAAGACGCAAGTTTTAATTGTGCCGTCCACTCGGTTCGTAGCGAGCCGATCATCCAAGCGACAGAGAGCTCCAATTAACGGTAGGCGGTCTTCTCGTCCGGCCATTCCCAACGAGCAGCCGGTCGATCGGAGCGAGCCGATCGGCCGGCCGACAGTCGGCGAGAGCGGCGAGCGGGACGGACGATCGGCGGGCGGGAAGATGCGTCCACCGACCGGCCGCTTCGATCGGCCGAGTGGATCGCGCGGAAGGCGGCCGTCCGCTCGGTTCGTCGCTCGAGGCGGCGGGCGGCGAGTGGGCGGGCGGTCGGGGCGGCCGGTGGGGAGTGTTCACGATCCGCTTCACGGTGGGCGGTCGGTCGGGCGGCTTCTCCCCTTCCCCTCGTCCTCCCGCTTACTCCTGCCGGCCACCATCACCCGCGGCGTTCTGCCGGCCCATCGTCGGCGACCGCCCGCTCCTCCCCGCCCACTCGTGGACACTCGCCGTCGCTCCTCTCCGCGGAATGCCCGCCTCGAATCGACGGACGGGATCGCGCGACCTCCCGCCCGCTCTCCTCCGTTCGCGTCCACCACTTTGGCGCGTCTCTCCGCTCGTCCTCCTCGTCGCCGATCCTCTTGAGAGCGCCGATCGCCCGCTTTCTTCCGCTCGTGTTCGGCGGGCTGGAATTCGAGTGAGTGGGCGGCCGCCTCTCGTGCCCGAATCGACCGCCCGCTCTCCACTCGTCGTCTCGATCGAAGCGGACGTCCCGCCGCCCACTCGGCGACGAACGAGCGGGAGAGCGGGCGGATGGGCGACGAGAATCGGCGAGATGAAACGAAGGACGGCGAGTGGGAGGAGAAACTGGAAAGAGGGAACTCGACGGCGATTTTGCGGCCGCCAGACGGGAGTTCCGGCCGCTTGTTGCGGGCAGCGTGCGGCGGAGGAAGGCGCGAGTTCGTGAGCGGGCGGTCGGAAGGAAGCGAGCGGAAAAAAGGCATACACGAGTGAATGAACGAACAAGACGGCCGAAATGTCGGGCAGACGGGCGATCGCGGGAGAAGAGCGGTGAGCAGGCGGCCGTTTGCAACCGCCAGACGACTCCTCGCTTCGGCGGCCATTCGACTCGCGACTCTCACCCCCTCTCGAAAGGGAGAGACGGGCGGTCGAACGGAAAGAACCGGCCGCCACTCCCCTCTTTCCGTCGGGGCGAGTGGACGGGGCGAGTTGGTCGTCGCTCCAGTTGATTAGTGGACATTAGAATGGAAGCGAGGTCTTCCGTGTGGGCAGCGGCAGGAACGACGAGAAGTGGGTGGAGCAGCCGACTTGTTCGTATTCATGCGAAAAAGAGTGGAATTTCTCTCTTGCTTGCTTTGATGTGCACGGGCTGATCTTCTTGTTGTCGGTGGGAACAAGACGAGAGTTCATTCCGTGAATTCGTTTACTTCTGGGTTGAACTTCCGACTTGTAACGGCATGAGGACCACGCGTGCCGTCTTTTGTCGTGAGAAGGAAGGACGGCGGTTGTTGTTGTTGGGTGGCGATCAGTATGAAGATTTTTGACCGCAAATGCGATTCGTCGCTGTCATTTTCTTTCCGTAGTTGGTTTCCTTTGTTTCGATGGGTTATTCCGCAGCTTCCAGGTTTATGGCACGCAGTGTCTCTACAATGACCGCGCTTTTCGTATTCAGCCTTTGGATGAGCGGAGTGGAGTACACGGCTTCTTTTGCTCCGAGTAGGTGGCATCACTTTTCCCTACGTTTGTTGCTCGTTTGGGGATGCGAAATCACAAACGAAAATTTAAATAGTTAGCGGGGTTTATTACGCGGGTGCCTCGTCAGAGCCGCCATCCGTCGACGAGGGGGGCAAAACGCGGTTCATTCGAGCAGGAGGGCAGTGGAAGTGGCGTTCTTTCGTGCAAAAGCCGACTTCTCGCCGAAGCTCGCTAGAAGGCAGCCGGCGGCTTCCTCCTCCCACTCGCCGTCTTGTTCAAACGACGACGTTCGGTTGCTGGAGAAAAATATGGCCGACTACTCGTTATCATGGTTGCTGGAGGCTGAGGGTTTTTTATTCCGCAGGGTCTTTTTTGCTTTGACCGCTAGATGCGTTGCGATTGTAACGTTGCGTGAGCAGTTTAATAAAACAAACGGCCATAGCAGGCGACTTCCATCCATGTCAAACAGAAGGAAGCCGGTGGTCTATTCTGTTTGCAGGTTTTTGTGTGGCCCTCTATTCTTTTATACGCATGTTCCATTCAATTTTGCAGTTAATTTACCTGTTTTGGTTGCATGCGTCCTCGAACAATTTCACTTGTTTGGCTGCTTTTCGTGTTCACTTTATTCGTTTCAAAGTTCTTACAGTTTTAAGACGTACAGAAAATAACTGGTAACGAGTAAACCCACCGCTCTCCATCATACCGTTTGTCTCCTCGACCGTCCATCCACGCGTCGTCCAATTTTATCAAAATCCACGGAAATTCGCTCCAATTTCGCCCATCCACTCGGTTCAACTGCCGGAAATTTAACCATCAATTCGCGTCCTCACACGCCGTCCGTCGATCCACGAACGACGGCGAAAAGAACTCACTTTTTGGGCCGAAAAGCGCCGCCGATCTCCGCGAGTCGGCGGGCGGGCGGCTTTCTCGCTCGCTTTTTCGTTCGCTTCCCGCCGGTCGCCGCGAGTGAGTGGCCGCGGAGAACTCGCCGCTCTGCCGGGCGGGCGGTCGTTCACCCGCCGCCCACGAATTCGGCCGCCCGCTCCAACGAACAAACGGCCGCTCTCCGCTTCGATCGCGGGCAGTCGGCGAGTGTGTCCGCAGTCGGCGGGCGGTCGGAAGGCCGCTAAGCGGGAGGAGCGGCGAGTGGAGAACACGGGCGACTGGGCGGTTGGTGGTGCACGAGTGGCGTCCACTGCGCCCTCTCGATGGTGGACGAGCGCGAGGACGCCCGCCACCGCCGACTGCGCCACCGAGCCGCCGGCCACTCGCCGTCTTTTCGCCGCTCCTCTCCGCGGCCCCCGTCTTCACTGCCGCCAGTGGGCTCGCGCGGTGGAGAAGGCGGAGGGGAGGGGCGGCGAGTGTCCAGTCCGGGCAGCAAGGAGTGGGGGGACGAGCGGGGAGTGCCGCCCGCCGCTTCCTCTCGTCCACTCCTCCGTTCGGCCCGACCGACCGCGCTGCCGGCCGGCGGGGCGACGAGCGGGAGGCGCCGATCGAAGTCGAGCGGCGGCCCGTTGCCCCCGAATGAACCCCCCGTTGCTGCCGTGTTGTTGAACGGAAAGACGAGCCCACGAACGGCACTTCAACTCGCATCAAACAGAGCAGCGGTGCCCACACCTCGTCCTCAAGCATTCGATTGAGCAGAAGAGTGATGTCCGTTCGAATCGAAAGCATTCCGAGCACGAAGCAGCGACTGAAGCGGGTCGTGGACGCGTGTTTCGATCACCACAGAAGCCGGTCGTTTGATTCCCGTTGGAAGCGGCCGTTTGCACGCGCCGTCCGTTCTCTCCTCTCGTCCATTCGGCCGCTTGGATCCTCCCGCTGCTCTCGGCTCAACATCACGACGATCGAGCGGCCCCCCGCGTCCTACCGGTCGGTTCGTGTGGATCGCGCTCTCGACCGTCCGCTCGGCCGCCCGCCGGCTTCGAGTCGTCCGGCTGCTCGTTCGACTGCGTACTGGAAGCAGTCGGGTGCGCCCGGTGATCCCCTCATCCGATCGGACGACTCCCTCCTGCTCGCCCGGAATTCACGAGCAGCGAGTGGAAGCGGCGGCCGTCGCTTCCGGCCGGCAGGTGGACGAGCGGCGAGTGGACGGACGAGAGCGAGGGGCGAGTGGAGGGGGAGGGGCCGTTGGACGTGCAGAAAACGGAGTCTCCTTTGTTTCGCCGCCTCGGCAACAATCCGCACGATTTCTGCCCACTCGCCCACTTCCAAGCACTTCGAGACGGCCGGACGGGCGACCGCCGGCTGATCCCCGCGCCCGTCCACGACGACGAGCTCTTCGGCGCGCCGCCTGCCGCTCGTGGTCCGCCGGCCGGCCGAACGGAACTCGCGGCCGTCGATCGACCGCCTTCTTCTCACTCCCCAACGAGAAGCTCCAACTCGTGCCCGACCGCCCGCCGGAGTGGTCGAGCGGTGGGCGACGGCGAGAATCCCCACCCACCGGTCGGATGCTCCACACGAATCTCCGCCGCCTTCCGAACGGCCGGATCGCGAACCGAGAAGCGGAGGACGCGGACGAGCCGCCAGTCGCCCACTACGCGAACCGCTCGGTTGGACCGACCGGTGGATGGAGGGCGGACTCCCGACAATCGAGAGGCGTCGTTTCCAGTCGACCGCTTTGGAATTCTGCACTCGGCCATGCGCAGAAGGACACACTTCAACCAATGGATTGCCCGTTTGATCTCCGTTGTGTTCGTCGATTGTTCAGCTGCGAACGAATCGACTGCAAATAGTGGGCGATCGCTTTAATCCGAACGAACGAGAGGGACAACCGGTAGAAGGCAGTGGAGCCGGAAGAAGAGGAGCTCTTCTTTGCTCCCCGTTCCGCCCGCCTTCTTCCCGCTGGTTCGAACCCTTCACTCGGCGGGCGGGGGTGCTCGTGGCCGAGTGGCTTTTCGGTTGGACTTCGCGCGCCCGCCGTCTTCCGGTCGTCGAACGAAGGCGGCAGTTCGTGGAGGGCGCGGGGATTCCAGTGCCCTCGCCGCCGCCCGCTCGCCCACGAACTCGGCGGGTCGACCGCCAGCGAGACGGCGGGCGGCCGGCGGACTCGCGGCGAGTGGCGGCGGGCGGCGCGTCAAGTCGGACGGCCGTCTTGACCGCCGCCTGCCGCGTGGCCGCTTTCCGCTCTTGAAATTGGAATTGTTTGGGGGATTTTCGATGATTTCTGCTTTCCGATGGGTGTAAGGTTTGTTTCACGAATTCAGCAGCAATTAATGGAATTAATTTAGTCTAAGAAGAAAAAGAACTATGGGAATTCGTCGGTGCGGAATAATCGACTGATTGTTAGTGGAGCGGCCAGTAGGAAAGAATTCGTGAGTTCTGCTGCCCGTCCCTCCACTCACTCCTGCTGCTGCTCTTTTTTTTAGCCCGCTCCTCGGTGAATGGCGCGTGAATGGAGGGGGATTCGAGTGGAAGACGGTCGGTTTAATTTTTACGAGTTTGTTTTGGTTGCCGCTTCGTTTAGACGCGGAACGAGAGAAAGTTTGAAAAAAGAATTTAACGAATGTAATTGCAAATAACTGACAATGAGAAACCATGCAAGCGCTGACGGAATTTTATGATTCTTACGATGTTTGATCGACGAAGAGGACTGAATGTGCGAATAGAAACGTCGAAGAAAATCAAGCAGGCTATCACGAATAACATCAATGAAAGACGGTGAACATCGGACTCGATTCTTTGTTGAAAACGCAAGCAGGGCGTTTGCAAATCATGCCGAAAATTCCGAGGTAATATCTTCTGCGGAAAAACCTGTTGCTAAACAAAAATCAAGTCGACATTAGAACCACGTTTTGCCGCCATCTGACCTGTGAATTCCGCTTTTCGATCACCCGCTCAAACAACGAAAGTTTTTCTGCGCTCGTCTCGAAACATTCCGTTTGCAACAACCGCCGACCTCCCGCCGTCTTCGACTTCTTGCTGTCTCCTGTGAAAACTCCCCGTCTACTGCTGCCAGCCGACGGGCAGCCACCATGCTTACTTTAATGATTGCTGTATACTCACTCTGCTATCTGTAGGGAGGAGTTCGGAATAACCCGCCACCTGATTCGAACACCAGTCGAAGAAAGAAATGGGGTTTGTGCTCACGACGAAAAACGCGGCTAATTCATTGTGCAGATCGTAGTTTCAATACGAAACCAGCGGCACGGAATTTGATCTTCCCAACGAACCCGCTCGTCGAATGACCCGAAAGGTTGGAGTCGACGGGCTGCGTGTCGAACAAATTCGCGTTCTGCTGCTTGCGGCCGGCGCCAACAGCAACCGATCGTCCAGCTGTCCTCCTTCTTTCAACAAACTTGGAAACAGACGCTCCTTATTCGAGATGTGTGAAAAAGGGCGAGCGGAATAAAGCATCAACCCAGAGTCCAGAGAGAACAGCAATTAAACATCCTTGCTTCCATCGTCAACGCCACGTTCTTGCTCACCGCATCAAGCGGAATAAAGCAATCGCCCTGCCGTCCAGCAGTCAGAAAAATCGAATGCCGCCCATCTCGAACAGAAAGCAGAAGAAAGACCGCCGTGTTTGGAGCGGACTGGGAAGAAAGAAGAACGAGCAGCCTTCCATTCACGAGTGGTGTGTGGAGCATTGGGCAACAGAAGAGCGGCAGTGAAGCAAGCTACAACCGGGCGATCGGAAGACGCCCGAAATGAACGAACTCCTCGTCGCCGTTTAATGCAGGGGTCGAACGAGAATGGAAGTTGGAAGTCGAGAACGAAACGCGTGGGCAAGAATCGACGGTCGCCTTCGGTTCCTCTTTGCACTGCTTAAAATGTGTGATGATGCACGAGCATGAAACGGCTTCAGAACTGGCGCACTACAGCGCCCGAAGAACAGCGAAAAACAAACGACGTCTTCATGCTCGCGGAGCAATCGAGCGGGGCTTATATTGTAAAAACTGAAACAAGAGTTGCTCGGAATAAAACAAACTGAAAGCAAAAATACTCGCCGAAAGAATTGAGGCGTGCAGTGGAGCTCGCCGGCTGCAATCTGGAGCCCGCCCGTCTCATCGTTCATTTGTCTCACACAAGACTTGCTGCAACAAACGCAGACGGCTGCGTCTTCGTACGAAAGGTCAATCATGGAATTCAGTTCGGAATAATAGCAACAACCTGTTTCACTAAGATCAAGAAATGAATGCCGTGCTCTCCTCCCCGCATTCAAAAGAAAGACCGCCGAACTCTGCGCTGATGAGAACAACGAGCGACTCGATGCCGTCAGTGGTGTCGTTGTGTTGAGAGCAAAGCCGAACGTCAACCATGCCGATGCGAGCAACGACGTGAACTTGCGGGCAGCTGTTTCAGATGTAACGCAAGAACTAACCTTTCGGAATCTCCCCGCACTGAGTGGCCAAACGAAACAGAAAGAAGACGGCGGTGGATAGGCGAGAACGAGCGTGAATGTCAAGGGTCCATTCAACGAGTTCTGATCAAAGAGTGCCCACTGCCAACCCCCGTCTCGGGAAGAGTGGTCAATGACGCCCCTCCAGCAAGCAGTGAGTGGGAAGAACGAGCAGCAGTCGGGCAAGCAGACAACGCCACCGTCGTTTTTGAAGCAAGCAGGTAGAGATAGATGAAAGCAAATTCTCGGAATTGCCTACAAAACGAACGAAAACAACTACAAAGAAAAGCCAGTACGGCAGTGGAAAAACTCCCACCTCTTCCAAACGAACCAAACGTGGACGGAATAAAGCGGCAGCTGTGCCCACTTCCAACGACGTGATCACCTGGAGCAACAGCAAAACGATCGGCGAGAAGCCGGGCAGCTTGCAAACGGACGTCAAAAGATTCGATCTCCAGTCACTCTTATCGGCATTCGAATAAACGACCCGCTTGCTCGTGGACAATCAAATGCAAAGGTCTCTTCGAGCACATGTTGGCAGTGGAGCAGAAAGCAAAATGCAAATGGTGCATCACAGATTTCACGGAATATTGAACGAAAAAGATACAAACACGAGTAGATCTGTTCCGGCCTGACGATCCGTTTGGCAAAAGGAAGAAAGCTCACGCCTTACAGCTAGAGCTGAACGAGCAAGGAGATGTTTCCGTTTCCTACAAAAACGGTTTTGGAACGTTCTTTGAAACGCGAGAAGAAAGCACACCGCGCGGAATAATTGATTCGAAGTCGACCGTCGAACCCAAAAAGAAGTAACTACCTCTACGAGCTCACACCTCTACATGGATGAAGCACTCATGGCGGAATAAAGCGTGCACTTTTTCGATCAACGCAGCAGAAGAACGATCGATCACTCATTCACCGCTTCCGGAACATTCCTCTACGCGACCGACCACTCGCTGGCCTTCAGTGTGACGACAATCGCTCGCCTACCGAAACGAGGCCACTGGATAAACGGCCGCATTACAATCGTTTCACTCATCCGACTATTCAGCGGCACGGGCCATTTTCTCTGTGGTCTCCACTCGCTCTTTCCGTTACATTTTTCTTCCGCCCAGTCCCTTTTGTTACCTGCTGCCCTACGTTATTCCTGCCCCCTTTTTCAATCGATTCGATGGCCAGCGGTGAGTCCCACCGCTCTCCACCCGCCTTCACTCCAGCCGCTCATTTCAGGTCGCCCGGTTGGAGTCCGCTCCGCCGAGTCGTTCACATCCGCCTTCGACTCGCCGGACTCTCCGGTTGCCCGTCGAGCAGCCGGTTGAAGGGTTTGGTCGGTGGCTCTTCCGACGAGTGCCCATCTTCCGCTTATCCGGCCGCTTCTTCGTCCTTTCGAGCGGAAAGAAGGTGGCGAGCGGCCGCCACACTCGCCCCTCGCCGACGGGACCACGGCGGGCCCTCGCTTCACATTGGCGTTCGACCACTCGCCCACTTCTCGGCCCGCGATCACGCTTTCCGATCGCACTATTCATTCGCCATTAAAGACAACTTAACTTCGTGCTCGTGAACAACGAAGAGATCCTCGCATTGCTCCTGCTGGTTGCCCATCAAACTCACTTCTTCCTCCAGTTTGCACCAACTGCTCACTGAAAGAAAGACTCTCCAATCGGCTTCCCCAAATCCGTGCTCACGAACAGAAAGAAGCGGATGCGTGGAAAACATGTGGGGCTCGTCCGCCCAGTCGATGAGAGAGATGAAGCGGAAAAGAACCCCTGTAGGCAAGAGAAAGAAAGGCGCCGTTTCGTCCGACACACCCGCACGAACGACGGCGTTGCAAAAAAGGCGAACGGGGAGAACAGCCGCTCGATCAGGACGCCGTCTCGCGGCGGCTGAGCATCCGATCGACCCCCGTCTTCGCGTACTGCAGCCGCTCGCGGAGCTTGTGCGAGCAGCCCGCCTCGACGAGGGCGGCCGGCGCTGCGGGTCGCCGAACGTCGCCGCCCGCATGGACGGCGAGACGATCGGCTTCGTGTGGTCCTGCAAGCAACCCGACAGTCCTACGAATCGAACGGAAGGAACTCGCCGTAAAGAAGTTCAACTGGAGCGTCCCGTCCGTCAGCAGCAACCCGACGGCCACGTCCGAGCGGAACCACGCGCTCAGACACGAAAAGCGGGCGAACTCCTGACCGCCCCGCGGTAGCCGCTCGCCCGCCGACCGCAGCTGTTCGATCACGTACGAGCGCAACTCCGCGAGCAGTTCGACCGTCTTCTCCAGCGTCTGCGCGTACTCGGCGCCCGTCGCGTCGATGTTGTGGAGCCGACTGCAAGCGGAGGGGAGGAGTGGGCAGAACAAAGGAGAACTCACTCGCCGCTCGGATCGACCAACAGCTTCGTGTGGCCGGTGAACGGGACGCCCACCGAGTCGTCGCACAACGCAGAGAAGAGACCGTCCTTCTCCGCGTAGTCCACCCACCTGAAGACGGGCGCCGAGGCGGGCTGCTCGTCCCGCACGTCCACTGCAATCAATCGAACGATCAGGGAAGCATTCGTGCGAAACTCACGCTCGTGACTCGGCACTTGCTCGCCCTGTCGGCAGAAGAAAGGCGCCGGCTGGTTGGCCGCGTTGTTCGGGTGCTCGACGATCGGCGTCTCGTCCTCCTCGTTCGCCTTCCGACTGCTCACGATCATCGACGCGGCGTCCTGCACGACGGGCGGCTGCAGCGGGCGCGCGGCGTCCTCCAGACGAGTCTCCGGCTGAAAGCGAGCAGAATGGAGGCGAGTGAAGGGAGTGGAAGGAAGAACAGACGTAGATCATGCCGCCCGAGAGGTTCTCCTGGTTGAAGCGCGGCACAGACACGAAACACGAGACGGGCAGCGCGTCGGACAGAAAGCCGCGCGAGAAGACGGTCGGGCGGTCCTTCGGCCGCGGCGCCAGCAGGGCGGCGATCAACTCGTGCGCGTGCTGCCCGATGCGCGTCGGGATCACGTACGCGTTTCGCCGAATCCTCGCGTACGTTTGCTGCAGCAAGAGCGGGCGGAATCGGAGGAGGGAAGACGGGAGGAAACTCGCCTCCAAAGAGAGCGTCTCGAACGGCGGCTCCCGACAAGCAGCGTGTGGAGGATGCAGCCGAT
Source organism: Aphelenchoides fujianensis (assembly GCA_024699865.1). Classification (NCBI taxonomy): domain Eukaryota; kingdom Metazoa; phylum Nematoda; class Chromadorea; order Rhabditida; family Aphelenchoididae; genus Aphelenchoides; species Aphelenchoides fujianensis. The sequence goes on along the minus strand of JAMPIO010000068.1, from coordinate 461,472 downwards.
CGCGCACACGCCCACCCCGAACGAGTGGCCGGCCTTTAGCAGCATCTCCGGCGCTGAAGCGGGAGTGAGGGGACGAAGGAGGGAACAAACCGATGTAGTTGGGCGTGCCGCAGAACGTCCGCCGGTGCTGCCCGTCGCCGATTTTCAGCTGCAAGCGGTCGTTGAGGAAGAGGTTGCCCAGCTTCAGGTCCCGATGGATGATCTGCCGAACGTGCAGGTGCTGGCAGCCGGCGACGAGCTGAAAGCGGCGAGTGAGCGGACGGAGCGGAACGAAAGGAACTCGCTTGGTGCGTGAAGTAGCGGGCTTCCGGCTCGGTGACCACTCGACGCCGCCTGTGGAACTCCAGCAGCGAGACCGGGCGGCCGACGTTCTCTCGATCGAAGGACGGGGCGACTGCGGACGGCTGCGAGAGTCCCCGCTTGTCGGCGGCTGTTCGGCGGAGCGAGTGGGCAAAAGCGAAGAGAGGACGAGTGGCCGGAGGAAGGAGCGAGTGGGCGGTCGACTGCTCTCCGCTTCCCCGCACCGCTCGCCGCCGTGCATCCACGCACTCGCCGATCACTCCGGAAAGAACTCGCGAGAGCCGCCGCTCCTCTCCGCCCGCCACTCGCTTCTTCGGGCGGCCACTCGGCGGACTGCCGGCCGGAGGGCGCCGGCCAGCGGGAAGCGGAGACTCCCGCCGCTCGCCCGTGGTCGATCCCCTGCCCTCCCTTCTGATCGAAAGGCGGGGCGCTCACTCCGAGGGGAAGACGGGAGGGCGGGCGGCCATTTGACTCGCCGGTCGAACGGGAGTGGCGGGCGGCCGGCGGCGAGAGGTATTGGTGCTGACTTTTGTCTGATGGAGTGAGTTGTCCACGTGCTGGAGGAACGTGTAGGAGGAGGAAGTCGTTGAGATAGTTGTGATGGGTTGTAATTTGGTCGTTTGCCGATCGTTGACGAGTGGTTGTTAAGCAGCGAATAATGGAATGTTTATTTTCTTTCGTTCGTTTGCGTCCGCTTGCTACTCGCTGATTTTTCGAAATCCCACGCGCCGATTCTTTTCTTTGTTTTATAACAACTTGCAATAACTAAACAACTTGCGAACAAAAGTATAGACAATCGCATGGAATCCTTTTCTGTAGGTGAACGGGCATCTTCTGTTGAAAAGTGTAGGTGAAGATCACAGCTTCCACTGTTCGTGCTTGCAGGCATACATTATTTTTTATTCGTTGCGCTTTCCAAACTAACCGAGGGTTATTCCGCGCTAGTGTCGACTATAGCGGTGCGTAGCCAACCACTCGAGTTCCCCTTTCTCGTCAATCAGCGGCCCCGGTGGTCTTTTGTTGCGGACTGTTCGCCGTGGCCGAATAAGAGCAGTTCTTTTGCTTGTTTATTGAGGTGGAAAGTAAATTTCTTTCTTCATCGCTCCTGATGCAAATTCGGTCCTTGTGGCCGCCTCAATGGTCGAGTGGCAAAAAAGAAGAATTTGCACGCGTTTCCGCGGCATTTGCCACTGGACTACGCGCGCCTCCACGGGGCGTAAATTTGCATTAGAAACCGTCGAGAAAGAAACTTTCTTTTCACCTCAATATACGAGCAGGCAGCAAGGACCCCCGCCGAATGGATGGCGTTCAGTTTCGATCAGAAGTGGGGTTGGTTCGACTGCCGCCGTTGACGAGAAGGCCGCCGAGTGCTTCGATCTCGCTGCTCGTGTTCACTTCTTTCCTTTCAGGTCGGAAGCTGCAGGAGGCGCACTGCCGAAAGAACGGGGCGCGAAGACCGCCGATTGCCGGCCGGACGCCCGCCGCCCGTCGAGCGGCCCCCACGGCGTCCCCGTAGTCCAGTGGGATGGGCGGCGGATTGCGGGGCGCGAGTCCCGTTGGCCGGCGGGATCGAAGCCGGCGGTCGAGAGCGGACGGTCGGCCGTGGAAGACGGCGGAGTGGGCGGAGCGGCCGGCAGGTGGGCGAGTGGCGGTCGGATCCAACCGAAAGAAGTGGTCGTGGACGGAGGGCGTAAGTGGGTAGGCAGACAGACGAACGACCGCCGCAGCCACTCGTTTGTTAGCTGGTCGCAGTCGAGTGGTGGCTGGTGATTTCACGCGTTTAAAGAAATAAAACGAGTATTGACGAGCAGAATCTCGTTGTTTTTTGTATTTTATCGTTGTTACTCCGTCCCAGCAGAATGTGCGTTGGAAGCACGGCTGGACTAACAAGAAGGATTCCCCGCCATTTCTGCTACGCCCTGTTCGCCATCACTTCTTTCTGTCTTCCATCAATCGGAAAACGCTATTATTCCGGCGACTCGAATGCTTCTCGCATTTCGATTTCGCATGTCGTTCTATCGTCGTTTGCCTAACCTGCACATTCCTAGAAAGGTAGCTTTTCAAACGTCTTGCTTCGTTCGCTGTCCGGATTTTTGGCCACCGACCCCATCGCTCGAATCAATTTCCCGCTTCTTTTACGGCCCCGTTCGGAGTTGGCTGCAAAACAGTGCTGGACGGCGACTCGAGCGCCCGGACGACCGCCTTCTTTCGGCGGCCAGCGGGCATTCGGGGCGGGGGATTCCCGCTCGAAGTGGGCGCTCGTGGACGAGCGGGTGGGAGTGCCCGTCTGCCGCCAGTCGGCCGGCTGCTCTCCAGCAGGGGCGACCTCCACACTTGCCGGAGGACTGCCCCCTCCCAGTGGAAATGGCGGGGATCCCCGAGACGACTCGCGAGTTGCCCGCTTCGAATGGCGAGTGGTCGTCGATTGGTCAGCTGCACTCATCTTCACGTTCTTTGATGGGCGTTGAGTTGATTTACTTCTTTCCTTTGGGCGAAGGTGAGAGTTCATTGTTGTTGGTTTATTCCGCGCAGTTGAGGTCGATCTATACTGCTTTCGTTCCCAATTGGTTGTGAACATCGATCGATTCGACGCGAGTTGCTGTGGACGGAACGAGCGGCGACAGAAGTGGTTTCGTCGGTGAGCTGTATTCGAAAATTTTCATACAATTACAACGACGCTCTTCTTCTTTGATTTCGCTACCTATTCCGTTGCAGAGTTTATAGAAAGTGTCGTTTGTTTAGATTTGTTGGTTGGTGAGTGGTGATGGATGTCCAACAGCTCAAACGTGATCGGCGATTTCACGTTTTGAACGTGTTTCGTGCGTTTTATGGTCAAACGTCGTCCACAATGCAACGTCGACTTTTTTCAAATAAACGGTTCGTCATCGTTTCATGGATTATCGAATATTCTCGAACGACACTAGAAAGACGATTCCGTGTCGTCAATTAACATTTTCCAGCGCATCCTTGTAACTTTTCACGATTTTTTGTTCGGGAAAAAGAGAACAGAAACGTGCAAGATGGTATCAGCCTCGCAGCAGACCATTGCACATTTCAGCGAGGTCCGACCAAATCGAGCAAGAATTCGTTCCTAATCGCTCCCACTCGCCTGAAAGTTCGAAGTAAAATCCACGCAATCGACGCCCGTCAATCAACGCACTAATGTCCGCAAAAAGAACCCGCTTCCTCGCCCGAAACACGCCGCAAAGCGGACGAAATCGGCGGGCGGCGAGGCGGCGGCGTCCGGCGTCCGGGCGCGAGCGGCGCGCAAGAGAGCGGGCGGGCGGGCGGGCGGAGAAAAAAGACGGCCGACACGCCCGGCGCCCTCGAACGGACTGCAACGTCTACCCCCAGTGGACGGGGCGGTCGGAGGGGCCGCCCACTCGGCTCCCGGCCACGAAAAGAGGGAAGGCGACCCCAACAGCCGGCCGTCCACTCGGCGCGCGGAGGAGCGGGCCGTGCGGGAGAGTGGCCGGGCGAGCGGAGTGGCCGAAGTCGCCGCCCATCCACTCCGCGAGACGAGCCGCCCACTGGCCGAAAGGAAGCGAGTGGAGGCGGCGGTCGGCGGGCGTCCCCTCGGCGCGTCCATCCGCCGAGCCGACTGGTGGACTCCAAGGGGCGCCCGCTCGTCCGTTCGGGGCACTCGCGAATTCGACGAGCAGCCGGCGGGGCGGCGAGAGCGGGCGGGCGGAAGCGGCGGCAGGTGGGTCGGCTGCCCCCGACTGCCCAACGGCGGCCTCTCCGCTCATTCCGCTCGACTTCTCGCCCACTTCCACGCGGTTCTCCTCGCCGTCCGGCCGCTCGATCGGCGTCTCCACCACGAACGGGACACTCGTAAAAAGGGCAGAACGATCCCCGCCACGAGAAAGAAGCGAGCATTCGGGGATCTCCGCGAGCACGACCACTCGGCGCTTCGATCTCCGCGGCCGCCCGCCCGAACGGCGGAGAGGACGCCGCCCGACCGCCCGGACGAGCGTCCTCAATCCACGTGCGCCCGCTCCGGTCGTTCGAACCGCCGGCGAGTTTCCGGCGCTTCTTCGCGGCCACTCGCTCCGCCCGCCGCTCGTCCAACCGGCCGGTCGTGCTCGAGGAATGCGGGCGATCGGCCGGCCGGGCGGGGGTTCTTCCCTTCGTTCACTCGACGTGCAGGAATCCCACCGGAGTCCCCGCTGCCCGCCGCCCCCCGGCCGCTCCCGACTTCTCCGCTGCCCGAAGTCCGCCCACTTCTTCGAGGAGGACGAGCGGGCTCCTCGCCGCCTTCAACGGGGAGCTCGTGGCCGGCGGGCAACAGCGAGCAGTCCCGCGGGCGGGCAGTTCGACGGCCGCCCGACTGCTCGTCCACTCGCTCCACTCGGCGCTCTTCCGGTCGGCAGTGCGGGGAGCTCCCGCCTTCTCTCTGCCGCCTTCCCGCTCGTTCCGGTCGATCGATCACGCGTGGACGTCTTCGAGCATTTCTTTGATCGCTTTGTTGTTCGTTTCGTTCGGCAGATCTCCGAGCGGGCGGCCGCTTTCGAGTCGCCGCGGGCCGCCCGAAGGAAGCCGGCGACCTCCCGCACCTCGTCGAGCCCGCACATCGTCGAGCCGCACGGCGATCGGCTCGCGTGAAGCCAACGGGGAGGAGCGGGGATTCGTGGAAGACGAGTTGGGGTTTTAGTTGGGTGAGATGGCGGGATCGGCGAGAAGAAGAGTTCTTTGTTTCATTTTTGAGCGGCCTCTAGTGCGTTCTTCCCATTCACCACCTTCCCCCGGCCGCTTAAAAGAGAACCGCACCGCCCGCTGGTTTGGGCGACGGCGGTCAAGTCGGGCGGCCGCCGTCGCCGCTCGCCGCTTTTTTCTCCCGCCCGCCGCTCGCCGCTTTCTGCTGCCTTTTGTCGCGTGTTCGAGCGTCCGACGGCCGGCAGTCGGCGGACGAGTTCTCTTTTTTGCTGGCGAATAGACGCGAATGGACGGGTTCGAGTGGATAACAGGTCGCTTTACTTTTTTTGAGATTTCATTTCATCGTTGCGCTTTTGAGAAATGAGACAACAGAAACTGAGATATGGACGTCCATCATGAAAAATGAAATGATTGCGTTAACTCGAGCAATTTTGCGAAGGGCGATAAACGAAAGTAAAACTAACCAGTAAATTTAACGCAGCGATGGTAGGCGAATGCGCGCAAGAGACGACAGCGTATTACTTGAACAAACAATACGAATTGGCACCATTTCACAAAACGGAATAAACCGCACGACACCGCCCGAAGATCTACGAAAGAAATAAGGAAACCTGCCTACTCATAACGAATCGACCGGGGCCTCCACTTCGCACTCGCCACTCACAAAGAAAAATCGAAGAACCCGAAGGCGAAGAGCCCCGTCGAGCGGACTGGAGTGTGGCGAGCCGACCGGCCGCCGCTCGCCGCCCGCTCTTCTCCGCGTTCCTTCGAGCCGCCCACCACTCACTGCAACGAACGGCGCCATCCTCTGCTCCAGCTTTGATCGTGAATGAAAGGAGTGAGTGAAGTGTGCTGGACTGCTAAGCAAGGTGGAGAGCGTGGGGGCGGGTCTTTCGTTCATTAGTTGAGAAAAGACTTACGTATCCGCGATCGGCGGTGATGCATTACGGAATGATGTCACCAGTTAAATGTAATGCAGAACTCGTTGACCAGCATTGACTCGATTTTCACCACATTTGCTGGCGAGTGGTTACGACGCGGCACGGAATAAAACACGAGACGTTCGCTAAAACCATTGTTAGAAGTGAAATTGATACACACCTCTACGCAACCAAACGAAATACAACGAACTCCTGCAATAATCGAATAGAAGAAAAGACTAACATATTCTAGCCGCGAGTGATGCTCGTCGAAGCGAGTGCAGAGTAAACCGCCGATGAAAGCGGCGGCGGTCGACGGGAGCTGCTAGAAACTATCGGCGATTGGCATTTCCGGGCAGCGCCAAGCGAATCGCCACTACTTTCTTGCAATCCGCTAGATGATCGGCGAAAACTCGAAACAGAGAGTGGTCGCATAATACCGCAATCGCCGGAATAAACGTCTTATGGATACCGTGCAGTGCACGTGAAAGTAGCTTCTCCGTTGCAATGCCTGTTCTTCCGACGTCCAGCTGGAAGTCCGAGCGACAGTCCGGCGGGTGATCGCGTCCTCGAGTTCGTCCAACCACTCGACGAGCAGCGAGTGGCGAGAGGTGGACGGCCGACTGGGTTGATGGTCGTAGTGGTTGTTTCTTTTGTAAAACAAGTAATCATTTTCATCGACGCGGAATTACCCGTCCGGCGACGCCTGAAGAACGACAAGAAAGGAAAACGATCAACATCTTCCGAACGAACAGAGCGGTGCCCCCATTTCCCAGACGCTAATCAAGAGGAAAGATCGAAGCAACCCGAAAGCGAAGAGCCCCGTCGAGCGGACTGAAGTGTGCGGGAGTCGACCGGCCGTCGCTCGCCGCCCGCTCTTCTCCGCGTTTCTTCTTGCTGCCCACCACTTGCTGCAACAAATGGGGCCTTCCTCTTCGCTGCAGCTTTGAGTGCAATGGTTGAGTGAACGGGTAGGTGGGCGACGACAAAAACGAGCAGGCACGGTTTTCCTTCATTTCACGCAAGAACGCTCGCAAATCAAATCACGAAAAAACCGCCTCATTTGCCGTGTGTTGCACGGAATAAAGCCTCTAGTTGGGTGTGATGCAGAGCTCATCGAGAGACAATGCTTTATCCTTATGGCCATTGTTCAAGACTTTCATAATGGTCGAATCGGGATAAAACCCAGTCGTGCGTTACGATCAAAAGAACCGAAGTAAATGTCCCACCCGTGCCGCGAACAAAAATACCATTCGCTTTGCAGTGACCGAAAAGAAGCAAAAACGGGCAACTCCCAGCCGCAGTGATGCCCGTTGAAATGAGTGCACAGTAGACCGACGACAAAAGCGGCGGCAGTCGACGAAATCTGAAGAAATTCGACGTCCCAGCCGACCTTCCGTGCAACGCTAAGCGAATGGCCGCCACTCACGTGCAATCTGCTTGACGAACGCGGCCACAATCGAGCGTCATTCAAACCGCGCAGCAGAATAACCGCTTTAGTTCTCCTACAAGCAGTGCACGTGAAAAAAGCTTCCCGTTGCATCCCGTTTCTTTCGACTCCAGCAGCTGAAGACACGAGCAACAGTGCGAAGAGTGACCGCGTCCTCGAGTTCATCCAACCACTTGCCGGAGAGCGAGTGTCGAGAAGTGGACGGCCGACTGGATTGATGACCGCAATGGTCGGTTCTTTTATGCATGCTAGCACGACGCATGACCAAATGCGGAATAAACCCGTTCTAGACATAAACGAAGCAGAAAACAAGTATTCCGTTCCTGCATTCGAACGATGCAAGGGCATTAAACGCGCGATCGGCGGAATTCCCCGTCCAACAACGTTCGAAGAACAACAAAGAAGAAAAAAAGGCCACATGTTCCCAAAGAAATCGAGCGATGCCTCCATTCTCCAGACGTCAGCCGCAACGAAAGATCAAAGCAGCCCGAAAGCAATGTGCCCCGTCGAGCGGACTGGAGAGTGGGCGAGCCGACCGGCCGCCGCTCGCCGCCCGCTCTTCTCCGCCTTCCTCCGAGCCGCCCACCACTCGCTGCACCGAAAGACGACCCCATCAGCGGCAGCTTTGAGTGCAGGCCTTAAGTGAATAGTGATGGAGTGGTGGACGGAGGTGGAGAACGAGTGACACGTTCATCTTCAATCCATCGTAAGAGTGCTGTACCGCGTCGACAAAGAAAGCAGCACGGAATAAAGCCGTTATTTGAATGGAACGCATAGCTCGGCGAACAGCAGTGATTTGTTTATTATGGCATTCGGCGAGAAAAGACAAACATTTTAGACGGAATAAAACCCAAACGGTGTGATATGCTCTAGTCAGGAGACGTGAATTCGATGGACTCTTCTCTGCCCAGCCAATAGGCAGACCACTAACTCGACATCGAGCAAAACGAAGGAAGAACGAGCAACTTCTTGCCATGAGTGATGCCCCTGAAGTGAGTGGAGAACTGACCGGCGACGAAAACGGCCGCGGTCGACGGAGACCTGGAAGAAATTCGATGCCTGACTGAATTCTCGTGCAGCGCCAAGCGAATGGCGACACTTGCTTGCAATCCGTTAGATAATTGTCGGAATTCCGGATTCAGCAGCTTTTTCGAAAACTCATTTAAGTGCCCCGGAATAAGCTATTCATTTTTCCCATGAGCAATGCACGTGAAAAAGGTTCTCTCAAGCACTTACCTTCCTTCGAGTCTAGCTAAAGACCTGAGCAACAGCCAGACGGATGATCGCGCCCTCGGTTTGTCCAACCACTCGACGGGCAGCGAGTGGCGAGTGGTGGACGGCCGATTGGATTGCTGGCCACAATGGTCGTTTCTTTTGTGGATGAGCAGCGATCGTCGAAAGAAGCCTGCAAAGCTGCAGAAAGCAGGAGAACGCCAGGCGGATTCGGTTTGTTATCAGGTCGAAAGGGAACGCAAGCCGGAATAAAACGAGATTGTGCAAGGCTCAGTCGCTCAAAAAAGTTACCGATTTCCCTGCCACACAACAAAAGACAAAAATGACTACTTCCTCGGAAAAAAGCAAATATAATTGCCCGAGAACCCGCAGTAGAGCGGAATTAACCGTCCGGCAACGCGCAAAGATCTGCGAAAGAAGAAAAAATGCCCACCTGTTCCTAAACGAAGCGAGCGGTGCCTCCGTCCGCCAGACGCCCGCGAAGAAAAGCCGAAGCAAACCGAAAGCAAAGAGCCCCGTCGAGCGGACGGGAGTGTGGGCGAGCCGACCAGCCGCCGGTCGCTGCCCGCTTTTCTCCGCGTTCCTGCGAGCCGCCCACCACTCGCTGCAACGAGCGGCGCCCTCCTTTACCACAGCTTTGAGTGCACCGAGTGGGCGAAATCAGCTGGACTGTTAACACGAGTGAAGGTTGCGCGGGCGTGTTTGTCATTTATCAATCGGGAGAATGCACATCAACGCGCTGGGGCTTCGTCACCGTGTTAGATGGCGCGGAATACAGTCGCTGGATGAATTGAAACAATGCTCTTTGTCGGATTGGTATGACTTTCGTCTTCATCGCAGCGAAAATGTTGAAACTAAAAGCGGAATAAAATTGAGCCTTTCGGCGCGATGCCCATCAAAAGAATTTAAGTTAACGCATTACTCTGCGCAACCAAAAGAAAGCTCATTGATTCTTGTTGTGACCAAGAAGAAGGAAGAAACGAGCATCTTCTAGCCGCGAGTGATGCTCGTTGAAGCGTGCAGAGCAGATTGCCAATGAAAGGGGCTGCAGTCGACGAATGCCTACAACGAACATTAGACTTCTGCGCAAATCCCGTGCATTCAAACGCCTCGACGAACTAAACGCCCAAATTCCCCCACAAGCAGAAAACGTAAAAGAAGCCTCTCCCGTTGCTACCTCCTTCTTTCGACGCCCAACAGAAGGCCCGAGCAACCGTCCGATGGGTGAGCGCGCCCTCGAATTGTTCAACCACTCGACGGGCAGTGAGTGGCGAGAGGTGGACGGCCGACTGGGTAGATGGCCGTAGTGGTCGTCGCCTCTGTGATGAACGGTGATTGTCAAAAGAAGACGACAGTGCTGCAGAAGCCATGAGTGCGACCGCCGTCGCGGGCAGATTCGTGTAGAAACTTAAGTGATGTTCGGAATACAGCAAATTGATTAGCGCTTTTGCAACACCAAGTGAAGAGTCGGCGCCAATTCGACGGAATAAAGTTTACACTGTTCGTCGCTCCACTTGCATCTGAAGCTCAGAACACCCAAACAACGAAAGAAGAAAAGGACGACCGTTTGCTTTTGAACGAACGGATCAATGCCTCCATTTTGCAGACGCCGCCCACAAAGAAAGATCGGAGCAACCAGAAGCGAAGAGCCCGTCGAGCGCACTGGAGTGTGGGCGAGCCGACCGGCCGCCGCTCGCCGCCCACTCTTCTCTGCCTTTCTTTGGGCCACCACCACTCGCTGCAACGAACGACGCCCTCTTTTGCAGTCTCCAATGCAACGATTGACTGGACTGCGCTAGAGTGGTGGGCGGGGATGCGGAGCGAGCATGACGGTTTTTATTCATCCGTTGTTGGAATGCTTGCAGAATCAAATGACACCGAAGAAAACGGAATAAACCGCTAATCGGAATGCAGAGCTTGCCAAGCAGCGGTGCACCGATTCTTACCGCAAGCGTTGAAGCACTCAACTAATGGCGAGTCTCGGCGGAGAATAAAAGCCGAGGTGCTGTTTACGACGATTACAAGCACGGGAAGTCGATGCACTCCTATGCAATCGATGACCAATGCACTTTTTAGCAACAAATAGAAGGAAGAACGAGCAACTCCTAGCCCCCGAGGGATGCCCGTTGAAGTGAGTGCAGAGCACACCGACATTAATCGCACGGTGGAGGTCGCCGCGGAATAAACAACCCAATCTTACCTCAAGCAGTGCACGTGAAAGAAGCTTCTCCCACATCTTCTTTTCTTTCGACGTCCAGCTGAAGACGCGAGCAAAAGTCCGCCGGGTGATCGCGCCCTCGAATTTGTCCAACCACTCGCCTTGGCAGCGAGTGGTGAGAGGTGGACGGCCGACTGGATTGATCGCCGCAGTGGTCGTTTCTTTCGTGGATGAGCGCGGTGAGCGTGAAATGATTGCACTGTTGCAGAAAACAACACAGTATAGTGGCCATTCAGACGGTTCGCTGCGTGTGTCAAAAATGGAAAGTCCAAAAGAAAGCGGAATAACTCGTCTGCTTGTTTTTTGCTTTGCCTTGAAATAGACAGCGGTAGCTGCACCAGTGAAAGAAAGGAATGATCAGACGCCGCAAGCTCCTGTTCACGACTCACCTGCCGAACGACAAACCACATTTGCAGAAAGAGAAGGGCCGATAGCAAACGTTGCAAACAAGGGTACTTTAAAATGCTAAATGCAAGGAGCAAACACGCATCTTCACGACAACGGTCTGAAGCGGAATAAATCCAACGTCATGCCGTTCGTTCGTCACATAAAAAACAGAAAAGGTCGGATTTATCACTTCAAATGAAAAAGTCCATTAGTCTACAGCTCACAAAACGACCCTCTACTCGCTCGTTTGTGCTCGTCTGCTCGTTGCTGTCCTGTCATCCTCACCAAATATTTCACCCTGCCCTGCTCCTCCTCTCGTTCTTCATGCCCGTCTTCTTCGATCAACTCGTGTGTTCCACGCGACGCCCACTTCCTCCGTTCTCCTCCCGCTCGCCTGCTCGCCGGCAACAGAAAGCGGCACTCAATTGGCGGATCCACTGGACTACGGCGGCCGACGGGCGGGTCGTCCACTCGGCGGGGCTCCCCTTCTTGCGCCATTCGAGTGGTGGGCGACCGCTCGTTTTTGTGAGCAGTCGGGAGTGAACGGAATGACCGCCCGTCCGTTCGCTTCGACCGTTCGGTTCGTTGCGGGAGTGGCCGCCGGTCGGTCGGCGGGCGGCTTCTCGGCGGGTCGCTCGACGGAAACGGGCGAGTGGCGGCGGCCGTCGAAAGAAGCCGAGTGGACGGCGAGTGGACGAGCGGCCGCCGCCGTCGACCGCCGAGAGCGGCGGCGATCCCGACGGTCGGGCGCCGCGAAGAAGCCGCCCGATCGATCGAAACTGGACGCTCGTTCGATTGCGTGTTGTGGGGCGTTCTTCCCCGCTGTCCGCCGCTCCGTCCACTCCGCCCGCCCGCTTCCTCGCCGCCTCCTCGCTGGACTCGCCGCCCGGCCCCCCGCTCGGCAGTCGGCGCGCGGATCCAACGGACCACGGCGACCGGGCGGCTCGTCGCCTCGTTTGTGTTCTCCGGTCCGTTCGGGCGCCCACCCGCCGCCCGCCTTCTTCTCCGTTCATCCGAGTGGGCGGGCGGGGCGGTCGAGCGCGTGCTGGACGTGGCGGAGAGGAGCGGCGAGCAGCGGGCGGATCTCCCGCGCCGAGCGGCCGGCGGTCTCGCGGGCAGTCGGGGCGGCGGGCGGCTCGAGGGCGCGCGGAGGGGTGGCGGAGGGCGCACTGCGGGAACACGCGGGCGGGCGGTTGATCGGGGCGGCCGCTCACCACTCGCCGCCCTCCTTGGGCACTCGTCTCCCCGACAGCCCGTCCACTCGTTTCTGCCCGCCGATTCGTGTGTTCGCGCCCGGATCGGCAGCCTCCAGTGGGCAGTCGAAAGTTCGCCTACCTTCCGCGTGGTGTCGCCCGCTCCCTGCCGCCCGACCGGCGGAATCTCCTGCTCGTGGGCCGCCTTGATCAAGCCGCCCTCTTTTGTTCTGCCCGCCCGCCGGAGTGCTCGCGGTCCTCATTGCGCACTGCGGGAACACACGGGCGGGCGGCCGGCTGGGCGGCGGGCGGCTGGGCGGCGGGCGGCTGGCGCGTTCATTCGTTCTGCTGCCGCGTGTTTCATCGGTGGGCTTTTTTTCGTTCAAATTGCTGTGGAACGCGGTCGCCGGCGAAATGGAGCAGCCGGGCGTCCCTCAAATTCGGTCGTTTGCGCGCAAGAATGGCGGTGCGGACGGACAGTCGGTAAATGCCGAGGAGTTGTTGGAGGAGCGGAAGGAACCCTACAGTCAGTTACGTGTCGAGGTACTGGAAATTTTGCGTATTTCTTTTTTTATGTGTTTCTTTTCTAGGGTGGCAAGGTTGTGCGCTTCTCAAGCGATGGCCGATACGCGTACGTCATCTTTAATGAGGATGCCCGCGTCTGTGCCGTAGATTTGGTCCGCAACACTCAAATGTAAGTTCCTATCTTTTGGTTTTACGTTCTCATACAAACTCTAGTGTGTTCAAATCGAATGAAGCTGCTCGCTTGAATGTTTACGACTTTGTGGTCGTAAATCCGACTACCGTCATTGTTGCTACGCATACCGTTTTGCTCTTGCTTTGCTTGAATATCGAGCACAGAGCGTTTGAGCGTGTTGAACTGGACAGACATCTAGCATTCATTTGCCCCGCTTACGCGATCACGGTCATTGTGGAAGGAGCTGTTGTCAGACAAGCTGTGCTCACTTGTGGGACCTCCTCAACTGTTCGATTTGTGCGCTTGAACGTAAACGATGCTCAATTGGAGGACGAAGATCAAATACAATGCCCTTCCTGCGTTTACCGTTTTAGTACGGACGGTCGTTTCTTGTACGGCATATCACGTTGGGACAATGGAGCGGGTTCACTGCACACGTACGATATTGAAAGAAAAGCCTGGAGCACGGTTAAACTAGCAGGCTTCGTGGAAGGGGTCTGTTTTACGACATCAAACTGTAGTAAAATGTTTTTCTCATGTTTAGTTGATTTCTCGCACATTCGTGTGGTCGCAAATGCACGCTTATCTTTGTACTTGGAAAGATTATGGATCAGAACGTCGCAGATTTGTTTTCCGTTGCGATCAGGAAAAACGTGTATCAAAGAAGCTACCGATCGTCAGCAATCATCTGCTTCAAATCTGTCCTATCGTGAACATGGATACTGCTGAAGATGATGAACTCTTGGTCCTGGCCTACAAAGAAGGAACCATCGACGTCTACCGTCTTCTTTACCAGTGAGTCCTCTCAATCCTTTCGACCACCCACTTCCATTCCAGCACGCCCGACTCGCTCCTCTGTCTAGCCGTGAACACTCTTTGCAAGACTCGAATCGACCTCCAAGGTCCAGAGGGGTTTTACAGCCTCATGAGCCGCAAACCCTGCTCAACTATTCTTCCCTCCGTCTACCCCAACATGACGCCCATCCGCCGCCTTTGAGCGTTCGAATAAACTCTTGCCTTGAACAGAAAGGAGGGCATCCGACGGGGAGCAGAAGGCGGGCTCGACGGCCGGGGATCGCTGGGCGGTCATCTCTCGAATGAGTGGGCGGTCGATCGGCCGGCCGGCAGTCGGGAGAGCGGCGGGCGGGAAGACGCGCCCACTGACCGGCCGCTTCGATCGGCCGAGTGGATCCCCCGGAAGGCGGACGTCCGCTCGGTTCGTCGCTCGAGGCGGCGGGTGGCGAGTGGGTGGGCGGACGAGCGGGTGGTGGCGAGTGTTCACGAGTCTCCTTGGGGAGGGCGGTCGGCCGGCTTCTCACCGTCCTCCACTCAGCGGACTCGCGGCGTTCTGCGGGCCGATCTGCGGCGCCCGCCCGCTCCTCCCCGCCCACTCGTGGCCACTCGCCGTCGCTCCTCTCCGCGGAATGCCCGCCCCGAATCGACGGACGGGATCGCGCGACCTCCCGCCCGCTCTTCTCCGCTCGCGTCCACGACTTCGCCGCGTCTCTCCGCTCGTCCTCCTCGTCGCCGATCGCCCGCTTCCTTCCGCTCGTGTTCGGCGGGCTGGATTTCGAGTGAGTGGGCGGCCGCCTCTCGCGCCCGAATCGACTGACCGCTCTCCACTCGCCGTCTCGATCGAAGCGGACGTCCCGCCGCCCACTCGTCGACGAACGAGCGGGAGAGCGGCGGATGGGCGACGAGAATTCGGGGGATGAAACGAAGGACGGCGAGTGGGCGGAGAAACTGGAAGGAGGGAACTCGACGGCGTTCGGGCGGCCGCCAGACGGGAATTCCGGGCGCTCGCTGAGGGCGGCGAGCGGCGGAGGAAGGGGGCGAGTGCGTGGGCGGCCGGTCGAAAGGACGCGAGTGGACAGTCGCGGGCAACGTGTGATCGTTGTCGACAGTTAGAAGAATCGAAAGATTTATTGGGAACAAATGGCGGGATGAGCGAATGGGTGGAATTGAGCGTTGTGTCGGGTTGTCGTTGTAAGAGAACTGTCGGCGATCGATTCGGACTCGCAGATTGGAGGGCTCGCGCCTGTTGCGAGCGAAGTTCTTGCTACGACTGCCGGCAGCCGAACGAAAGCCAACGCGAAAAGCCACTCGATCACGGCTCACTGCGGGAAAGCGAGCACTCACTTGAAGGAGTTAACTGTAATTGGGCGCTTGAGAGGCGGAGAGGAAGACGAGCGACTCACGTGTGTTGCCGGGCGGTATGAAGAGCCAAGCGGCCGGCGCGGGGGGCGGTTGGCGGAGTGAGGCGGTCGTGTGGGAATGGCGGAAAGAGAAGCGACAGGCGGAAAAGAGTGAGCGTAGGCACTCGCGTGCTTGCAATTGAACAAGCAAATCTTCGGCAAGAAGCGAATAACAAAGGAGAATGCTCCAAAGAGAGCTGCGCGGCCGGTCGAGCCTTCTGTCTGCAGACACATGCCGGCGGACGGACGGGCCGATCGAACGAAGGGGATTGGCGTTGTGAATTTATTTAATTTCTCAAAAAGATTTGGTAACGAGTACGTCAAGACTTTTCAAATGCAATGGCAAACGTCAGATACATTCAAAATTCCGCTTCTTTAAGTTGAGCAGTGTAGTCTGTTCTCATTGATCAAATATTACTTTTAGTTTGTTTATCCGCTTGCTCATTTGTTGATTGCAATCCTCGACTGGTCGTATCATTTCTCGAACGGAAGCAATCGCATGTTCTACAAATTCCGTAAAGTTTGGATGTGCTTACCATTGATTCGAAAAAAGAACATGATCGCGTGGGTCCATTAGAAAGGCCGAATGCCGTTGGTGGTATTCCGCGAAGTCCACTGCAATGTGTTTCCAATGCTTTTCGTTTCGCCAAAGCTTATTCATTCAGAGTTTTTCTCATTGCAGAAGCCGGACAGCAATGCAGCCAACAATTCCAATATCCGTCTTCCACGACGGAGGATTGGTCAAGAAAAACACCACCCCCAACCAAGTCTGCTGTAAGAAGGAATGGATTGTTGGCCTTCGATTGCTTTGCTGGACGTAAACGGGCAACTTCATTCGCACGAGAGCAAGCGATGAAACTGATCGGTGGGTGTGAGCCAAGCTGTCGCTTCTTCTTTCAGAATTGAGACCTTAAAGTAAGGGACAACTTATTCCGTTTTTGTATTTGTATTCTTTTGGTTAACATCCAATCACAAGGTTTCTTTGTCGTCTTTCGAGCTTCAATTTCCCATTATTTCGAGTGCACACGATTAGCATAGCGAGTTTCGTTCGTGGTGACCATTTCTGTTTGTATTGGCAACAAACGTCAACAGAGAGATCACACACATTCCAAGCAGAAAGGAATGCTTGGTTAATGCTCGTTGTCGATGCTAAACTGGAGTTTGTTCGTCCGGTTGGCGTCGTTTATGCGATCTACTTTATAGACCGAGCGGTCCCGCTATTCCTTGTTTTATTCCGGAATGAGTGCTTGCTCCACGATAAGATTTTTGTTTGTTCACGTTGCATGGAAGCGTTGACGAATGTGTGGACAAAACATGCTACGTATTTTTGCGTTAATTTTTCGAAGGTCAAATGCTTATTCCGACAACTTTACCCATGCCATTCCGCCAACAAGCCGATAACTCCACAATTTAAGAACGCCTTGTTTCGATCTTTTCTGAACTTTTTATTCCGTATTTCATTTTGAGTGGGTATTACCGGACGAAATGAAGTGTGTTTCGTTGAGCGATGTTTATACCGTCGTTCGCCCCAAACATGCAGTTAGTTGGTCGAATACTCAATCTTTATTCCGTTTGCCGACGTGATACGATGAATTGCTCGTCGACAGCAACAAGCAGGACCGGAAGTGTTTGCGTTTGCATCGTAAATTCGGTTTGCGCAATCCATGATGGATTTTATAAAAAGATTGTGGTGTAGGCAAAGACAGCGGTTCTTTAACGTTGGTCGTTTGCATGCGACAATAAACTACTTCGCTTCTCCGTTTACCTTTGAGACTGAGTTTTTAACGCGTGTATAAGAGCTCGAGTTTCGTCGGCAAATAAGTTTGTTTCTGCTCGCTCAATAGCAATTTTCTGATTGTTTCCATAGTTGTTCAAGCATTAGTCAGTAACGGCGGTTGAAAGGGTATTACTACTCGACGGAAAGCAATACTAAAGCACTTTAACTTCCGTTTATGTTCTCAAAATTGAATTGTTCCGTGATGGCGTGATATCGTGATATCGAAAAATACTAAATTCCGCCAATGCAGTTCCTTCAGGTTTTTGACCGCTTGGTCTGTCTTCTCTCACATTTCATTGCGGTTCTAAATTGAGGAAGACCAAATCGAAAAAGAGCAAACCGACCGCTTCCATCCACTCGCCAATCTTCCAGCAATTCCAGCCATTCGCGTCCACATCCCCTCGAAATTTAGCGAGCAGTTCAGCGATGGGCGGTTGGGCAGGCGGCAAATTCAAGCGTAATTCCAACGAGAGATCGAGCGAAAGACGACCGAAAGCCACCCGCCGCGAGTGAGTGCGTGGCGATGAAAATCGGCGAGCGCGACGTGGCGGCGACGACGTGGCGGCGGGTTTCGAGGCACGTGGCGGTGGGCGAGAGCGGGAGCAAAAAGAAAGACGGGCGGGCGGAAAGCAAGTGGCGACGTCACCGCCCCGACCTACCGACCGACCGACCCGCTCCTTTCCGCACCGCCACTCCCCTCGTTCCCTTGCCCTGAATAATCGCCAAAACAAGAGGAGCCTTGCGCTCTATCGGCCGCAGTGAGCAGCAAATGGAACGTGAACAGTAGTAGCCAATACGTGCAGTTTGAGGAGGTTTGCGTTCCACTACTTCCTGTTCAACACTCGTCTTTCTTGCTCGAAATATCTTTCGAGTTCAAGCAGTCCGTGCGAGAATGCCGGCAAGCAGTCGGCGAAACGCAAGGCATTCGGAAACGGTCGGTCGCTTCTTTCGAACGATCGGGTGCCACTCAGAACGGCGCCTGGGAGCGGACGGCCGTCGGCAAGCGAGGATCGAAGGGCAGCACGCAGAAAAAAGTGTAATACTCGGATGAGAAAACGAACGGTTTTGCGCAATTGCGGTCCAAAGTTCATTCTACGCAGCGTTCAGCAAGCGGGATGGCAGCTTTGAGGGCGTGATTGTTCGCGGTCATCATTTGAAAGAACATACCGCTCTCACCCAATGTGTTGGTCAGGCGGCGAGAGCGGGCGAGGCACAACTTAAGCGCCGGCCGAGCAACCACTTGAAGTTTCCCACGCGACCCCCAACTCGGCGGTCAGTGCGTTTGCTAATCTTTCCGAGCGGCGATATGGAAGGTTTGAGCGGGCAGATGAGTCGTTTTGAGGGCCTTTCTTCGCCTCGCGATCCTCTGCTTGCCGTTCTGAATGATCGCTTTGTTTACATCCTGGAACACAACGAAAAAGACGGGGATGTGATCGTGGTTTTGGATTTGTTTCGCCAAGTCAAGCAGTAAGTCAAAGCGCAAGGGCGGTAATAGATTTCGGTCTTCAGTCGTTTCAAATCGAGTCGCGACGAACGCGCACTCCCAGCAGAGGTGGCGGCTCTGGAGGTTCTTGACCAAGACACAGTGCTTCTGTTCACTCATACGGACAAGATTCGGGGCAATCGAGAAGCGCACATATTTACAGCTACCGATTGAATGTTTAGATGATGAGCGAAACCACACGATTCGTGGAGTTTATTGGAACCTCTTCTTGCTCGACTGGCAGCAACACAGCTACTCGCCGCTCTATCCGCAGCCCTTCAAACTCCGGGCTTATCAATTTGTGGACGTGCGCATGCTGAACGCGTCGTCGTTACTCGTTCACAGTGGACTGTACAACGGCGGTGTTTTCGAACTCGTCCGTTCGGAGGAGACCGCAGAGTTGCGGCTCGTGCACAAGATGCGGTACAGAATGGGGCCCGAGGCGAGCTGCAGAGCGTTCTTTTTTGACAACAAATTCTGGTGGTTCACGGAAAACAGCGTGACTTCCGTTTTCCGCTTTGATGTTGTCAAGAAGAAAAAACGCGAACTTGCTGTGGCTGCGGTGCCACGCGAATTACAAGGAGCGAAGGACTGCGTAAGTTCCGCGTTCATTTACGGCGACTTATTCGTTTCAGGCCGGATGGAATGCGAGCATGGGAACGTCCGGAAAACTGCACGCTGCATTTCGCCGCCAACTCGGTCCAGGCGTTGAACACGAGCTCGTTACCGCCGTGTTCGACTTCCGTTCGCTTCAATGGCATGTCGTGATGCGCTTGAAGTGGACACTGGGCGTGACGATGCATGCACGAGCGAACCTTCAAACGGAGCATCAACTGGTGATCGAACATCAAAAGGCACCCAGAACTGGCGGAAACAGCGAGTTGTTACTCCGCCTCGTACCTTTGAGGTACGATTCGTTTGTCTACTCATTTCAATCGTCTGTTCTTTTCAGACGACCCAACAGCTTGCGACACTTAGCGTTAGTTATCAGCCACTTTCTGCTTCCTCTCACCGTCTTCAATCAGTTCGCCGATTGGATGTGGGAATGAAAGCACAGACTACTCGTCGTTCTCTTCGTTGTAACTGTTTCTTAATAAACCAAATTTGTACTTTTTAATTCCTTTTTTCAATACCTCTTGCTTTTCACAACTGCCCCAAAACAATTGCTCGGCGAAAGTCCATCGGTTGTCGGAGTGGCGGGCGGATAGCAAAGCGGCCGGTCGTCCCCCCACCCGCCAGCGGCTGCTCCAACGAACAAACGGCCGCTCTCCGCTTCGATCGGGGGCATTCGGCGAGTGTGTCCGCAGTCGGCGGGCGATCGGAAGGCCGTTGGGCGGGAGGAGCGGCGAGTGGAGAACGCGGGCGACTGGGCGGTTGGTGGTGCACGAATGGCGTCCACTGCGCCCTCTCGATGGTGGATGAGCGCGAGGATGCCCGCCCCCAGTCCGCGAAGCCGACGGACCGCAGCGGCGATCGAGCGGACGGTCGGCTGGAGGGCGGCTTCCCGCCGATTCTCCCGCCTTCCGCCAACTGGGGGGACTGCCGGCCGTTCGTTGTGAGCGGGACGACCCACGGCTTTGTCTTCGAGTGAGCCCTCCGCCTTCTTTCTCGCCCAATCCTCCGCCCACTCCACTGCGCCACCGAGGTGCCGATCCGTGGCCCCCGTCTTTCACTGCCGGCCGTCGGATGGCGACGAGCGGGACGGCCACTCGCTGCTCGTCGGCAGCTACCGGACGACCGCCGCTCCGTTCACGACCACTCGGCCGATCGGACGGCCGGCGGACACTCCGAAGAGACGAGCGGCCGGCACCCAGTCGACTTCCACGAGAGCGTTCCCTCGGCTCTCCTCCACAGAAGGCGCCTTTCACTCGAGCAACTCGCGGAACTCCCCCACCGACTCGCGTCGATTTCTTTCGTTCGTTTCGGCGCGTCCACTCGAACTCCCGCCTTCTGCTTTCGGCTCCTCGATCCACTCGCCGCCAGTGTGCTCGAGCGGTGGAGAAGACGGAGGGGAGGAGCGGCGAGTGTCCGCTTCTCTCGTCTAGTGGGGGACGAGAGGGGAGTGCCGCCCGCTGCTTCCTTTTGTCCACTCCTCCGTTCGGCCCCAACCGACCGCGCTGCCGGCCGGCGGGGGCGACGAGCGGGAGGCGCCGATCGAAGTCGAGCGGCCGCCCGTCGCCCCCGAATGCGCCCTCCGTTGCCGCCGTGCGTGTCAATCGAACGAATGACCGGGACTTCAGCTCGCATTAAACGGAGCTGCGATGCCCACGGCTCGTCCTCACGCATTCGATTGAGCAGAAGAGTGATGCCCGTTCGAAGCGAAAGCATTCCGAGCACGACGCAACGACTAAAGCGGGTCGTTGACGCGTGTTTCGATCACCACAGAAGGCGGGCAATGCGGGTGTTTGATTCTCGTTGGAGGCGGCGGTTTGCACGCGCCGTCTGCTCTCTCGTTCGTCCATTCGGCCGCTTGGATCCTCCCGCTGCCTTTCGCTCAACATCACGACGATCGAGCGGACTCCCGCTTCCTGCCGGTCGGTTCTCCCCCGCCGCGCTCTCGACCGTCCGCTCGGCCGCCCGGCGGCTTCGAGTCGTCCGTCTGCTCGTTCGACTGCGTACGGGAAGCAGACGTGTGCGCCCGGTGATCCCCCTCATCCGATGGGCGGCCGCCTCCTGCTCGCCCGGAATTCACGAGCTGCGAGTGGAAGCGGCGGCCGTCGCTCTCGGCCGGCAGGTGGACGAGCGGCGAGTGGACGGACGAGAGCAAGGGGGCGAGTGGAGGGGGAGGGGCCGTTGGACGTGCAGAAAGCGGAATCTTCTTCGTTTCGCCGCCTCGGCAACAATCCACACGATTTCTGCCCACTCGCCCACTTGCAGCGCGCTCTTCGCGGCGTCCGACCGCCGGCTGCTCCCCGCGCCCGTCCACGACGACGAGCTCTTCGGCGGGCCGCCTGCCGCTCGGGGGTCCGCCGGCCGGCCGAACGAAATTCGCGGCCGTCGACCGCCTTCTTCTCCCTCCTCAACGAGGAGCTCCCACTCGTGCCCGATCGCCCGCCGGAGTGGTCGAGCAGTGGGCGACGGCGGGACTCCCCATCCACTGGACGAGCGACTCGTTGGATTGCTCCACACAACTCAACGCCGCCTTCCAAACGGCCTGATCGCGAGCCGGGAAGCGGAGGACGCGGACGAGCCGCCAGTCGTCCACTACGCGAACCGCTCGGTTGGACCGACCGGTGGATGGAGGGCGGACTCCCGACAATCGCGAGGCGTCGTTTCCAGTCGACCGCTTCGGAATTCTGCCCTCAGCCATGCGGGGAAGGACACGCTTCAACCAATGGAGTGCCCGTTTGATCTCCGTTGTGTTCGTCGAGTGTTCAGCTGCGAACGAATCGACTGCAAATAGTGGGCGATCGCTTTAATCCGAACGAACGAGAGGGACAGTCGGTAGAAGGCAGTGGAGCCGGAAGGACGAGAGCTCTTCTTTGCTCCCCGTTCCGCCCGCCTTCTTCCCGTTGGGTCGAACCCTCCACTCGGCGGGCGGGAGTGCTCGTGGCCGAGTGGCTTTTCGGTTGGACTTCGCGCGCCCGTCGTCTGCCGGTCGTCGAACGAAGGCGGCAGTTCGTGGAGGGCGCGGGGATTCCAGTGCCCTCGCCGCCGCCCGCTCGCCCACGAACTCGGCGGGTCGACCGCCAGCGAGACGGCGGGCGGCCGGCGGACTCGCGGCGAGTGGCGGCGGGCGGCGCGTCAAGTCGGACGGCCGTCTTGACCGCCGCCGCGTGGCCGCTTTCTGCTTGCGTTGGATTGCCTCGAATTCTCGTGGATTTCTGTCGATTCTTGTGATGATTTCCGTCAATTTCTGCCGCTTGTTGGGCGAAAGGTTTGTTTGATTAATTCGACAAGAATTATTGGAATTTCTTGAGGCGTTTTGGAGGTCCTGCAGGAAGATTGATTCGATTCTCCCGGAATAATCGAAAGATCATCTAAGGATTGTTCGAAGAGAATCCGTGAGTTCTACTGCCCGTCCGTCCACTCACTCCTCTCCCCGTTCTTTTTTCAGCCCGCTTGTTGGTGGATAGACGCGGATGGCCGCTGATTCAAGTGGAAGGCGGTCGGTTTGAATTTCTTTGGATTTCTCTTGATTGCCGCTCTGTGTAGGCGTGGAACGAGAGGAAGTTGTTGAAACGAAGAATTTAACAAATCTAGTTGCAAAGAACTGAGAGACCAAGGAAGCTCTGACGGAATTTTATGATTCTTACGATGTTTGACGGACGAAGAGGAACTGAATGTGCGCGTAAAAGCGTTCGAAGAAAAGCGAGCAGGCAATCACGAATAATTTCTTTCAAAGAAGCCGAACATTTGTTTTGGCTATCCGTTGAAATAAAACCAGTGCCTTCTGCAAACACGGCGAACCGGCACCGTTATAACACAAGACGGAATAATGAGCAGCTGAACAAAAAATCGAGTGGACGTTAAAAACCTTTGTTTGCTTCCGTCGTCAGACCGGTGAATTTTGCTTGCGGTCTTCCGCCTTACCGACAAAAGAAGAGCCCTTGCAGCCCGCTTGAAACATTCATCTTGCAACAACCACGATCATCCGTCGTCTTGGATTCGCAACAGCTTTTTGTAAGATCTCAATCGCGACTGCTGCCTGCTGACGTGCATCTTTTCGCATTGCCGCCTTCGTCCCTCTACTCGATCGCACTCAGCTGACGACAATAGAACGAATATGAAATTAATCAAATTGGGGAAGCAAGGACGGAATTAAACTATCTACGAACGCCCTCTTGGAATGAACCGAAAGATTGAAGTCGACCGGTTCCGTGTCAAACGAACTCGTGTTCTGCTTTCTTGCGGCCAGCGCCAACAGCAATCGACCGCCCAGTTTTCCTTCTTTTTCATCTAGCGTGCAAACAGCCGCGAGTTTTCGCAAGGAATTCCCGTGAAGCTGTCCGGAATAAGCCATCAACTAAAAGCTCAAAACAGACAGAAATAGAAATTCCTCGCTTTCGACGTCAACCCCTGAAATCGACTCCAGGCCACTTGCCGGAATAAAGCAACCCTCTAGCCGCTGAGCAGTTAGAAGAACCGAATGCCGGCCTTCTCGAACAGAAATTAGAAGAAAGATCGCCGTGTTTGGTGCGGACCGAAAAGAAGGAAGAACGAGCAGCCTTCCAGGCACGAGTGGCGTGTGGAGCGGCGGGCAACAGAAGAGCGGCAATGAAGCGAGGGGCAGCGTAAGACGCCGTTTGTGAAACGAAGGGAGCGGAATTTGTGCTTGAAACGAACGACCTCCTCGTCGCCTTCTGAATGCGGTTGTTGAGCGAGAATGGAAACTGGATGCCGAGAACGAAGCGCGTGGACACGAGTATTGAGCATTTAAAATCGGTTGACATTACTCAAATCAACGGGGCACAAGCCGGAATAAAATTAACGTTACTGGCGAAGAGCTACAGCTGAGAAACGTTTGTAAAGAGAATCAGCAGCCTGCCGTGCTGAGTGAAAATACTAGGACGGAATAAATCCGCTGATCAAGTTCAAACACGTGTTTTCGGCGCGCCGCAAGGCGTTAATGCCTTGCAGTGCATGAATTATATTAAACGCAATTACGGAATAAAAACGAACGGTTTGTTACTGTACGATCAAAGAGTTGAATGCCGTGCAATCCTCGCCGCATCCAAAAGAAAGACCGCCGAACTCCGCGCTGATGAGAACAACGAGCGACTCGATGCCATTGGTGATGCTCTTTCTGTCGAGAGCAAAGCCGAACATCAACATGTCGCTGCGATCCACTAGCACACTTGTCGAATGAACTAAAAGATTGGAGTCGACCGGCTGCGTGTCCAACGAATTCGTGTTCTGCTCGCAAGCGGCCAGCGCCAACAGAAACCGATCGTCCTGCTGTCCGCCTTCTTTCAACAAACGTGCAGACAGCCGCTGTTACCTCAGCTAAACAGAAGAAACCAGCGGAATAAACCACCAACTCAAAGCCCAGAGTCTACAACGATCGAAGGCCTTTGCTTCCAGCGTCAACGCTCAAAAGTCACACGTCTCAATACGGAATAAAAGCAACCTCCCTGCCGTCGAGCAGTCAGAAGAATCGTGTGCCGCCCACCCGAACAGAAATGCGAAGACCGCCGTGTTCGGTGCGGACTGGACAGAAGGAAGAACGAACCGCCTTCCAGTCACGAGTGGTATGTGGAGCGGCGAGCAACGGAAGAGCGGCAATGGAGCGAAAGGCAACGAAAGTCGCTGCTGCTCGGAAGGTAGGAGGAACGTGAGCGAACTTCTCGTCGCCCTTTGAATGCGCGGGTCGGACGAAGACGGAAGCTGGAAGGGAAAAATGATGCGCGTGAACACGACTCGAAGTTCGCTTTCAGCCGTTTTTTGCCGCGCCTTATCGAGTGGGGATGCGTGAGCAGAAAATAGCTTCAGAATTGGCCGTACGGCAATGCCGGGAGAGCACAAAAGAAACGAACGTTCAACTGCCTGCAAACCAATCGAATGAGGCTTTTATTCAACACACATCAACTCAGACGAACGTCCGTCGGAATAAAACAATCTGAAAGCATAGATACTCGTCGAGTGAATTGAGGCGTACATTGGAGCTCGGCGGCTGCAATCTGAAACGCGCACTTCTCTCCGTTCTGTCGACCAGCGCGAGACTTGCAGTAAATGTGTGGAATGAAAGAAGAAGCTAACCTACGGTTTTTTGCGGATTGCACTCGCTGGTTGAAATCAAACCCGGTCTTGGGCACGCCGCAACACCCGGATGTTCCGCACGTTTAGAGGAGGGAGAATTAGCGGAGGCGGAATAAAACCCAACGGCTTTTTTCGTACGATAAAGAAATGAATGTCGTGCACTCCTTCCTGCATCCAAATGAACGCCCGCCGGACTCCGCGCTGGTGAGAACAACGAGCGACTCGATGCCGTCACTGATGCTCGTTGTGTCGGGAGCAAGGCAAACATCAACGACACCGCTGCGATCAACGAACGTGAGTTCGGGGGCAGCGAGACATGCTGGCTGCGGGGCCCTGGTTCGGAATTTCTGCCCGTAACTAAAGGAATCATCATCTAAACGCCGAATGCCTAAGCCAACGTCAACTTTTCAAATCAAAGAAGCCTTCAATACGCGGTTAAAACAAAGCGAAATGAATGTGGTTTGAACCGAAAGAAGCTGCTCTAAACGCGAGCGTTTGCTGCAACTAACAATGAAGTTGAGACAGCTACGGAATAGCAGGCGGTGAACCAACCGACGACCGCCACAAGCAAAAGAAAGCGCGTGAAAGGCGTTGAATACCCGACGAGAATCGCGATTTATGCCAGACCCACTGAAGCGGAATCTCCCTGCAGTGAGGGAACAAACGAGACAGAAAGAAGAAGGCGGTGGATGGGCGAGAACGAACGTGAATGTTGGGGTCGCTTCAACCAGTTCTGATCGAAGAGTGCCCACTGCCGATGCTCGTCTCTGCAAGAGTGATCAACGACGCCCCTTTCAGCGAGCAGTGAGTGATAAGAACGAGCAGCAGTCGGGCATGCAGCGGACGCCACCGTCAGTCTCTGAAACAAGCAGACTGATGACGACAAGTCGATCTGGCGGAATCGCCACCAACATGGACATAACAGGCTGCAAAAAAGAACGACTAGCGCAGTTGAAACAAACCGAAAAGAAAAATGGCGAGACTGGTTGGACGGAATAAAGCGACGGCTATGCCCACTTCTAACGACTTGATCAGCTGGAGCATGAGCGAAACGAGCGGCCAAAAGCCGGGCAGCAAATGAACGGCCGTCAAAGAATGGATTTGCGGACGCTCTGACCGGCATTCGAATAAACGACCCCCTTGCTGGTGGACAAACAAAATGGAGTGCTCCCTGTGGGCAGAAGCCGAAAGAGAAGCAGGGAAACGCAGGCGGTGCAAAAAGAACAATGCTCAAACTTTGTGGCGGAATAACCCGATAAAAAGAGACGCAAACAACGAGAAGAATCCTCCACAACCGATGGTTCACACGGCAAAGAAGGTAGCAGACGCCTTGCCACTCGACAAAAGCGAGCGAGAAGTTGTTTCTGTTCACTAACAGAGAAGCGTTCCAGGCCTCTTCTTGCCAGCAAAAAAGACAGGAAAACGAGTGGCGGAATATACCCTGCCCGACAGCTAAAAGTGCAGCCTACGTTTGAGTATGTTCCCGATTCCCGCTCGAGCTCAAATTTGTCACGTGTATAGGGAAGGTCAAAGCAAATAAGCACACCAACAAACAGCAACCGAGTCAAAAAGATGATGATGAAAATCCATTTTTTCCGAAATGTGGGCGACAACTAAAAGTGCAGCCTTTTTTCGGCGCTGGCGTCTATCGCAACCGCGGCTTTTTGTTGCTTAAACGAGATACCATTTTGTTCGTCTCGTCGAGCTCTATCCATTGAGGTAAGGTGCAACATCACACGAATAACAGCTAGGACAGAATTCTCTTTCAAACATGTGTAATGATGATATCGTTCGAAACGGGTGTGGCAAGAACCATACGTATTTCTCCTGTCGCCGAGTGCCATGAAGTAGTTGTTCAGAACATTGCGAATCACGAGCAATTAAGAAAAACGTCCAAAATCAAACGACCTCGAGGCTTTGCGCACTTTCGAACGGCACCTCGACAGCCTGATTCGTCATTTCATTTGTTTCTGCCACCGACACGCGAAATTCGTAACTTTTAAGGCCTGCAGTTCAACTTAAACAACACACTCTTCAATTTGTTGTTGAAGTTCTACCGCAACGAATGGGTGGCTTGCCCGAAAACGACGTAAACGCAAACAACTTTGCCATCGTCAAAGGCGACGATTGGCAATGTTCGGCCGCGGTGTTTCAAACCTCCAAACGGCTTCTACGGTGACTGTCAACGCTGCGTGAACTAATTGGAGTCCGGAAATCGTCTGTAGAGTGGGGCAGAACGAAACTGGAAAAGTCACAACTTGTGAAGGGTGAATCCGGTCAAAAACACACTTGCAGTGCTCGATTTCGAATCTGTCAAGAAAATCGTTGCCTGTGAATAAGTGGCGGGGAGTCGTCTAATCCCGGAACAACTCAAAAAGTGATTGTTTGTTGACTTTGCTTCACGTTAAGCCCGGTTATAAGCGCAGAAGTCCTAGAGGGTCATCTCAAAGCTATTTTTTCTTGACCACAAAACATCGCAACGGACCGTACAGCAACAGAACTACCGCCTACAATCTCTGAGCTTGTTGAATTCACCAGTCTGCACGTGAGAAAGGATGTTTGAAGAAGGCCGAGTCCCTTGGTCGTCTCTTCTGGAGTGTTCAAGTTCAAAGTGGTGCCAAGCAACGGTAGCAGGTCGGCAGCCTGCAAACTTGGCGAAAACATAAACGGGAATGTCTCCTCCATCTTCTACACGCAAAAGCAAAGCAGCCATCGGGCTGATAGTGAACTTATCGGCCGTTCAAAAAAGGCTGCACTTTTAGTTGTCGGTCTCGAAATGGATTAACTTTACTTTCTGTGCGGTTCGTCGAGGGTTTTGATTGCTTTGGATGTTTTCACAACCGACTTGGACCACTGCATGAACAAACCGGGTTTGCGCTCGAGCGGGCATCGGGAACATACTCAAACGTAGGCTGCACTTTTAGCTGTCGGGGAGGGTATAGGCAAGAAGCTCACAGTTGAAACACAATAGAAATGAGAAGCTGAAGACTTTTACAATTGAACTCAACGATGAAGTGTACGAAACGAAGTATGCTGTACACTTTTTTGATCGGGAGAGCATAAGAAAGTTTAACGGTCATTCATCCACCGCATTTTGTCCACTTCTTCAAGCGACCTACCACTCGCCGCCCTCCAGTCTGACGGCAATCGATCGTCTGCCGAAGCGAGACCAATGGATGGGCGGACGCATACCGGTGGTTCCGGTCCGGGCGGCTCTCGTGCGGCACCCACTCGCTTCTTCGAACACTCCACTCGTTTTTGCCGGCGCCTTCCTTCTCCCCGCTTCCTCCCGCATTGCTCCTCCCGTCGTTCCGCCACGTCTTCACCGATCGACGCCCAAACGGTGAGTCCCGCCGCTCTCCGCCCGCCCGCACTCTAGCTGCTTGTTTCAGGCCGCCCGATTGGCGTGCCCGCCGCCGGGTCCTCAACAACCGCCTTCCACTCGCCGGACATCGCGGCCGCCCGTCGAGCAGCCGACTGGAGGGTTTGGTCGGTGGCTCTTTCGACGAGTGCCCATCTTTCGCTTGTCCGGCCGCCGGCCGCTTCCTCGTCATTTCGAGCGGAAAGAAGGGGGCGGACGGCCCCCACAGACGAGCGGGCACTCGCTTCACATTTGCCGTCGACCACTCGCCCACTCCTCAGCCTGCGATCACGCTTTCCAATCACACAATTCATTCGCTATAAAAGACGACGGTTAACAACATGCTCGTGGACGACGAAGAGATCCTCGCATTGCTCCTGCTGCTTGCCCATCAAACTCACTTCTTCCTCCAATTCGCACCGACTGCTCACTGAAAGCGAGAATCTCCAATTGGATGACATCCACAAATCTCTGCCCACGAACAGAAAGAAGCGGATGCGTGGAACACGAGTGGGGCTCGTCCGCCCAGTCGTTGAGAGGGATGAAGCAAGAGAGAACCCCTGTAGGCAAGAGAAAGAAAGGCGCCGCTTCGTCCGATTCACCCGCACGACGAACTCGAACGACGGCGTTGCAAAAAGGCGAGCGGGGAAAACGGCCGCTCGATCAGGACTCCGTCTTGCAGCGGCTGAGCATCCGGTCGACCTCCGTCTTCGCGTACTTGAGCCGCTCGCGGAGCTCGTGCGAGCAGCCCGCCTCGACGAGGGCGGCCGGCGCTGCGGGTCGCCGAACGTCGCCGCCCGCATGGACGGCGAGACGATCAGCTTCGTGTGGTCCTGCAAGCAACCCGGCAGTCCCACAAATCGAACGGAAGGAACTCGCCGCGAAGAAGTTCAACTGGAGCGTTCCGTCCGTCAGCAGCAGCACGACGGCCACGTCCGAGCGGAACCACTCGCTCGGGCACGGGAAGCGGGCGAACTCCTGACCGCCCCGCGGCAGCCGCTCGCCCGCCGATCGCAGGTGTTCGATCATGGACGAGCGCAACTCCGCGAGCAGCTCGACCTCCTTCTCCAGCGTCTGCGCGTACTGGGCGCCCGTCGCGTCGATGTACTGGAGCTGACTGCAAGCGGGAGGGAGGGGTGGGCAGAACGAAGGGGAACTCACTCTCCGCTCGGCTCAACCAACAGCTTCGTTTGGTCGTTGAACAGGACGCCCACCCAGTCGTCGCACAGCTGGTAGGCGAGGCCGTTCTTCTCCACGTAGTCCACCTACCCGGAGACTCAAAAGACGGGCGCCGAGGCGGGGTGCTCGTCCCGCACGTCCACTGCAATCAATCGAGCGATCAGAGAAGCATTCGGGGGACACTCTCGATCGTTGCTCGGCACCTGCTCGTCCTGTCGGCAGAAGAAGGGCGCCAGCTGGTTGGCCGCGTTGTTCGGGTGCTCGACGATCGGCGTCTCGTCCTTCTCGTTCGCCTTCCGGTTGCTCACGATCATCGACGCGGCGTCCTGCACGTCGCCCAGACGGGTCTCCGGATGAAAGCGAGCAGAACGGAAGAGAATGAAAAGGAGTGGAAGGAGGAACAGTCCTCGATCATGCCGTCGAGAGGTTCTCCTGATTGAAGCGCGGCACGGACACGAGGCACGAGACGGGCAGCGCGTCGGGCAGGAAGCCGCGCGAGAAGACGGTCGGGCGGTCCTCTGGCTGCAACGCCAGCAGGGCGGCGATCAACTCGTGCGCGTGCTGCCCGATGCGCGTCGGGATCACGTACTCGTTCGGCCGAATCCTCGCGTACGTTTGCTGCAGCGAGAGCGGTCGAATCGGAGGGAAGACGGAAGGAAACTCGCCTCCAAGGACAGCGTCTCGAACGGCGGCTTCCCGACGAGCAGCGTGTGGAGGATGCAGCCGATCGCCCACACGTCCACCCTCTCCGGCGCTGAAGTGGGGAGTGAGTGGACGAAGGAGGGAACGAACCGACGGAGTTGGGCGTGCCGCAGAGCGTCCGCCGCTGCTGCCCGTCGCCGGTCTTCAGCAGCATGCGGTCGTCGAGGAACCGGTTGCCCAGCTTCAGATCCCGATGGAGGATCTGCCGGCCGTGCAGGTGCTGGCAGCCGGCCACGAGCTGAAAGCGGCGAGTGAGCGGGCGGAGCGGAACGAAAGGAACTCGCGTGGTGCGTGAAGTAGCGGGCTTCCGGCTCGGTGACCACTCGACGCCGCCGGTGGAACTCCAGCAGCGAGAACGGCGGGCGACTGCGGAGGGCTGCGAGAGTCCCCGGTTGTCGGCGGCTGTTCGGCGGGTCGAGTGGGCGGCAGCAAAGAGGACGAGTGGCCGGAGGAAGGAGCGAGTGGGCGGTCGACTGCTCTCCGCTTCCCCGCACCGCTCGCCTTCGTCCATCCCCGCACTCGCCGATCACTGCGGAAAGAACTCGCGAGAGCCGCCGCTCCTCTCCGCCCGCCACTCGCTTCTTCGGGCGGCCACTCGGCGGACTGCCGGCCGGAGGGCGCCGGCCACCGAAAAGCGGAGACTCCCGCCGCTCGCTCGTGATCGATCCCCTGCCCTCACTTCTGATCGAAAGGCGGAGCGAAACGTGCGGCGATGAGGGAGGGCGGCCATTTGACTCGCCGCTCGAACGGGAGTGGCGGGGGCCGGCAGCGAGGGGTTGATTGATGCTGACTGTTGTTTGATGGAGCGAGTCGTTTGCTGCTCAAGACCGGTGTCCGTCTGCTGGAGCAATGATCAGGTAGGGCGTAGGGATGGATCGGGTCGGGCTTTTCATTGACTATTCTGTATCAAGCGTCCTTACGACTTCATTCGTCCGGCTTTCGAATTATGACGGAGAGTTATTCCGTACATCTGCAGAACCTCTGTCGTCTAGAGGCGCGAGCAAAAAGACTCTAACCGCCTGTCCACATTCGATTATGTTCTGCGCTACTACAGTCTGTTTTTCCGTGTTATAATCAACGCTGTATTCCAGTTGTTTTTGCTGCATTCTCCTTGCGGTCGGCGAGGAAACCTGCCGAGTCAACGGCGTTCGGTTTCGATCACAAACGGGCGGTTGGTCCGACTGCCGCTGTTGACGAGAAAGCGGCCGTGTTCTTCGCTCTTGCTGCTCGTGTTCACCGCTTCCT
Source organism: Aphelenchoides fujianensis (assembly GCA_024699865.1). Lineage (NCBI taxonomy): Eukaryota > Metazoa > Nematoda > Chromadorea > Rhabditida > Aphelenchoididae > Aphelenchoides > Aphelenchoides fujianensis. The sequence continues at coordinate 429,777 of JAMPIO010000068.1, read as the reverse complement.
TTTCAGGTCGGAAGCCCCAAGGGGCGCACTCCCGAGAGAACGAGGCGCGAAGACCGCCGACTGCCGGCCGGACGCGCGCCGCCCGTCGAGCGGCCCCCACGGCGTCCCCGTAGTCCAGTGGGATGGGCGGCGGATTGCGGGGCGGGAGTCCCGTTGGCCGACGGGATCAAAGCCGGCGCTCGAGAGGGGACGGTCGGCCGTGGAAGACGGCGGAGTGGGCGGACCGGCCGGCGAGTGGGCGACTGGCGGTCGGATCCAAGCGGAAGAGGTGCCCGTGGTCGGACGGGAGTGGGCGGCTGGGGGACGGGCGTTGCGGCCACTTGCTCGCCGACCGGGCGAAAGAATCTTGCATTCTGCGTTGATTGCAGCTGTTATTTGCTCTGTTGTTTGGGCTTGGGGAACGGGTGTTTTATTCCGCGTAAAGCATTGCCCGGAAGTTTGTTCTGCAAAAATTCGAATGGTCGAGAGTTGTCTTTGTTCTTCGAGTCATCGTCCACATACTCGCTCGTTGGCTTGTCGCAGTCGAGTGGTGGCTGGTCGCTTTATCCGTTCAAAAAGAGCGGGCGGTGACGGGAGGTATTCCGCTCGTTTTATTTGTTTTTCATCGTTCTTATTCCGTCCATGCAAATAATTCAAGCTCTTTTTACGCTCCCATTCGAAATCGCCCGCAGCAGTCAGCGCAGGGCGGCGACTTGTGCCCGTCGACGACCGCCTTCTTCCGGCGGCCGTCGGGCATTCGGGGCGGGATTCCCGCTCGGAGTGGGCGCTCGTGGACGGGCGAGCGGGAGTGCCCGTCTGGCGCCAGTCGGCCGGCTGCTCTCCAGCACGGGCGACCTCCACACTCGCCGGAGGACTGACCTCTCCCAGTGGAAGCGGCGGGGATCCCCGAGACGACTCGCGAGTTGCCCGCTTTGAATAGCGAGTGGTCGTCGAGCGGCCGACTGCCCTCGTCTCCACGTTCTTCGGTGGGCGTCGTGCCGATCCATTTCTTTCTTTTCGAGTAAAGATGAGTTTTGGTAGTTGTTTTATTCCGTTCACTCGTGCCGGCCGTGAAAATGATATTTTCTTCGTTTCCACTTCGCTGCCAACGACAATCGGATCAATATGTTGTTGAAAACAACGAGTAAGAAGAGCGACGGAGTTTTTTGATTACGATTTTCCTTGCCGCTTGCACATCCATTCGTCTTGCACTGTTTTATTCTTTCAGCAAGCAAAAAAACGACTTTTGTCTGCAAAATAGGAATCTCACCGCACATTCATCTAAATCGACCAGTATCCGTGTCCAATCGCTTCGACATACCTGAAAACGCAGGGTAAAATTCACGCAATCAATGGCCATCAGTTCACGCACGAATAATCGCAAGAACAACCCGCCTTCCCGCCCGAAACGCCGAAAAGCGGGCGAAATCGGCGGGCGGCGAGGCGGCGGCGTCCGACGGCCGGGCGCGAGCGGCGCCACCGAACGGACTGCAACGCCCACCCCCCGTGGACGGGCCGATCAAAGGGGCCGCCCACCCCCCAGAATATGAGGGAAGGCGACCCCAACAGCACGGCGGCCGGGTGAGCGGAGTGGCCGAAGTCGCCGCTCGCCCCCTGTTTGTGTCGGGCACCTTCACTCCGCGAGACGACAGGCGGCGAGATCACCCGAAGACACTGCAGGGGTGAACGAAGCCGCCAGTCGATCGGCGAGCGTCCCCTCGGCGCGTCCATCCGCCGAGCCGACTGGTGGACTCCAAGGGGGCGCCCGCTCGTCCGTTCGGGGCACTCGCGAATTCGACGAGCAGCCGGCGGAGGAGCGAGAGCGGGCGGGCGGAAGCGGCGGCAGGTGGGTCGGCTGCCCCCCGACTGCTCTACGGCGGCCTCCCCGCTCCTTCCGCTCGACTTCTCGCCCACTTCCACGCGGTTCTCCTCGCCGTCCGGCCGCTCGATCGGCGGAGGGCCGAACGCGCCGAGCGGCCGCCCCGACGCGAATCGAACGGCGTCTCCACCGCGAACGAGACACTCGTGAAGCGAGCAGAACGATCGCCGTCTTCCGCCGCCCTCCCAACTGCCGACTGCTCGCCGTCCACGAGAAAGAAGCGAGCAGCCGGCGGTCTCGGCGGCCGCCCGACCGCCCGGACGAGCGCCCTCAATCCACGTGCGCCCGCTGCGGTCGGTCGAACCGCCGGCGAGTTTCCGGCGGTTCTTCGCGGCCACTCGCTCCTCCCGCCGCTCGTCCGGCCGGCCGGTCGTGCTCGAGGAATGCGGGCGATCGGTCGGGCGGGGGGTTCTACCCTCCGTTCGGGGCAGAAATCCCACCGGAGTCTCCGCTGCCCGCCGCTCCTTGGCCGTTCCCGCCTCCTCTCCACTGCCCGCAGTCCACCCACTTGCGCGCGGCCGCTGCGATCAGACCGCCGGGCTCCTCGCCGCCTTCAACGGGGAGCTCGTGGCCGGCGGGCAACAGCGAGCAGTCCCGCGGGCGGCCGCCCGACTGCTCGTCCACTCGCTCCACTCGGCGCTCTTCCGGCCGGCAGTGCGGGGAGCTCCCGCCTTCTCTCCGCCGCCTTCCCGCTCGTTCCGGTCGATCGATCACGCGTGGACGTCCCCGAGCATTTCTTTGATCGCTTCGTTGTTTGTTTCGTTCGGGAAATCCCCGAGCGGGCGGCCGGCGAGGAGAACCGCCAGCGAGTGGCCGGCTTCGAGTCGCCGGGGGCCGCCCGAAGGAGGCCAGCGACCTCCCGCACCTCGTCGTGCCGCACGGCGATCGGCTCGCGGAAAGCCCGAGGGGAGGAGCGGGGAGTCGTGAGGGACGGCTGAGGGTTTCTGTATTGCTTTGTTGTTTGGAGTTGGGCGATGAGAGCAGTAGAGGTCACAGTCGATCTACAGATTGAAGTGAGGAGATCGGTAATAAAGAGCTTCTGTTCCTTTTAGAGTAACCTGCAGTGCATTTTTCCCGCCTGCTACCTCCCCCTCGCGCCGGCCGTTAAAAAGAGACCATCACGCCTCCCCGCCGCCCGCTCGTTTCTCTGGCGGCGGTCAAGTCGGGCAGCCGTCGTCGCCGCTCGCCGCTTTTTTCTTCGGCCCGCCGCCCGCCGCTTTCTGCTGCTCGCCGCTTTCTGCTTTTCGTCGCGCGTTCGAACACCCGACGGCCGGTAGTCGGCGGGCGTGTGGCGATTCCTTCTTTTTGTTGCTGGATGGACGCTAGTGGACGGGGGTCGAATGGATGGAGGTTGGTTGATTTTTTTTTATTTTGTTTTGTCGTAACTTGCTCGCATTTGGAACGAAAGTAGGAGTGCCTGAAACGGTTGACGACTACTTCGGATAGCGGACGGTCAGACGCAATTGAGTGAGTTTGCAAAACGAGAACAATAAAAATAAACGCATAATTAGCTGCAAATTACAACCCAAAAAAAGGTCGCAGAGCAACGCATGCGCGGAATAATAAGCTGCTCTAATCGTAGTCGGGACAGAAAATAGTTCACTTTACGCATTGCATTCAAGCGAGCAATGCCCTCTAAGAATCCTACCCAACCTCGCAATCAAGCGTACGACAGCATTCGAAAATCGACGAAGAAATAAAAAAAACGACCATCTGTTGTCGAACAAATCAAACGGCGCCTCCATTCCTCAAACGTCACTCGCAAAAAAAGACCGAAGCAACCCGAAAGCAAAAACCCGGTCGAGCGGACTGAAGTGTGGGCGAGCCGGCCGGCTGCCGCTCGCCGCCCGCTCTTCTCCACGTTCCTCCGAGCCGTCCACCATTCGCTGCAAGCAAACGGCGCCCTCCTCCTCTGCAGCGTCGAGTACAACGACTGAGTGAATGTGTTGAACTGCTGGGCGGGGACGGAGAGCGGACGGGCACCGCTTTCGTTCATTGATCGTGACAACGGCGAGCGCGACGAATAAAAGAACTGCTCGTTTTGTGAAAGCCAGAATAAAGCCAATAGATCAATTTAAAGCATTGTCTGCTGCAGAAAAATACGTATTCGATTTCTTACCGCGGCAACGACGAAAAAGCAGGTGCGGAATAAAAAGCACGCGTTCGATACATTTATGGTCAAACGAAATGAAATCGAATCCTCCTCTGCACAGTCTATTTGCTGAATGCAGTGATCAAGAAAGAAAGAACGGACAACTCTTAACCGCGGTGATGCCCGTTGAAGCGAGTGCAGAACAGACCGCCAATGAAAGCGGCAACAGTCGACCAGAAGCAGCAAGAAGTTCGACGTTCAACCGACTACCTTGCAATGCCAAGCAAATGGCCGCCACTAATTTGCAATTTAATGGCCACACGCAAATACACTCAATTCCCTCTCAAACTCTTTCACGGAATAACCGCTTTATTCCACCATTGAGTAGAGCATGTGAAGGAAGCCTCTCTAGTTGCAATCCTCTTCTTTTGACGTCCGCCTGAAGACGCGAACGACACTCAGACGGGTGATCGCGCCCTCGAGTTCGTCCAACCACTCGACGGGCAGTGAGTGGCGAGGGGTGGACGGCCGACTGGATTGTGGCCGCAGTGGTCGTTTCTTTTGTGAATGGGCGGCGGCAAGCGAAAGAGGACTCCAAGAACCTTGTTCGATTCACTTCCGCAGATATCGGGAAGAACAGGACGGAATTTCTCGTCCGGCAACGCCCAACCAACAACAAAAAAGAAAAGAACAGCCACCTACATGCTTCTAAACGAATCGACCAATGCCTCCATTCCGCAGAAGCCAGCCACATGGAAAGATCGAAGCAACCCAAAGGCGAAAAGCCCTGCCGAGCGGCTGGAGTGTGGGCGAGTCGACCGGCCGCCGCTCGCCGCCCGCTCTTCTCCGCGCTTCTTTGGGCTGCCCAACACTCGCTGCAACGAACGACACGCTCCTCCTTGGCAGCTTCGAATGCAACGGTCGAGTGAACTGTCTTGGAGTGGTGGGTGGAGGTGGAGAGCGGGCGGGGACGTCTTTCGTCCACCAATATTGAGAATGCTTGTAGATCAGTCGAAAGAAGAACACGATCTACGGAATAAAAGCGCTAGTTGGATACAGTGCAGAGCTCGCCGACGGGCTGATAAAACGATCTTAAACATGTTTCACCAACATAACAACAACCATCTGCCGGAATTAAATTCGAGTTGATCAATACGTTTATCGTTCAAAAAAAGTGAATTGGATGCGCTTTTCTACGCAGCAAGATAATACCACAAAGCTCCGCGTTAATCGAAAACAAAAACGAGCGGGCAACTCCTCGCCGCGAGTGATGACCGTTGAAGTGAGCGCAAAGCGGACCGCCGATGAAAGCGGCTGCGGTCAAAGAGACCCGCAAGAAATCCGACGTCTGGTCGGAGTTCCGTGCACGCAAAGCGATTAGGTTGGAAGCGGAATAACGAATCCACTTCACCGACGAGCAGTGCACGTAAAAGAAGCTTTCACTCACACCGTTCTTCTTTCGACGTCCAGCTGAAGTCTCGAGCAACAGTCCGACGGGTGAACGCGCCCTCGAGTTCGTCCAACCACTCGCCGGGCCGCGAGTGGCGAGAGATGGAAGGCCGGTTGGATTGATGGCCGCTGTAGTCGTTTCTTTCGTGAATCTGCTACGATCATTGAAAGGATACTGGTGAAATCGAGGTTGCCTTACTTCTGACGTCAGCTCTCGAATGAATTGAACGGTCCCTCCATCCCGCAGATGCCGTCCATAAAAAATATCGAAGCAACCCGAAAGCGAAGAGCCCCGTCGAGCGAACGGGAGTGTGGGCGACCCGACCGGCCGCCGCTCGCCGCCCGCTCTTCCCCGCATTTCTTCGAGCCGCCCACCACTCGCTGGAACAGACGGCACATTCCTCTGCAGCTTTGAATGCAACGAGTGAGTGAACTGTGCTGGAGTGGTGGGCGGTGATGGAGGGCGGCGGGTACTTGTTTCTCTTAATTACTGTGAGGCTGTGTTTAAACACGAATCGTAAGAAAGAAGAACGCCGTTCGAAAGATGACGTGTACTCAGAATAAAGCAGCTAGTTGAATATAATGCAGAGTTTGCCCCCGACGGGCAATCCTTCGATCTTTTTCACACTTGCGTGGGTCGTACGTAACCACTCTACGGAATAAAAACAAAACCACTCGACATTACGAGCAGAGAATAGTTAAGTCCATCCACATACATGTGCAACCACAAGAAGGACCACTGATTCTGCAATGATCGAAAGGAAACAAGGACGAGCGACTCCTCGCCGCGAATGATGCCCGTTAAGTGAGTGCAGAGCACACCGCCGATGAAGCGGTTGCGGTCGACGGCGTGTGAACCAGAAAAGAAAGATTGAGCGCATTCATCAACAGTTTACTGTCGACTGAACTACATCGATCCGGAATAAACACTTCAGTTCTCCCACGATCAATGCACGTGAAAGAAGCTTCCCCCACATGTCTCTTCTTCCGACCTCCAGGTAAAAACGCGAGCAACAGTCCGACGGGTGATCGCGCTCTCGAGTTCGTCCAACCACTCGACGGGCAGTGAGTGGCCAGAGGTGGACGGCCGGCTGGATTGATGGCGGCGGTGGTCTTTTCTTTTATGATGCACACCATCATCCACGACGGAATTTCCCGCCTAGAAACACGCTACAACAACGATCGATAAAAAGACGTCCATTCGCTTTCGAATGAATCCATCGGCGCCTCCATTTTGCAGTCGCCACCTACAAAGAAAGACGGAAGCAACCCGAAAGCGAAGAGACCCGAGGAGCCGACCGGCCGCCGTTCGCCGCCCGCTCTTCTCCGCGTTCCTCCGAGCCGCCCACCACTCGTTGCAACGAACGGCACCATCCTCTTCTGCAGCTTCGAGTGCAAGGATTGAGTGAGGCGGGCTGGAGTAGTAGGTGGCGGTGGAGAGCGGACCGGCACGTTTTTCGTTCAACGATAGTTGGAACGCTTGCAGGCACGAAAAAATGCATCGGCGGAATAAACTGACGTTAAAGTGAATGCAGCGCTTGCCGGTGGGCTGCGTTTTGGTTTCATTCCACTTATACACCGCTCACGTCTTGCGGAATAAATAGAGCCTTTCGCTACGATCATCGTTAGAAAGTGCGAACTCTAACCTTTCACCGCAGTCAAAAGAAAGACCACAGAGCTCTCTAATGCTAAAGAAGAAAGAAGTGCGAGCAACTGCAAGTCGCGAGTGATGCCTGTTGAAGCGTGTGCCGATCCGACCGGCGAGGAAAGCGGCTGCGGTTGACAAAGCCCGCAAGAAACTCGACGCCTAGCCAAATTTCCGTGCAACGCCAAGCGACTGGCTGCCGCTCGCTTACAATCGGCTGGAAGAACGGGCAACACTTACTCGTCGTCGGCGACGCTCTTTGGCACGGAATAACCGCTCTACTTCTTTTAAAGCATTGCATGTAAAAGAAGCGTTTCTCGTTGCAAGCCCGCTTTTTTGTACGTCCAGCTGAAGACCAGAACAACAGTCCGACGGGTGAACGCGCCCTCGAGTTCGTCCGACCACTCGCCGGGCAGTGAGTGGCGAGAGGTGGACGGCCGACTGGATTGGTGGCCGCGGTGGTCGTCTCTTGCGTGGATGAATCCATCCCCGGTTTACGCCGCGCGGAATTAGCTTTAAGGCAACGCTCGTAAAACAACGAAATAAAAAGAGAACGTTTAATTGCTTCCGAACGAATTGAGCGCTGCCTCCTTTCCACAGACGCCATCCGCAAAGAAAAATCGAAGCAACCCGAAAGCGAAGAGCCCCGTCGAGCGGACTGGAGTGTGGGCGAGTCGACCGGCCGCCGCTGGCCGCCCGCTCTTCTCCGCCTTTCTTCGAGCCGCCCGCCACTCGCTGCAACAAACGGCGACCTCCCCCGCTGCAACTTAGAATGCAACGAGTGAGTGAGCTGTGCTGGAGTGGTGAGCGGCAGTGGAAGAAGAGCGGTCACGTCTTTCGTTAATTGATTTTAAGCAAGGCTGCGGATCCGAATACGCCCTCAATTAGAAACAAGTTCGCGGAATAAGGACCCGAGCTGTTCGGTACGCTGATTGACAGAAGAAGCAAAGCCGAAGCACTTCTCTGCGCAGCCGACAGAAAAACCAATGTTTTCTGCACCGATCGCAAGAAAGGAACGACGAGCAACCCCTAGCCGCGAGCGACGCCCGTTGAAACGAGTGCACAGCAGACCGGCGATGAAAGCGGCTGCGGTCGGCGATAACCTGCAAGAAATCTGAAGCCCGGCCGCATTTCTGTGCAGCACCAGCGAATGGCCGCCACTCGCTTGGAATCCGTTGGGCGAACGCGGCCACGGCTAAGAACAATAGCTGGCACAACGCGGAATAAACGCCTCATTTCTCCCACGACCAGCGCACGTGAAAGAAGCTCCTTCTTGCAATCCTCCTTTTTTCGACGTCCAGCAGAAGACCCGAGCAACAGTCCGACGGGTGATTGCGCCTTCGAGTTCGTTCAACCACGCGCCGGGCATCGAGTGGCGAGAGGTGGACGGCCGTCTGGATTGATGGCAGCAGTGATCGTTTCTTTTGTGGATGGACGACTAGCATCAAAAAAGGACTGCGCAGTAGCGGAAAAGCGGAGTGAGCCTTTTGTGAACGGTCGGCCTTTCGATTTGAGGATCTACAAAGCAACGGAATAAAGCAAAACGTGAAGCAGGAAACGGAGATCGCACGGAATACTCGCATTAAGCGCTGCACCACTCAACTTTGAAGTCGGCAACAGAAGCATGCAATAGTGCGATAACAATGATTTAAACGACACAATTCGTGTTCGCGCAGCACGAAATAAAACCCAACGCAAAACAGCTCGTTCATCAACACAAAAAGAGGCCCTCAACAACACTCAAGACACAATAGAAGACCACGTCGATCACTTCGGTTCAGCGACCGAATTGGATTCACGCCCTGTCAACACCTCTGCCCCCCTCGTTGCATTCTCGACAGCCTAATGTGAATGAATGTCCGTTCTTCCTTACTGCTTTTTTCGCTTTTTTCTCCCGGCCTTCTTCCATCAACTGGTGTGTTTGATGCCGACGGCCACTCCCTCCGCTCTCCTCCAACCCGCCTGCTCGCCGGAGTCCTTGACCGCCCACTCGCTAGCAGAAGGCGGCAGTCAATCGCCCTTCCACTGGACTACGGGGGCCGACGGGCGCGTCGTCCACTCGGCGGGAATCCCCTTCTTTCGCCATTCGAGCGGTGGGCGGCCGCTCGTTCTCGTGGGCAGTCGGGAGTGAGCGGAAGAACCGTCCGGCCGTTCGATTCGACCGCTCGGTTCGTGGCGGGAGTGGCCGCCGGTCGGTCGGCGGGCGGCTTCTCGGCGGGCCGCTCGGCGGAAGCGGGCGAGCGGGCGGCGGCCGTCGAAAGAAGCCGAGTGGACGGCGAGTGGACGAGTGGCCGCCGCCGTCGACCGCCGAGAGCCGCGGCGATCCCAACGGTCGGGCGCCGCGAAGAAGCCGGCCGATCGATCGAAAGCGAGCGCTCGTCCGATCGCCTGTTGGAGGACGTTCTTCCCCGCAGTCCGCCGCTCCGTCCACTCCGCCCGCCCGCTTCCTCGCCGCCCTCCTCGCTGGACTCGCCGCCCGGCCGCCCGCTCGGCAGTCGGCGCGCAGATCCACTGGAACACGGCGGCCGGGCGGCTCGTCGCCCCGCTCGTGTTCTCCCGTCAGCTTGGCCGCACACTCGCCGCCCGCCTTCTTCTCCGTTCGGCCGAGTGGGCGGGCGGTCGGGCGGGCGCGTGCTGGACGCGGCGGAGAGGAGCGGCGAGCAGCGGGCGGATCTCCCGCACCGAGCGGCCGGCGGTCTCGCGGGCAGTCGGGGCGGCGGGCGGCTCGAGTGCGCGCGGAGGGCCGGCGGAGTGCGCACTGCGGGAACACGCGGGCGGGCAGTCGATCGGGGCAAGCGGAGCTATCCGACCAGCCGCCCTCCTTGGGCACTCGTCTCCCCAACAGCCCGTCCACTCGTTCTGCCCGCTGATTCGTGTGTTCGCGCCCGGATCGGCAGTCTCCAGTGGGCAGTCTTAATTTCGACCACCTTCCGCGCGGTGCTCGCCCGCTTTCTGCCGCCCGACCGGTGGGATCTCCGACTCGTGGGCCGACTTGATCAAGCGGCCCTCTTTTGTTGTGCCCGCCCGCCGGAGTGCTCGCGGTCCTCATTGCGCACTGCGGGAACACGCGAGCGGGCGGGCGGCGGACGCGACGGCCGGCTGTGCGGCGGGCAGGCGGGCGCGTTCATTCGTGCTGCTGCAGCGTGTTCGGCGGCCGGTTTTTTTCCGCTCGGGTCGCTGTGGAACGCGATCGGCGGCGAGATGGAGCAACCGGGCGTCTATCAACTTTGTTCGTCTGTGCGCGAGAAGAGCGGTGTTGAGGAACCGTCGGGTGATGCTCACGAGTTGCTGGAAGAGCGAAAACAGTCGTACAACCACTTCTGTGCCAAGGTACTGCTTATTCCACTTCAGACTTCCTTCGTTCATTGTTTGTAGGATTGGAGCATTGTGCGCTTTTCTAACAACGGTCGCTATGTGTACATCTTCTGGAGAAAGAAATCACACATTCGAGTTTTAGACCTCTTCCTCAACAGTCAAACGTGGGCACATATGCCGTTTTGTTTTTGTGTTGATCCTCTATATTTAGCCTTTTCAAGTCTACGAGTTCTATTCCGATGGATCTTTGCGATTTTGTGGTTGTTAAGTCGACTACAATCATCGCACTTGGCGAAGACGCCTTGCTCTTGCTCCGTTTGTGCCCCGAAGAGCAGATATTCGAGCGAGTAGAGTTGGAACAACGACCGAATACGATGGTCGGTTACGTAATCACAGATATCAACGGAACGGATGCGGATGTGAAACGTGTGGTACTTCAAGGAGAATATACTTGGCAACTTCGATTTGCTCGTTTGAACATCGACAAAAGGTTTCTCCAAGTCTACGGGGATGAGCGAGTCCGAGATCAAGAGCGTTCCTATCACTTGAGCGAAGACTCTCGTTTGCTGTATGGCCTTTTGCCCATATTTGAACTGACCACTTTGCACGTCTTTGACCTTAAAGAAAAAGCCTGGAGCACGTCCAAACTGACTTTAGGTGACGGCGTTGAAAAGGTAGGTTGCCACGAATTTCATTTCACGGTATCTTCTTCAGATACTTGCTCGCGGCTTTATATGGTCTCAAAAGCACGCGTATCCTTGTGGGTACGACGAGGGAGACGATGGCTTGCACGTCTTTATCCGTTGCGATTTGGAGCGACGCGAGTGGAGACAGCTGCAAATCATCAGCAAATATCCAAGCCTGATTATGCCAGTCGTCAATGTTCAAACTGGGCAAGACGATGAGTTGTTGATCATTAGCAAAAACGAAAACGACAAAAAATTCGGAATTTACCGCGTGCTTTTCCAGTGAGTCCTACCCGTCTCTTCCGCCGTCTTCGACCACCCCTTTCCAATTCAGCACGCCCGACTCGCTCCTCCGCCTCGCCGTCGACGCCCTCCGCAAGAGCCGGCTGGACGTGGACGGGCCGGCCGGCTTCCACGGGCTCATGAGCAGCGAGTGCGGCCGGAAGATCCTCCCCTCCGTCTACCCCAACATGACGCCCATCCGCCGCCTCTGATCGTCTGAATAAACTCTCGCCTTGAACTAAAGCGAGTGCATCCAACGGGGAGCAGAAGGCGGGCTCGACGGCCGGGGATCACTGGGCGGTCTTCTCTCGAATGAGTGGGCGGTCGATCGGCCGGCCGGCAGTCGGCGGAGCGGCGAGCAGGACGGGCGATCGGCGGGCGGGAAGACGCGCCCACCGGCCGGCCGCTTCGATCGGCCGAGTGGAGCGCCCGAAAGGCGGCCGTCCTCTCGGTTCGTCGCTCGAGGCGGTGGACGGCGAGTGGGCGGGCGGTCGGCTTCTCATTTCCCGCCCACTCGCTGCCCCCTCGATGCGCCCTCCGCCCGCTTCTCCCCGCCCACTCGTGGACACTCGCCGTCGCTCCACTCCGCCGAATGCCCGCCTCGAATCGACGAACGGGATCGCGCGACCACCCGCCCGCTCTTCTCCGTTCGCGTCTACGAATTCGGCGCGTCTCTCCGCTCGTCCTCCTCGTCGCCGATCCCCCCGAGTGCGCCGATCGCCCGCTTTTTTCCGCTCGTGTTCGGCGGGCTGGAGTTCGAGTGAGTGGGCGGCCACCTCTCGTGCCCGAATCGACCGCCCGCTCTCCACTCGCCGTCTTGATCGAAGCGGACGTCCCGCCGCCCACTCGGCGACGAACGAGCGGGAGAGCGGGCGGATGGGCGACGAGAATCCGCGGGATGAAACGGAGGACGGCGAGTGGGCGGAGAAACTGGAAGGCGGGATTTCGACGGCGTTCTTGCGGCCGCCAGACGGCTGCTCGTTGCGGGCGGCGAGCGGCGGAGGAAGGCGCGAGTGAGTGGGCGGGCGGCCGAAAGAAAGCGAGTGGAGGGGGAAATGCACGAGTGAATGGACGAACAAGACGGCCGAAATGCCGGCCGGACGGGCGATCACGGGAGAGAGATGTAAAAAGCAGGGAGATGGACGGCACTTGTTCGCTGGGTCGTAAACCGCCACTCGCTCTGCCTTGTCTTGGCAAGCGGCACTCAAGAATCACTCGCTGACGAGTTTGCTTTCAGAGCACTCACTAGAGGAGGCGAGTGAGTGGGCGGTCAGAGCGGCCATTCGACTCGCGACTCCCGCCCCCTCTCGAAGGGGAAGGACGGGCGGTCGAACGGAACGAAGCGGCCGCCACTCCCCTCTTTCGGTCGTAGCGAGTGTACGGGGCGAGTCGGTCGTTGCCCCAGTTGACTGTTGGACGACCGAGTGGGTGGGCAGCGACAGGACCGATCAGGAGTCGGTGAGCAGCCGACTTGTTCGTCTTTGTGCAAAGGAGGATGGAATTTCCTGCTCGTTTGTTCCGATGTGCACGGGCTGGTCTTCTTGCTGGCGGTGTGAATAGAACGATGGTTTATTCCGCCTGCAATTCCATGCCCTCCTTTGGTCCCACTCGTAAGGCTATGAGAACACTCGTACCAGCCTTTGTCGTGAATGGGAAGGGCGGCACTATTTTTTATTGGGCGGCAATTGGAGCCGAGTTTCTTAACCGCAAGTGCGAGTCGTCGACTAATTTCTTTCTGCAGATTGTTTCTGTTGTTTTGGCGCGTTATTCCGACGACGTTGACGGGTTGTAGCATTGGCTTGCAATGACCGCCCACTTTGCTTGCGATCTTTGGCAAGCGTAGTGAAATTCACTACTTTTTACAACGAAAGGAAAGCATCACTCTTATCTTTGTTTGCTGCTTGTATGGAGTGTTGATTCACGAGCGGTAGTTCGAATCGTGCGAGGTGTTTATTCCGCGGACATTTTAGCGTACTCAAACTTCCATGCAAGGGTCACCCAAGCACGCGTTCTCTTCTGTTCTCGCTCTCCTACCAGTCATCCGCCGCTAGATAACGAGTGGGGGCCAAACTCGGCTCATTCGAGCCAAAGGGCAGTGTTGCCGCATTCTTTTGTGCAAAAGCGGACTTCTCGCCGATGCTCGCTTGAAGGCGGACGACGGCGCCCTCTTTCTACTTGCCGTCTTGTTTGAACGACGGCGACCGGTTGGACGGAGAGAACACGGTTGGCTCTTTGTTTTCGATAGACGTGGTTGTCAATGGGCTTTTATTTAGGCGGGACGGCAGCTAATTAATGGTAAAAAATAATCTTTCTGTTGCATGGTTGATAATTGGCGGAGAAGTGAGCGAATAGCAGGCAAGGGATTCATTGGATGTCGAAGGGAGAGAAAACTTGGTCTATTCCGTGCACCCAATTCGTTCGAAGGTGTCACGTTTGAATCTGTCGACGAATGACTGTTGTTCAATTAAAAAGGGGAGCCGTTTACTACGAGTTGTAAAACAACGACTGCACATTCAATTAATTCCGTGACGGTCGCCGTTGATGAGCGTACGGCGTTTTTCTTTCAGCAACAATGGCGTGGATGGAAGGCGTTAGATTTATTTGACGCGTCTGGAAGCCGCAGTACACACTATAGCATCGAGCGAACTCATTAAGCAGTTCTTCAAAGCAAAGCACTTGTCTGAAACTAGCAATAATTCCGCTTGGCCGTCCTTAACCCCCTCCACGTCAGTCAAGATCTTCAAATCGATCATGCTTGTTATTTTCGTTAATGTTTTACACTGCAAACGAAAGAAATTCCGCGAATGCAGTCGTAGCACATTCTGCTTTTCTTTGCTTCCATTATTTAAGTTATCACTTCTGTCGCGAACAGCAAACAATATAAAGAAATAAATCGACAGTTTTTCGTGGAATCCATTCATCGATCGTCCATTCACTCGCCGTCAAATTCGACCAAAATTCACCAAAACACGCGCCAATTTCGTCCATTCACTTGCTCCAATTGCCTGAAATCCAACCATAAATTCGCGCCCTCACACGCCGTCCGTCGATCCACGAACGACGGCGAAAAGAACTCACTTTTCGGGCCGAAAAGCGCCGCCGATCGCCGCGAGTCGGCGGGCGGGCGGCGAGGCGGCGGGCGGCCGGCTTTCTCGCTCGCTTTTTCGTTCGCTTCCCGCCGGCCGCCGCGAGTGAGTGGCCGCGGACAACTCGCCGCTCTGCCCGGCGGAGTGGAGGGCGGGCAGAAGGGAGCGGTCGGGTTGTTCGCGTGCCCGTCTAGCGTGCGGTCGAAAGTCCGCGTGGTCGGCCCGCAAAGGAAGAGCAAAGCAAAGGGGAGCTTATTTTCCCGCAGCCATCATTCGAATGTGCAGGCCACCTCTTTGGATGGATAGAAGTGGAAAGCAAAAACGCGGTGTGGGTTGTTCGCACAATTCCTCGTAGTCATAAATCGAATGGACGCGCGACCCGCTTTCGTTCGATTGGGCGAAGATAACAGAGCGGAGATCGACAGAGCACGAACCATTCGTTTGCAGCCCACTGGAGCTCAGTCGACGCGGTTTCACTGCACAGGGTCCGCGCAGGACGGCTTGCAAGCTTCGGCGATGGCCGTTCAAACATTCCGCTTCTCAGCGTCTTTCTACGCTCCTTTTTTTGCTGCTCTAGACGATCGTTTTGTTTACGTCGTGGAGCCGGACCAAGACGAGATTTTGGTCTTGGATTTGTTTCGTCAAGTGCAACAGTGAGTAAACGGGTTCAAATTCGTAGCCAGTGTTTGCTTTAGCCGTTTTCATGCGATCTGCGGCCGAGCTTTGCCGAAGGCGGTCGAATCGATGGCGATTCTCGATCGCACCACTTTGCTAATGTTCAGTTCGGGCAGTGCCTGGGGTAGCTCACAGATCTCTTTGAAACAATGCCTTGCTTCAGACAATCACGAGGATAGCGTCACTTATTGGAATATTTTCCGCTTGGATTTCGACACGCACACATTTGCTCCGCTTTATTTGCGCGCATTAGAGTTACGGGGAGCACATGTACAAAACGTACATTTGCTGAGCCCGTCGCTGCTTTTCATTGAAGAGGGACACTTGAATGCGTCGGTTCGTGAATTGGTTCGGTCGGCGGACAGGGCCGAGTTGCGACTCGTGCACTCGCTAGGGCCGGTAAATTTCCGGACGGCTAAGCGAAGCCCAATCTACTTCTGCAACAACGCTTTTTGGTGGTTTGAGGACGATGTGCGCACTCCAATTTCCTACTTTGACGTGGTGGAGCAAAAAACGGAGACACTTCCGTTGAGTCCACCGCGCGAAATGGAAAGGCTGGACAACTTGGTTCGTGTTCACGGTTAGGTAGCTGAAATGAACACGACTTTCAGACTCTCGTGGACGTGAGTTTCGGAACGGAAGGCAAAGTCCACTTGGCATTTTGCGACCGATTCGACTGCGCAGACAGAAGAAAATTCATCACGGCCGTCCTCGACTGTGGTCTTCTCCAATGGAACGTGGTGATTCGTTCTGAATGTGCCTATTATTTCAATGTTTCGGCGAAAGGAAACATCTGGAGCGACCATCAAGTCGTTCTTGCGTTAAAACCAGCAAACGGAGTCGGTGATGGAGAAGAATTGGTGGCTCATCGCAGCTCGTTGAGATCTGTCATCTTTTATTCAGCGATTCACTTCAATTTGTTTGCAGACGGCCGGACAGCTTGCGACACTTGGCGCTGATCACCAGCCGCCCGCACCTACCGTCGCGTGCCTTCGATGTCTTCGCCAATCGGATTTGGGATTAAAACTATTCAACACATGTTGCTCTCTTTTGTGTTCTTTTTCCAATAAACCTGTCTTCTCTGAAGTGTGTTCCCCCGGCGCACTCAACACTTCCCACACCATTCGATGTTTGCCACTGCTCTCTAATGGCCCCAGCCCTTCCATAGCTCACCGGTTGTCGGGATGGTGGGCGGAAAGCAGAAGCCAGTCGTCCATCCACCCGCCGCCCACGAATTCGGCCGCCCGCCCCAACGAACAAACGGCCGCTTCGATCGCGGGCATTCGGCGAGTGTGTCCGCAGTCGGCGGGCGATCGGAAGGCCGCTGGGCGGGAGGAGCGGCGAGTGGAGAACGCGAGCGACTGGGCGGTTGGTGGTGCACGAGTGGCGTCCACTGCGTCCTCTCGACGGTGGATGAGCGCGAGGACGCCCGCCCGCAGTCCGCCGAACCGACGGAGCGAAGCGGCGATCGAGCGGGCGGTCGACTGGAGGGCGGCTACCCGCCGATTCTCCCGCCTTCCGCCAACCGGGCGACTGCCGGCCGTTCGGTGCGGTCGGGACGAACCGCCCCATCGTCTTCGAGTGAGTCCTCCTTTTTTTGCCGTTTGCCCACTGTTCGTGCGTCTGGCCGTCGCTATTCGCAGAGACCGCCCGGAGGTTCATAAGAAGAGCGGCTTGCACGAGCAGGGTAGGTTGTCTTTGAGTCGCCACACTCAGGGCATGTTACGACTATCCTTTTTGTTGTCTACAATAGTGCGGCATTGATGGGATGTTCTTGTTTATTTCAGTCAACACAGTCAATCAGAATTTCCAACATCTCTAAAGTTGTTCCACATTTAAGACAAAAAAGAACGCTCAAGGTGATCTCTCTGTGGGCTGAGTGGGGACAGAAAACAAACGGTCGGGTGCAATGTTTTCTACTTGGCTCTTTTGAAGAAACCCGAACAGAAACTCGCGGTATGGCCGAATCGATAAAATCATGATGAAGAGGTCGACTGTCTGATAAGAGCAAGTGATGGAAACAGCAATCAAAAACAAGTAATTAAAGTGTGGATCTCCCAGATAAACAACCGTCAAACAAATCATGAAAGGACCACCCAGGAGAATCCACGCGCCCACAGTCTGAGCGGCACACGACTTCAACAGCATGACTTGAAGGCGGTAAGTTTTTGGATGTAAAGCGGTTTGTCTTTTACGCAATGCGAAAGCCGAATAGACTAACAGAAAAGCCGTGAGATCAAAGGCTAGCATGCCGAGAAACAAGAACACAACCGTCCGAATTTTAAGGTCTGTTTGACTCGTCGTGTAACAAATCAAGGAACTCTCTTGCGCGAACAAATAATCCAAAGCGGGGCTTGTGGATACCAATGTTCGGCGGTTGTACTCGTATTGAGCGTCCGATAAATACATTACGATCTAAAAGCCGTAAGACGGAAGGCTATTGATTTTGGCACCGCTTACTACTCCTGTGCACTGGGCGAGACCAACGACCGCGATTTGCAAGTACGGGGACGCGCGGTGGTAAAATCGGGCAACAGCCGACGATTCGCCCAATGCAGCCATCTGCAAAAGACGTCCATCAATAAAATGCTTCACACCGTTTACCAATCGATAGAACAAGCAGGCAACTAGAGCACCCGCTTTGGCGACGCCGCAAATCGTAACAACTAACCAGAGCCAGCGAGTCCAGACTGCCGATTCGTGTCGAAAAAGAGAAGAAGCATAGAACACACAAAACGGCGGCACAATCGGGACGGGATGCACCGAGCACATAAAAAAATTCAGAGCTAAGTTCCACGCGACTTGGTTCAACAAGTGCCACTGATACGTTCTCATAGTTAGCGGTGAGGCTTTGAGGATGACGAAAGCCGATGCTGCCGTAGTTACAACGCAAAGCGAAAGCATGACTTGCTATGCAGTCGAATAGACGCGGAGTTGGTGCTCCGTGGGGATGTTCTTGACAAAAGCGCTTTCTAACCCCGCAGTAGACATTGAACACGAAAAGTGTAACTTAGAAACAAAGTGAGAGAAACTCGTAGAAAGCGGTATGTTCCAGTCACAAGCCGACAGGTGATTTTGTTTTTCCTTTAATTAAGAATCCGCCGAGTGCACCTGCTCCTGCTTCGTGGTTTCCACACGTGCCGCGCGTCATTGACGCTGCAACCCGAAGTTTTACAGGCATGTATTAAGATGTAAAGGCCATGAGCCGTTTTTGAGACCATTCTCTTGTGCGGAAAGCGGGCACCAGACGGTCATTAGGATGCCCACCGAAAGGCCGCCTTTTCCCGGCCGCTTCATCCCGCGGCCCTCGTCTTCGCTGCCGGCCGTCGGAGAGCGACGAGCGGGACGGCGCTCGCTGCTCGTCGGCAGCTACCGGACGACCGCCGCTCCGTTCACGACCACTCGGCCGATCGGACGGCCGGCGGACACTCCGAAGAGACGAGCGGCCGGCACCCAGTCGACTTCCACGAGAGCGTTCCCTCGGCTCTCCTCTACGGAAGGCGCCATTCACTCGAGCAACTCGCGGAACTCCCCCACCGACTTGCGTCGATTTCTTTCGTTCATTTCGGCGCGTCCACTCAAACTCCCGCCTTCTGCTTTCGGCTCCTCGATCCACTCGCTGCCGGGGGGCTCGAGCGGTGGAGAAAGCGGAGGGGAGGAGCGGCGAGTGTCCGCTTTTTTCGTCTAGTGGGAGGACGAGCGGGAGTTCCGCCCGCTGCTTCCTCTCGTCCACTCCTCCGTTCGGCCCCGACCGACCGCGCTGCCGACCGGCGGGGCGACGAGCGGGAGGCGCCGATCGAAGGCGAGCGGCCGCCCGTTGCCCCCGAATGCGCCCTCCGTTGCTGCCGTGCGTGTCAATCAAATGAATGCTCGAGACTTCGGCTCGCATTAAACAGAGCCGCGATGCCCACAGCTCGTCCTCAAGCATTCGATTGAGCAGAAGAGTGATGCTCGTTCGAATCGGAAGCATTCCGAGCACGAAGCAACGACTAAAGCGGGTCGTCGACGCGTGTTCCGATCACCACAGAAGGCGGGCGTTTGATTCCCGTTTGAAGCGGCTGTTTGCACGCGCCGTCTGCTCTCTCCTTCGTCCATCCGTGCGCTTGGATCCTCCCGCTGCTCTCCGCTCAACATCACGACGATCGAGCGGCCTCCCGCGTCCTGCCGGTCGGTTCTCCCCCGCCGCGCTCTCGACCGTCCGCTCGGCCGCCCGCCGGCTTCGAGTCGTCCGGCTGCTCGTTCGACTGCGTACGGGAGGCAGTCGTGTGCGCCCGGTGATCCCCCTCATCCGATCGGACGACTCCCTCCTGCTCGCCCGGAATTCACGAGCTGCGAGTGGAAGCGGCGGCCGTCGCTCGCGGCCGGCAGGTGGACGAGCGGGGGGTGGACGGACGAGAGCGAGGGGCGAGTGGAGGGGGCGGGCCGTTGGACGTGCAGAAAGCGGAGTCTTCTTCGTTTCACCGCCTCGGCAACAATCCACACGATTTCTGCCCGCTCGCCCACTTGCAGAGCGCTCTTCGAAGCGGCCGGCCGATCGACCGCCTTCTTCTCACTCCTCAACGCTCGTGCCTGACCGCCCGCCGGAGTCGTCGAGCGGTGGGCGACGGCGAAACTCCTCATCCACCGGTTAGATTGCTCCACACAACTCGACGCCGCCTTCCGAACGACCCGATCGGCCGCTCGATGGACGGCTTTCGGCCCGCGGAGGACGCGGACGAGCCGCCAGTCGCCCACTACGCGAACCGCTCGGTTGGACCGACCGGCGGATGGAGGGCGGACTCCCGACAATCGAGCGGCTTCGTTTCCAGTCGACCGCTTCGGAATTCTGCACTCAGCCATGCGGGGAAGACACTTTTCAACCAATGGGTTGCCCGTTTGATCTCCGCTGTGTCCATCAAGTGTTCAGCTGCGAATAAATCGGATGCCCCACTCGACTACAAACGAGTGAACGATCGCTTCAACCGAGCGTCTCCATTTGAACGAACAAGAGGGACAGTCGGTAGAAGGCAGTGGAGCCGGAAGAAGAGGAGCTCTTCTCCGCTTCCCGCTTGGTCGAACCCTCCACTCGGCGGGCGGGGGTGCTCGTGGCCGAGTGGATTTCCGGTTGGACTTCTCGCGCCCGCCGTCTTCCGGTCGTCGAACGAAGGCGGCAGTTCGTGGAGGCCGCGGGGATTCCAATGCACTCGCCGCCGCCCGCTCGACCACGAACTCGGCGGGTCGACCGCCAGCGAGACGGCGGGCGGCCGGCGGACTCGCGGCGAGTGGCGGCGGGCGGCGCGTCAAGTCGGACGGCCGTCTTGACCGCCGCCGCCGCCCGCCGCGTGGCCGCTTTCTGCTCCTGAAATCATGCTTTCTTCTGCGGATTTTCGTTGATTCCTGGTGATTGTTGGTGAAAGGTTTGTTTGATGGATGTAACGGTAATTATTGGAATTTATTGAGGGGTTTGGTAGTCCTTTATGGTCAACACGTTATTCCCCATCCATCTCGGAATAATACAAGAGTTGTTTGTGGAGCGGCAGTTCTGGAAGAAGTCGTGAATTTTGCTGCCCGTCCTTCCACTCACTCATGCCGCCGCTATTCTTTCAGCCCGCTCGTTGGTGGTCAAACGCGAATGGACGGGGATTCGAGTGGATAGCGGTTGGTTTGATTTTGTGAATTGTTTTGCTGTCGCTCCGTTTAGACGGGGAACGAAAGGAAACGGCTGAAACAAACAACTGAAACGAGTTATTGGAATAAGTCAGAAATGCCTAGCTAAAAATCGACGGAATTTTTCGGTTTCTACGAGGCTTCATCGACGAAGAAGAAATGAATGTGCAAACAAAAACGTTTGAAGAATGGCGAGCAGCAGGCCACGGATTATTTCAACGAACAATAGCAAACATCCCGCATAACTCGACTTGGAGTATACTTAGCTCGTCTGCAAAGGGCGAAGTGGAAATTAACCGAAGCTTGATTGTCCGAGCGGATTAACTCGCCAGCTTGTTCGAACTCTCGTCATACGTGAAGAAATGGGCTTTTGTGTTCACGACTAAAGAAGCGGCAAATTCATGTGCTGATCTCATCTTTCGAACAGTCATTAACAGAACGGAATTTGAACTTCCCAACGAAAACACTCGTCGAATGAACCGAAAGGTTGGAGTCGGCCGGCTGCGTGTGAAACGAATTCGCGTTCTGCTTGCTCGCGGCCGGCGCCAACGGCAACCGATCGACCTGGCGTCTGCCTTCTTTCAACCAGCGTGCATACAGCCGCTGCTTACGGAAGACTTTTGAAGTGATGATCGGAATAAACCATCAACTCAAAGCCCAGAACGACCACAATCAAAGGTCCTCGTTTCCACCGTCAACGCAAACAATTTACCCAGCGATGAAGAGCGGCGGAATAAAAGCAACAAACCTGCCGTCGAGCAGTCAAAAGAATCGAACGCCGACTATTCCGAACAGAAACCAGAAGAAAGACCGCCGTGTTCGGTGCGGACTGGAAAAAAGAAAGAACAACTAGCCTTGTAGTCACGAGTGGTGTGTGGGGCGAAGGGCAATAGAAGGATGGCAGTGAAGCGAGTGGCAGCGGATGAAGTTGCCGTTGCTCGCAAAACGTAAAAAGGGCGCAATCGGAATTGAAAACGAGCGAACGAACTCCTCGTCGTTTTTTAAATGCGGGAGTCGAAGAGAACGCAAACTTGAAGTCGAGAACGAGGCGCGTGGACACGAGTATTGAGTATCTTGAGTCGACTGACATTAACGAGACATTCCATTTGCGAAAAGCCGGAAAAACGTTATCGGCGACAGAGTTGCAGTCGAGAAACTCTTGTTAGACGGTCAGCAGCTTGCCGTGCTGAGTGAAAATACTAGGACGGAATAAACCCGCTGGTTGAAGTCAAACACGTGGCTGCCTACCCCACAATGATTTGATGTTCCCTATTCTTGAAACAAACCTTCTGTTCGGAATAGAAGCAACAACTTGTTCCAGTACGACTCAGAATGCCTCGCATTCTTCTCTGCATCCAAAAGAAAGACCGCCGAACTCCGCGCCAATGAGAAAAACGAGACACTCGTTGCCGTCGATGATGCTCAGTGTGTAGAAGGCCAAACCAAACATCGGCGATGCCGCTGCAATCCACTAGCACACTCATCGGTTGAACCAAAAGGTTGGAGTCGATCGGGTGCGTGCCAAACGAGCTCGTGTTCTGCTTGCTTGCGGCCTGCGTCAACAGCAACCGACCGTCCGGCTGTCCGTCTTTTTTTCAACAAACGGACAAATCAGCCCTCTTTCGGGAAACCGGCATAACGAAACACACCACCAACTTGAAGTCCATTGCAAACAGCAATCGAAAGTCCTTGTTTCCACCGCCAACGCTACTCAAATACGATGAACCACACTTCATCACGGAATAAAACAACCAATCTGCCGTCGAGCAGTCAGAAAGAACCCGAATGCCGCCCATCCCGAACAGAAACCAGAAGAAAAAACGCCGTGTTTGATGCGGACTGGAAAGAACGAGCGGCCTTCCACTCACGAGTGGTGTGTGAAGCAGCGGACAACAGAAGGGCGGCAGTGAAGCGAGGGGCTACAAGGACGTCATCTAGTGGTGGAGGAGAACGAAATTTGTGCTCGAAACGTACGAACTCTTCACCTGTTGATGCGGCGGTCGGGCGAGAACGGAAGCTGGAAGATAGAATAAAGCGCGTAGACACGAATTGAGGCTCGCTTTTGCCGACTCTTTGCGCCACCTAAATCGAGTGATGATGCGTGAACATGCGGTGGCTTCCGAAGGAGCCGGACCGCAACACCCGAAGAACAGCGAAAAAGCAACGAACGTCCATCTGTTTACGGTCGAAACGGGCAATACTTGTTAAAAAAGCATACGTAGAAAATCTGCTCGGAATAAATACAACTAAAAGCAGGTATGTTCATAAAACGAAATAAAACGTGTAGTGAAGCTCAAATGCATGTCTTTTCCACATCGCAATGACCGATCATTAATATGCTCGAACACTGATCTCGAAAATGCGGAGTAGAGCAACCACTTCTTTCTGTACAATCAAAAAACGAACGTCGTGTCTTCCTTCCCGCATCCAAAAGAAAGACCGCCCAACTTCGCGCCAATGAGGGCAACGAGCGACTCGATGCCGTCATTGATGCTCGTTGTGTCGAGAGCAAAGCCGAACATCGACAATGCCGCTGCGAACAACGAGCGTGAGCTTGCAGACAGCCAGTTCAGAAACACGACCCAGTCAAACCCCTCACGGAATCTCCACGCAATGAATGGCCGAACGAGACAGAAAGAAGATGGCAGTGGATGAGCGAGAACGAACATGAATGTTGGAGTGGATTCTACGAGCTCTTGTCGGAGAGTGCCAACTGCCAATGCTCGTCTCTGCCAGAATGATCGTTGACGCCCCCCCAGCAAGCAGTGAGTGGGAAGAACGAACAGCCTTCGGGCACGCAGCAACGCCACCATTGATTTGTGAAGCTAGCAGTGTGTGTTACCGGTAACGAATGACGGAATCAACGCCAACACCAACAAAAAAGCTAAAAAAGAAGAGCGAACACGGCTGTTTGAGCAAACCACTTTTGCCAGGCTGTATGGCGTTCGGAATATAGCCGTCTGCTCTGTCCACTTGCAACGACGTGATCAGCTGGAGCAAGCGCGAAACGATCGGCAAGAAGCCGGGCAGCAAACAAATGGACGTCAAAAGAATTGATCTCCGGACACTCATCGGCGTTCGAATAAACAATTCGCTTGCTTGTGGGCAATCCAGATGAAGTGCTTTCTTTGGAGACCGGTTAATAAAGATGGAGAGATAGGAAGACAGTTCAGTTGCGTGTCCAGGACATGGTACGGAATAGTCGAATAAAAAGAGACCCCAACGACAAGATGTCTCGAAGCAGACAGTTCGCACGGCAAAGGGGAGAAAGTTCACGTCTTCCCGCTCCACAAAAACGGGTGAGCAGTTGTTTCTGTTCGCTGCAAGAAAAGCTCCCCGGCCGTTATACTGCTCAACTCATCAAGACTCGTCGCGGAATTAATAATCACAAAATCCACCGTCAAGACACCAAAAAGCACTACAAACCTGTAAAATCTCAGCAATTACATCATTCACAAAGCCTCCAAGCGGAATAAAACGCCACTTCGATCCGCACAGCCTAAAAAAATCCAACAATCATTCATTCACCGCCTTCTGTTTACTTCTCCAAGCGATTGGCCGCTCTTTGTCCTCCAGTCCGACGGCAATCGATCGTCTACCGAAGCGAGTCCAATGGATAAACGGCCGCATTCCGATCCGTTTGACTGTTCAGCAGCGAGGGCGTTCTTCAGCGACTCCTTGTTCACACTCGTCCGTTTCATTCCACCCCTTCCTCCCACACCCACCCCTCTCGTCGTTCCCCCACGCCTACACTGATCGACCCCAACGGTGAGTCCCGCCGCACTCCGCCCGCCTTCACGCCGGCTGCTGCTTTCAGGTCGTCCGATTGGCGTCCCCTCCGCCGAGTCCTCAACAGCCACCTTCCACTCGCCGGACTCCCCGGCCGCCCGTCGAGCAGCCGACTGGAAGGTTTGGTCGGTGGCTCTTCCGACGAGTGCCCATCTTCCGCTTGTCCGGCCGCCGGCCGCTTCCTCGTCATTTCGAGCGGAAAGAAGGGGGCGGACGGCCCCCACAGACGAGCGGGCACTCGCTTCACATTTGCCGTCGACCACTCGCCCACTCCTCAGCCTGCGATCACGCTTTCTGATCACACTATCCATTCGCTATTAAAGACCACGGTTAACCACATACTCGTGAACAACGAAGAGCTTCTCGCCTTGCTCCTGCTGGTTGCCCGGCCCTCCAGAACTCACTTCCTCCGCCGATTGACACCGACTGCTCACTGAAAGCGAGAGTCTCCAATCGAATGACATCCACAAATCTCTGCCCACGAACAGAAAGAAGCGGACGCGTGGAACACAAGTGGGGCTCGTCCGCCCAGTCGATGAGAGGGATGAAGCGAGAGAGAACTCCTGGAGGCAACAGAAAGAAAAGCGCCGTTTCGTCCGACACACCCGCACGACGAACTCGAACGACGGCGTTGCAAAAAGGCGAGCGGGGGAAAACGGCCGCTCGATCAGGACTCCGTCTTGCGGCGGCTGAGCATCCGATCGACCGCCGTCTTCGCGTACTGCAGCCGCTCGCGGAGCTCGTGCGAGCAGCCCGCCTCGACGAGGGCGATCGGCGGTGCGGGTCGCCGAACGTCGCCGCCCGCATGGACGGCGAGACGAGCAGCTTCGTGTGGTCCTGCAAGCAACCCGACAGTCCCACGAATCGAACGGAAAGAACCCGCCGCGAAGAAGTTCAACTGGAGCGTTCCGTCCGTCAGCAGCAGCTCGACGACCACGTCCGAGCGGAACCACTCGCTCAGACACGGGAAGCGGGCGAACTCCCGACCGCCCCGCCGCAGCCGCTCGCCCGCCGACCGCAGGTGTTCGATCATCTACGAGCGCAACTCCGCGAGCAGCTCGACCTTCTTCTCCAGCGTTTGCGCGTACTCGGTGGCCGTCGCGTCGATGTACGGGAGCTGACTGCAAGCGGTGGGGATAAGTGGGCAGAACAAAGGGGAACTCACTCTCCGCTCGGATCGACCAACAGCTTCGTGTGGTCGTTGAACAGGACGCCCACCGAGTCATCGCACAGCTGGAAGGCGAGGCCGTTCTTCTCCGCGTAGTCCACCCACCAGAAGACGGACGCCGAGGCGGGCTGCTCGTCCCGCACGTCCACTGCAACCAATCGATCGATCAGGAGAGCATTCGGGGGACACTCACACTCGCTACTCGGCACCTGCTCGCCCTGTCGGCAGAAGAAGGGCGCCGGCTGGTTGGCCGCGTTGTTCGGGTGCTCGAAGATCGGCGTCTCGTCCTCCTCGTTCGCCTTCCGACTGCTCACGATCATCGACGCGGCGTCCTGCACGACGGGCGGCTGCAGCGGGCGCGCGGCGTCCTCCAGACGAGTCTCCGGCTGAAAGCGAGCAGAATGGAGGCGAGTGAAGGGAGTGGAAGGAAGAACAGACGTCGATCATGCCGCCCGAGAGGTTCGCCTGGTTGAAGCGCGACAGGGACACGAGGCACGAGACGGGCAGCGCGTCGGGCAGGAAGCCGCGCGAGAAGACGGTCGGGCGGTCCTCTGGCTGCAACGCCAGCAGGGCGGCGATCAACTCGTGCGCGTGCTGCCCGATGCGCGTCGGGATCACGTACTCGTTCGGCCGAATCCTCGCGTACGTTTGCTGCAGCGAGAGCGGTCGAATCGGAGGGAAGACGGAAGGAAACTCGCCTCCAAGGACAGCGTCTCGAACGGCGGCTTCCCGACGAGCAGCGTGTGGAGGATGCAGCCGATCGCCCACACGTCCACCCTCTCCGGCGCTGAAGTGGGGAGTGAGTGGACGAAGGAGGGAACGAATCGATGGAGTTGGGCGTGCCGCAGAGTGTCCGCCCCTGCTGCCCGTCGCCGATCTTCAGCTGCACGTGGTCGTCGAGGGGCAGGTTGCCCAGCTTCAGGTCCCGGTGGGTGATCTGCCGGCCGTGCAGGTGCTGGCAGTCGGCCACCAGCTGAAAGCGGCGAGTGGGGGGAACTCGTTGGGTGCGTGAAGTAGCGGGCTTCCGGCTCGGTGACCACTCGATGCCGCCGGTGGAACTCCAGCAGCGAGCGGCGGGCGGCGGAAGGCGGCGGAAGGCTGCGAGAGTCCCGGTTGTCGGCGGCCGTTCGGCGGATCGAGTGGGCGGCAGCGAAGAGCGGACGAGTGGCCGGAGGAAGGAGCGAGTGGGCGGTCGACTGCTCTCCGCTCAAGTTCGTCCATCCACGCACTCGCCGATCACTTCGGAAAGAAGCCGCGAGAGCCGCCGCTTTTCTCCGCCCGCCACTCGCTTCTTCGGGCGGCCGCTCGGCGGACTGCCGGCCGGAGGGCGTCGGCCAGCGGAAAGCGGAGACTCCCGCCGCTCGCCCGTGGTCGGTCCCCTGCCCCCACTTCTGATCGAAACGAGCGACGGGGAGGGCGGGCGGCCATTCGACTTGCCGCTCGAACGGGAGTGGCGGGCGGCCGGCAGCGAGACGTTGATTGGTGATGCATTTTGTTTGATGGAGCTAGTCGTCCGATGCACGAGTCGGGAGTCCGCTTGCTGGAGAAACGAGCAGAAAAGAGGTCGATGAGTGCGATCGGGGTGTTATTTGGCCGCCGAGATGAGCATGGTAGCAATTCTTTTTTGTTTTGAGTGTCCACATACTTGGGCAATTATTCTGCCGCCATGACGACTTTGGTTCCGCCTTGCTTTGCCAAAAGCTAAACGTGGATCCCATGGGTGCAAAAACGAGCTGATTGCTGCTTCTAGTTCGCTTTTTTGGCACAAACTACCACCTTCGTTTAGACATGTTAGAAGTGATGGCTCACTATATTCACTGCCGTGCTTTCAAACGTACCTTCTTTTTCGTTTGTAGAGCAGTCAGAAAAGTGCGGTGAGTTATTCCGGCGCTCCCGCCGTTTTGTGTTTTGCTGCTCGATCACACGATTTCTCGTTGCCGTCAACCTTCGGTCTTACTCTTCTGCTGCCGACTGTTCGTCTTACTCGAATTGGACAATTCTTTGGTCATTTCTACGAGCAGTCGACGAGGGCACCCGCCAAGTGGACGGCGTTTAGCTTCGAGCAAGAGCGGGCGCTTGGTTTGACTGCCGCCGTTGACGAGAAGGCGGTCGTGTTATTCGCTCTTGCTGTTCGTGTTCGCTTCTTTTTTTCAGGTTGGACGATCCAGGGGACACACTCCCGAAAGAACGGGGCGCAAAGACCGCCGACTGCCGGCCGGACGCCCGCCGCCCGTCGAGCGGCTCCCACGGCGTCCCCGTAGTCCAGTGGGATGGGCGGCGGATTGCGGGCGGGAGTCCCGTTGACCGGCGGGATCGAAGGCGGCGTCGAGAGCGGGCGGTCGGCCGTGGAAGACGGCGGAGTGGGCGGATCGGCCGGCGAGTGGGCGATTGGCGGGCGGATCCAACCGAATGAAGTGCGCGTGGACGGGCAGCTGTGGGCGGCGGGTGCGCGGCCATTCGCTCGCCGTCCGGCTTACCATCGGTCGGACGGACGTATAACGAATTTTCTATGGATCACGGCGGCATTTCGCGCCGTTGTGAGTGCTGTGGAAGGGGTGGTTCATTCCGTGAAGCTGGTTGTAAAACGAGCGCGGTGCTTTTGACACGCGTATTAAATCGGCCGTTTTCACGTTGATGCCTGTTTGCGGTGAGTAGTTTTCTCTGCAATTGGCGGTTGACGGACGGTGTTAAGTTATTCTGACAAAAAGAATTTTTGTGATTCGCTCTTTCTTGTGAATTCCCGTCTCTTTCTTGCTCGTAGGCTTGCCGTATTCGAGTGGAAATTGGTCGCTTTCTTTGTTGAAAGAAAACTGGCATTCATGAACAAATGCCGAACATCACTCACTACGAATGAGATCAATCACTGTGTCCATAACAATCTGTTCGGCATCGCTCGAAAAGCGTTCGTAACACGCGTTGCATGCCTGCAAGTAGTCTTTTTTTGTAACATCACCACTCGCAAATGACCATTCGTTTTCTCCTCACGATAGGTAGGCGTCACTCGCGCCCTTCACCGCATAAACTCGCAAGCAGCGCATTTATTGCCAAATTCCTCTTCGAACTCCCTTCACGCCCTCGTTCACAATCATCCGCAGTCGACAGCGCTGGACGGCGACTCGTGCCCGTGGACGACCGCCTTCTTTTGGCGACCAGCGGGCATTCGGGGCGGGGTTCTCGCTCGGAGTGGGCGCTCGTGGACGGGCGGGTGGGAGTGTCCGTCTGCCGCCAGTCGGCCGGCTGCTCTCCAGCACGGGCGACCTCCACACTCGCCGGAGGACTGCCCCCTCCCAGTGGACGGCGGCGTGGATCGCCGAGATGACTTGCGAGTTGCTCGCTTCGAATGACGAGAGGTTTTCGAGCGTTCGATTGCACAGATTTTTTGCGTGGTTATAGGCGATGAGTAATTCCAATTCTTTTCTTTAGTGAAAGTGAGTGAAACTTGCTGTTGGTTTATTCCGAAGCGCTTCAAAATTGTTTTGAGCACGTTAGTACTCGTATGCAAAAATCAACCAATTTATTCGTCCGTAGAAGACGGACGATCGGCAAGAGCAACGGGACCGCTAGTTGAGTTAATTTGAATACGTTTGCTTTCAACGTGGTTTGTTGTGTCATTTCACGTCGGCATTTTAATTTGTACGTGTTTGCTATACATTTGCCACGTGTTCAGTTGGTGTAGAAAGCAGATGGATCAAAGAAGCGAACAGGAACAAGCAGATTATTCCGTCTTTCATAACCAGTACGAGCGGGTTTTCGTTTGCACTGTAGTTGTCGTATCCATTTATGACGTCTTAAAGCAAGATCTAACAACTCAACTAATTGTAAACTGGCAACTTCTCTTTAAATAGGAAATTTCTTCAAACACTCGACCAAATCCGTTATCCATCACGCCCACTTGCCCGAATATAACGCGTAAAGTCCACGCAATCAACGGCCGTCAATCAATGCACAAACAACGGCAAAAAGAACCGCTTTCCCGCCCGAAACACGCCGAAAGGCGGGCGAAATCGGCGGGTGGCGAGGCGGCGGCGTCCGACGGCCGGGCGCGAGCGGCGCGCAAGAGAGCGGGCGGGCGGGCAGGCGGAGAAAAAAGACAGCCGACGCGCCCGAGAGCGCGCACTCGCGGCGAGCGGACGGGGCGATCGGAGGGGCCGCCCACCCGCCTCCCGGCCGCCGAGAAGAGGGAAGGCGACCCCAACAGCACGCCGTCCACTCTGCGCGCAGAGGAGCGGGCCGTGCGGGAGAGCGGCCGGGCGAGCGGAGTGGCCGAAGTCGCCGCCGCCCACTCGCCGCGTGTTCCCGTCGGGCGCATCCATTCCGCGAGACGAGCTGCATACTGGCCGGAAGCCGCCAGTCGATCGGCGGGCGTCCCCTCGCCGCGTCCATCCGCCGAGCCGACTGGTGGACTCCAAGGGGCCGCCCGCTCGTTCGTTCGGGGCACTCGCGAATTCGACGAGCAGACGGCGGAGCGGCGAGAGCGGGCGGGCGGAAGCGGCGGCCGGTGGGTCGGCTGCCCCCCGACTGCTCAACGGCGGCCTCCCCGCTCCTTCCGCTCGACTTCTCGCCCACTTGCACGCGGTTCTCCTCGCCGTCCGGCCGGTCGATCGGCGCCGAGCGGCCGCCCGCGACGCGAATCGAGCGGCGTCTCCACCGCGAACAGGACACTCGAGAAACGAGCAGAACGATCGCCGTCTTCCGCCGCCTTCCCAACCGCCGACTGCTCGCTTTCCCCGAGAAAGAAGTGAGCTACCGGCGGTCTCGGCGGCCGCCCGACCGCACGGACGAGCGCCCTCAATCCACGTGCGCCCGCTGCGGTCGTTCGAACCGCCGGCGAGTTTCTGGCGGTTCTTCGCGGCCACTCGCTCCTCCCGCCGCTCGTCCGGCCGGCCGGTCGTGCTCGAGGAATGCGGGCGATCGGCCGGCCGGGGGTTCTTCCCTCCGTTCACTCGACAGCAGAAATCCCACGGAGTCCCCGCTGCCCGCCGCTCCTCGGCCGCTCCCGCCTTCTCTCCACTGCCCGCAGTCCACCCACTTCCTCGAGAAGGACGAGCGGGCTCCTCGCCGCCTTCAACGGGGAGCTCGTGGCCGGCGGGCAACAGCGAGCAGTCCCGCGGGCGGGCGGTTCGACGGCCGCCCGACTGCTCGTCCACTCGCTCCACTCGGCGCTCTTCCGGTCGGCAGTGCGGGGAGCTCCCGCCTTCTCTCCGCCGCCTTCCCGCTCGTTCCGGTCGGTCGATCACGCGTGGACGTTTGCGAGCATTTCTTTGATCGCTTTGTTGTTTGTTTCGATTGGGAAATGCCCGAGCGGGCGACCGGCGGGGAGAACCGCGAGCGAGTGGCCGCCTTCGAGTCGCCGCGGGCCGCCCAAAGGAAGCCGGCGACCTTCCGCACTTTGTCGAGCCGCACGGTGATCGGCTCGCGTGAAGCCGGCGTGGAGGATCGGGAGGTCGTGGATGACGGTGGTCTCTTTTGTGAGTGTGCAATAAAAGCAGTAGAGGTCGCTTTCGATTTAGTTGGAGGTGAGAGATCAGAAAGGGGGAGAGTCGCGCGTATTATCTTTGAGTAGTTTGCACTGCTTTCTTTCCATTCGCCGCCATCCGCTCCCACACGCGAATAGCGACAGCCAGACGACCTCTCCGCCATCTGCTCTCTCGTTTTGGGCGGCGGCGGTCAAGTCGGGCGGCCGCCGTTCGCCGCTTTTTTCTCTTGCCGCCGCCCGCCGCTTTCTGCCGCTCGCCGCTTTCTGCTACTTTTCGTCGCGCGTTCGGGCGCCCAATGGCCGGCAGTCGACGGCGAGTTCTCTTTTTTCTTGGCGGATAGATGCGTTTGAAGGGGGATTCTTGTGGATAATGGTCGGGTTGCTTCTTTTAATGTTTGATCGTCTTTGTTTGGAAGTAAAACGGGAAAAAGTAGAAGCGGCTTTAATAATCGTCGAGATGTCGGATAATGAACGCTGGCCTGTAATTGCTTGTGAGTGCGTTTACAAGCGCAATCAACGAAAAGATAGAATGGCGCAAGAGCGGAATAATCTTCATTTCTTCACGCGGTGTATCCGGCTTGAACGATCGTGCAACACGTGCCACCATCAGTAAACTCGAGTTCGAACTTCACGCCGTATACGGAATAAACCTTTTCTTGCTGTTAACAAAGCAGACGTTTGAGCTTGCCTTCCTTCGTTACAGTTTATTGAAGAAGGCTTATTCATGGGGCTACCGGAAGCCGAAATTTCCCATCCAGCAACACCCGCAGAACGACGATAAAAGACAAGAACGGCCACCTGCTACCAAACGAATCAAGTGATACCTTTATGCCGCAATGCCCCTCACAATCAAACATACGTAGAAGCAACTCGAAAGCAAAGAGCTTCGTCGAACGGACGGGAGTGTGGGCGAGCCGACCGGCCACCGCTCGCCGCCCACTCTTCTCCGCGTTTCTCCGAGCCGCCCACCACTCGCTGCAACGAACGACGTCCTCCTCCTCGGCAGCTTCGAGTGCAACGAGTGAGTGAAGTGTGCAGGAGTGGTGGGCGGAGGTGGAGAGCGAGCGGGCACAGCGTGCATTCGTCGATCGTTAAGAACCTTGAGAATAAGCTCGAAAACTGGAAAACGTAGGCGGAAAGAAAGCTGCTGGTCAAATGGAATGCAAAGCACGACGACACAGAGGGTTTTGATTCACATCAAATTTGACTCCCGTAGGGCGCTTCGACACGGAATAAATGCCGAGCTTTTCGGCACGTTCATAGGCAAAAGAAGTAAAGTTAATGCCCTTCACCGCGTTGACAAACAAACCTCCAGTAGTTAGTGCGCCGATCAAAAAAAAGGTGCAACTCCTTGCCGTGTGTGGCGCGCGCTGAAGTGAGCGCAGAGCAGACCCCAGATGAAAGGGCCTGCAATCGACAAAGACCTGCAACAAACTCGACGTCCGGATGAATTACTGGGCAGCGCTCATCAAATGGCAATTACTCGCTTGCAATGTGCTGAACAAACGCGAACACACTCCCACTTATCGACCTGCTACGGAATAAACACTCAGTTCTCCTTTGCGCAGGGCAAGTAAAAGTAGCTTCTCCCACACCATCCTTCTTTCGACGTCCATCTGGAAACCCGAAGAGCAGTCCGACGGGTGATCGCGCCCTCGAGTTCGTCCAACCACTCGCCGGGCAGTGAGTGGCGAGAGGTGGACGGCTGACAGGATTGATGGCCGCAGCGGTCGTTTCTTTCATGGCATACTCATGGACGTTTAATCGGACGCGGAATTCCCCGTCCGGCAAAGTCCGATGAACAACGAAAAAAAAAAAAACCGGCCGTCTGCTTTCGAACGAATCGACCGGTGCCTCCATTCCACAGACGTCGCCCACAAAGAAGAATCGAAGCAATCCAAAAGCAAAGAGCCCCGTCGAGTGGACGGGAGTGTGGGCGTGCCGCCCGGCCGCCGCTCGCCGCTCGCCGCCCGCTCTTCCCCGCGTTTCTGCGAGCCGCCCACTACTCGCTGCAAAGAACGGTGCCCTCCTCCGTTGCAGCTTTGAGTGTAACGAGAGCGTTAATTGGGCTGGAGTAATGAGTGGATGTAGAGAGTGGGCAGGCACGTCTTTCAATAGTCGGTTGAGAGAATGCTTGTGGATTCGATGGAAGAGTAAAAGACACACATTTTGACGTTCACGGAATAAAGCTGCTAGTTGAATGGAATGCAAAGATGTCCGACAAGCAGATCTTCCATCTTGATCACATTCGCTCCAAAGGTGGTATAGAAGGCGGAATCAGGGTCAAGCCACTCGCTACGATCATTCTTAAAGGAAGTGAAGTCAGACCACCCACCTGACAATGAGCAGCCAAAAAACCTACTGGCCTCCGCACTGATCGAATAGAAGGAAATACGAGCAATTGCTGGCCGCGAGTGATGCTTTCTGAAGTGAATGCAGAGCAAACCGCCGATTAAAGCGGTTGAGAATTGAAAAATTTTATTACGGAATAACCGCCCCACTTCTCCCACGAGCAATGCATGTGAAGAAGCATCCCCTTGCAACCATCCTTCTTTCGACGTCCATCTGGAAACCCGAAGAGCAGTCCGACGGGTGATCGCGCCCTCGAGTTCGTCCAACCACTCGACGGGCAGGGAGTGGCGAGAGGTGGGCGGCCGGCTGGATTGATGGCCGCAGAGGTCGTTTCTTTCGTAGATGGGCGTCGACGACCGAGAAAGACCACCGGTACTGCAGAGAGAAGATGAACGCCTTAAAATCGGTTAGTCTCACTTTAAGCAAAGACAACACGAAGACGGTATGAAGCAATATCATCGACGTTCTTGCAGCTAAGAAAACCCCAGCGCGTAACAGACTGGACGGAATAATCCATGGACGGCTCGCTGCTCTCTTCGCATTTAAAGTAGGCAGCAATCCCGCGCACAACTAAAAAAAAGAAGGAATTGGAAGCCTCAACCACTGGTTGATGCTCCACCTGCCGGTCAACGAAAAAAGCTCGCAGAAAAAAGATGCATGATAGGTGGACAATGTCAACGGGACAACATTCAATGCGCAACGGCTCGTCCATCAAACAAAAAGCAGCGACTCACTACAAGCTTCAAAACACAGGAAAACACCACAACGGTCATTTAAATAAATAAACAAATTAGATCGACATCTCAATCAAACGACTCTGCACTCGCTCGTCCGCGCTCTTCCCTTCAATGCATCCCCGCAATCCTCACGTGGTCACCCGCTCTTCTTTCTCCCCGGCTTTTCCGATCAACTCATACCTTCGACGCCCGACTGCCACTCCCTCTGCTCTCATCCCGTCCGCCTGCCCGCCGTCAGCAGAAGGCGGCAATCAAACGCCGAATCCACAGTACTACGGCGGCCGCCGGGCGGGTCGTCCACTCGGCGGACATCCTCTTCTTCCGCCATTCGAGTGGTGGGCGGCCGCTCGTTCTCGTGGGCAGTCGGGAGTGAGCGGAAGAACCGCCCGTCCGCTCGATTCGACCGTTCGGTTCGTTGCGGGAGTGGCCGCCGGTCGGTCGGCTGGCGGCTTCTCGGCGGGCCGCTCGACGGAAGCGGGCGAGTGGCGGCGGCCGTCGAAAGAAGCCGAGTGGACGGCGAGTGGACGAGCGGCCGCCGCCGTCGACCGCCGAGAGCGGCGGCGATCCCAACGGTCGGTCGGCGCGAAGAAGCCGCCGGTCGATCGATCGAAACCGAACGCTCGTCCGATCGCCTGTTGGAGGACGTTCTTCCCCGCAGTCCGCCGCTCCGTCCACTCCGCCCGCCCGCTTCCTCGCCGCCCTCCTCGCTGGACTCGCCGCCCGGCCGCCCGCTCGGCAGTCGGCGCGCAGATCCACTGGAACACGGCGGCCGGGCGGCTCGTCGCCCCGCTCGTGTTCTCCCGTCAGCTTGGCCGCACACTCGCCGCCCGCCTTCTTCTCCGTTCGGCCGAGTGGGCGGGCGGGGCGGTCGAGCGCGTGCTGGACGTGGCGGAGAGGAGCGGCGAGCAGCGGGCGGATCTCCCGCGCCGAGCGGCCGGCGGTCTCGCGGGCAGTCGGGGCGGCGGGCGGCTCGAGTGCGCGCGGAGGGGCGGCGGAGTGCGCACTGCGGGCACACGCGGGCGGGCGGTCGATCGGGGCAAGCAGAGCCTCCACGCAGCCGCCTTCCTTGGTCACTCATCTCCCCGACAATCCGTCCACTACTTTCTGCCCGCTGATTCGTGTGTTCGCGCCCAGATCGGCAGTCTCCAGTGGGCAGTCGAGAGTTCGCCTACCTTCCGCGTGATGTGCCGCCCGCTCCCTGCCGCCCGACCGGCGAGATCTCCTGCTCGTGGGTCGCCTTGATCAAGCTGCCCGCTTTTGTTGTGCCCGCCCGCCGGAGTGCTCGCGGTCCCCATTGCCCACTGCGGGAAGACGCGGGCGGGCGCGTCCATTCGTGCGGCTGCCGCGTGTTCGGCGGCCGGCTTTCTTTCCGCTCCGGTCGCTGTGGAACGCGATCGGCGGCGAGATGGAGCAACCGGGCGTCTATCAACTTTGTTCGTCTGTGCGCGAGAAGAGCGGTGTTGAGGAACCGTCGGGTGATGCTCACGAGTTGCTGGAAGAGCGAAAACAGTCGTACAACCACTTCTGTGCCAAGGTACTGCTTATTCCACTTCAGACTTCCTTCGTTCATTGTTTGTAGGATTGGAGCATTGTGCGCTTTTCTAACAACGGTCGCTATGTGTACATCTTCTGGAGAAAGAAATCACACATTCGAGTTTTAGACCTCTTCCTCAACAGTCAAACGTGGGCACATATGCCGTTTTGTTTTTGTGTTGATCCTCTATATTTAGCCTTTTCAAGTCTACGAGTTCTATTCCGATGGATCTTTGCGATTTTGTGGTTGTTAAGTCGACTACAATCATCGCACTTGGCGAAGACGCCTTGCTCTTGCTCCGTTTGTGCCCCGAAGAGCAGATATTCGAGCGAGTAGAGTTGGAACAACGACCGAATACGATGGTCGGTTACGTAATCACAGATATCAACGGAACGGATGCGGATGTGAAACGTGTGGTACTTCAAGGAGAATATACTTGGCAACTTCGATTTGCTCGTTTGAACATCGACAAAAGGTTTCTCCAAGTCTACGGGGATGAGCGAGTCCGAGATCAAGAGCGTTCCTATCACTTGAGCGAAGACTCTCGTTTGCTGTATGGCCTTTTGCCCATATTTGAACTGACCACTTTGCACGTCTTTGACCTTAAAGAAAAAGCCTGGAGCACGTCCAAACTGACTTTAGGTGACGGCGTTGAAAAGGTAGGTTGCCACGAATTTCATTTCACGGTATCTTCTTCAGATACTTGCTCGCGGCTTTATATGGTCTCAAAAGCACGCGTATCCTTGTGGGTACGACGAGGGAGACGATGGCTTGCACGTCTTTATCCGTTGCGATTTGGAGCGACGCGAGTGGAGACAGCTGCAAATCATCAGCAAATATCCAAGCCTGATTATGCCAGTCGTCAATGTTCAAACTGGGCAAGACGATGAGTTGTTGATCATTAGCAAAAACGAAAACGACAAAAAATTCGGAATTTACCGCGTGCTTTTCCAGTGAGTCCTACCCGTCTCTTCCGCCGTCTTCGACCACCCCTTTCCAATTCAGCACGCCCGACTCGCTCCTCCGCCTCGCCGTCGACGCCCTCCGCAAGAGCCGGCTGGACGTGGACGGGCCGGCCGGCTTCCACGGGCTCATGAGCAGCGAGTGCGGCCGGAAGATCCTCCCCTCCGTCTACCCCAACATGACGCCCATCCGCCGCCTCTGATCGTCTGAATAAACTCTCGCCTTGAACTAAAGCGAGTGCATCCAACGGGGAGCAGAAGGCGGGCTCGACGGCCGGGGATCACTGGGCGGTCTTCTCTCGAATGAGTGGGCGGTCGATCGGCCGGCCGGCAGTCGGCGGAGCGGCGAGCAGGACGGGCGATCGGCGGGCGGGAAGACGCGCCCACCCGGCCGGCCGCTTCGATCGGCCGAGTGGAGCGCCCGAAAGGCGGCCGTCCTCTCGGTTCGTCGCTCGAGGCGGTGGACGGCGAGTGGGCGGGCGGTCGGCTTCTCATTTCCCGCCCACTCGCTGCCCCCTCGATGCGCCCTCCGCCCGCTTCTCCCCGCCCACTCGTGGACACTCGCCGTCGCTCCACTCCGCCGAATGCCCGCCTCGAATCGACGAACGGGATCGCGCGACCACCCGCCCGCTCTTCTCCGTTCGCGTCTACGAATTCGGCGCGTCTCTCCGCTCGTCCTCCTCGTCGCCGATCCCCCCGAGTGCGCCGATCGCCCGCTTTTTTCCGCTCGTGTTCGGCGGGCTGGAGTTCGAGTGAGTGGGCGGCCACCTCTCGTGCCCGAATCGACCGCCCGCTCTCCACTCGCCGTCTTGATCGAAGCGGACGTCCCGCCGCCCACTCGGCGACGAACGAGCGGGAGAGCGGGCGGATGGGCGACGAGAATCCGCGGGATGAAACGGAGGACGGCGAGTGGGCGGAGAAACTGGAAGGCGGGATTTCGACGGCGTTCTTGCGGCCGCCAGACGGCTGCTCGTTGCGGGCGGCGAGCGGCGGAGGAAGGCGCGAGTGAGTGGGCGGGCGGCCGAAAGAAAGCGAGTGGAGGGGGAAATGCACGAGTGAATGGACGAACAAGACGGCCGAAATGCCGGCCGGACGGGCGATCACGGGAGAGAGATGTAAAAAGCAGGGAGATGGACGGCACTTGTTCGCTGGGTCGTAAACCGCCACTCGCTCTGCCTTGTCTTGGCAAGCGGCACTCAAGAATCACTCGCTGACGAGTTTGCTTTCAGAGCACCTCACTAGAGGAGGCGAGTGAGTGGGCGGTCAGAGCGGCCATTCGACTCGCGACTCCCGCCCCCTCTCGAAGGGGAAGGACGGGCGGTCGAACGGAACGAAGCGGCCGCCACTCCCCTCTTTCGGTCGTAGCGAGTGTACGGGGCGAGTCGGTCGTTGCCCCAGTTGACTGTTGGACGACCGAGTGGGTGGGCAGCGACAGGACCGATCAGGAGTCGGTGAGCAGCCGACTTGTTCGTCTTTGTGCAAAGGAGGATGGAATTTCCTGCTCGTTTGTTCCGATGTGCACGGGCTGGTCTTCTTGCTGGCGGTGTGAATAGAACGATGGTTTATTCCGCCTGCAATTCCATGCCCTCCTTTGGTCCCACTCGTAAGGCTATGAGAACACTCGTACCAGCCTTTGTCGTGAATGGGAAGGGCGGCACTATTTTTTATTGGGCGGCAATTGGAGCCGAGTTTCTTAACCGCAAGTGCGAGTCGTCGACTAATTTCTTTCTGCAGATTGTTTCTGTTGTTTTGGCGCGTTATTCCGACGACGTTGACGGGTTGTAGCATTGGCTTGCAATGACCGCCCACTTTGCTTGCGATCTTTGGCAAGCGTAGTGAAATTCACTACTTTTTACAACGAAAGGAAAGCATCACTCTTATCTTTGTTTGCTGCTTGTATGGAGTGTTGATTCACGAGCGGTAGTTCGAATCGTGCGAGGTGTTTATTCCGCGGACATTTTAGCGTACTCAAACTTCCATGCAAGGGTCACCCAAGCACGCGTTCTCTTCTGTTCTCGCTCTCCTACCAGTCATCCGCCGCTAGATAACGAGTGGGGGCCAAACTCGGCTCATTCGAGCCAAAGGGCAGTGTTGCCGCATTCTTTTGTGCAAAAGCGGACTTCTCGCCGATGCTCGCTTGAAGGCGGACGACGGCGCCCTCTTTCTACTTGCCGTCTTGTTTGAACGACGGCGACCGGTTGGACGGAGAGAACACGGTTGGCTCTTTGTTTTCGATAGACGTGGTTGTCAATGGGCTTTTATTTAGGCGGGACGGCAGCTAATTAATGGTAAAAAATAATCTTTCTGTTGCATGGTTGATAATTGGCGGAGAAGTGAGCGAATAGCAGGCAAGGGATTCATTGGATGTCGAAGGGAGAGAAAACTTGGTCTATTCCGTGCACCCAATTCGTTCGAAGGTGTCACGTTTGAATCTGTCGACGAATGACTGTTGTTCAATTAAAAAGGGGAGCCGTTTACTACGAGTTGTAAAACAACGACTGCACATTCAATTAATTCCGTGACGGTCGCCGTTGATGAGCGTACGGCGTTTTTCTTTCAGCAACAATGGCGTGGATGGAAGGCGTTAGATTTATTTGACGCGTCTGGAAGCCGCAGTACACACTATAGCATCGAGCGAACTCATTAAGCAGTTCTTCAAAGCAAAGCACTTGTCTGAAACTAGCAATAATTCCGCTTGGCCGTCCTTAACCCCCTCCACGTCAGTCAAGATCTTCAAATCGATCATGCTTGTTATTTTCGTTAATGTTTTACACTGCAAACGAAAGAAATTCCGCGAATGCAGTCGTAGCACATTCTGCTTTTCTTTGCTTCCATTATTTAAGTTATCACTTCTGTCGCGAACAGCAAACAATATAAAGAAATAAATCGACAGTTTTTCGTGGAATCCATTCATCGATCGTCCATTCACTCGCCGTCAAATTCGACCAAAATTCACCAAAACACGCGCCAATTTCGTCCATTCACTTGCTCCAATTGCCTGAAATCCAACCATAAATTCGCGCCCTCACACGCCGTCCGTCGATCCACGAACGACGGCGAAAAGAACTCACTTTTCGGGCCGAAAAGCGCCGCCGATCGCCGCGAGTCGGCGGGCGGGCGGCGAGGCGGCGGGCGGCCGGCTTTCTCGCTCGCTTTTTCGTTCGCTTCCCGCCGGCCGCCGCGAGTGAGTGGCCGCGGACAACTCGCCGCTCTGCCCGGCGGAGTGGAGGGCGGGCAGAAGGGAGCGGTCGGGTTGTTCGCGTGCCCGTCTAGCGTGCGGTCGAAAGTCCGCGTGGTCGGCCCGCAAAGGAAGAGCAAAGCAAAGGGGAGCTTATTTTCCCGCAGCCATCATTCGAATGTGCAGGCCACCTCTTTGGATGGATAGAAGTGGAAAGCAAAAACGCGGTGTGGGTTGTTCGCACAATTCCTCGTAGTCATAAATCGAATGGACGCGCGACCCGCTTTCGTTCGATTGGGCGAAGATAACAGAGCGGAGATCGACAGAGCACGAACCATTCGTTTGCAGCCCACTGGAGCTCAGTCGACGCGGTTTCACTGCACAGGGTCCGCGCAGGACGGCTTGCAAGCTTCGGCGATGGCCGTTCAAACATTCCGCTTCTCAGCGTCTTTCTACGCTCCTTTTTTTGCTGCTCTAGACGATCGTTTTGTTTACGTCGTGGAGCCGGACCAAGACGAGATTTTGGTCTTGGATTTGTTTCGTCAAGTGCAACAGTGAGTAAACGGGTTCAAATTCGTAGCCAGTGTTTGCTTTAGCCGTTTTCATGCGATCTGCGGCCGAGCTTTGCCGAAGGCGGTCGAATCGATGGCGATTCTCGATCGCACCACTTTGCTAATGTTCAGTTCGGGCAGTGCCTGGGGTAGCTCACAGATCTCTTTGAAACAATGCCTTGCTTCAGACAATCACGAGGATAGCGTCACTTATTGGAATATTTTCCGCTTGGATTTCGACACGCACACATTTGCTCCGCTTTATTTGCGCGCATTAGAGTTACGGGGAGCACATGTACAAAACGTACATTTGCTGAGCCCGTCGCTGCTTTTCATTGAAGAGGGACACTTGAATGCGTCGGTTCGTGAATTGGTTCGGTCGGCGGACAGGGCCGAGTTGCGACTCGTGCACTCGCTAGGGCCGGTAAATTTCCGGACGGCTAAGCGAAGCCCAATCTACTTCTGCAACAACGCTTTTTGGTGGTTTGAGGACGATGTGCGCACTCCAATTTCCTACTTTGACGTGGTGGAGCAAAAAACGGAGACACTTCCGTTGAGTCCACCGCGCGAAATGGAAAGGCTGGACAACTTGGTTCGTGTTCACGGTTAGGTAGCTGAAATGAACACGACTTTCAGACTCTCGTGGACGTGAGTTTCGGAACGGAAGGCAAAGTCCACTTGGCATTTTGCGACCGATTCGACTGCGCAGACAGAAGAAAATTCATCACGGCCGTCCTCGACTGTGGTCTTCTCCAATGGAACGTGGTGATTCGTTCTGAATGTGCCTATTATTTCAATGTTTCGGCGAAAGGAAACATCTGGAGCGACCATCAAGTCGTTCTTGCGTTAAAACCAGCAAACGGAGTCGGTGATGGAGAAGAATTGGTGGCTCATCGCAGCTCGTTGAGATCTGTCATCTTTTATTCAGCGATTCACTTCAATTTGTTTGCAGACGGCCGGACAGCTTGCGACACTTGGCGCTGATCACCAGCCGCCCGCACCTACCGTCGCGTGCCTTCGATGTCTTCGCCAATCGGATTTGGGATTAAAACTATTCAACACATGTTGCTCTCTTTTGTGTTCTTTTTCCAATAAACCTGTCTTCTCTGAAGTGTGTTCCCCCGGCGCACTCAACACTTCCCACACCATTCGATGTTTGCCACTGCTCTCTAATGGCCCCAGCCCTTCCATAGCTCACCGGTTGTCGGGATGGTGGGCGGAAAGCAGAAGCCAGTCGTCCATCCACCCGCCGCCCACGAATTCGGCCGCCCGCCCCAACGAACAAACGGCCGCTTCGATCGCGGGCATTCGGCGAGTGTGTCCGCAGTCGGCGGGCGATCGGAAGGCCGCTGGGCGGGAGGAGCGGCGAGTGGAGAACGCGAGCGACTGGGCGGTTGGTGGTGCACGAGTGGCGTCCACTGCGTCCTCTCGACGGTGGATGAGCGCGAGGACGCCCGCCCGCAGTCCGCCGAACCGACGGAGCGAAGCGGCGATCGAGCGGGCGGTCGACTGGAGGGCGGCTACCCGCCGATTCTCCCGCCTTCCGCCAACCGGGCGACTGCCGGCCGTTCGGTGCGGTCGGGACGAACCGCCCCATCGTCTTCGAGTGAGTCCTCCTTTTTTTGCCGTTTGCCCACTGTTCGTGCGTCTGGCCGTCGCTATTCGCAGAGACCGCCCGGAGGTTCATAAGAAGAGCGGCTTGCACGAGCAGGGTAGGTTGTCTTTGAGTCGCCACACTCAGGGCATGTTACGACTATCCTTTTTGTTGTCTACAATAGTGCGGCATTGATGGGATGTTCTTGTTTATTTCAGTCAACACAGTCAATCAGAATTTCCAACATCTCTAAAGTTGTTCCACATTTAAGACAAAAAAGAACGCTCAAGGTGATCTCTCTGTGGGCTGAGTGGGGACAGAAAACAAACGGTCGGGTGCAATGTTTTCTACTTGGCTCTTTTGAAGAAACCCGAACAGAAACTCGCGGTATGGCCGAATCGATAAAATCATGATGAAGAGGTCGACTGTCTGATAAGAGCAAGTGATGGAAACAGCAATCAAAAACAAGTAATTAAAGTGTGGATCTCCCAGATAAACAACCGTCAAACAAATCATGAAAGGACCACCCAGGAGAATCCACGCGCCCACAGTCTGAGCGGCACACGACTTCAACAGCATGACTTGAAGGCGGTAAGTTTTTGGATGTAAAGCGGTTTGTCTTTTACGCAATGCGAAAGCCGAATAGACTAACAGAAAAGCCGTGAGATCAAAGGCTAGCATGCCGAGAAACAAGAACACAACCGTCCGAATTTTAAGGTCTGTTTGACTCGTCGTGTAACAAATCAAGGAACTCTCTTGCGCGAACAAATAATCCAAAGCGGGGCTTGTGGATACCAATGTTCGGCGGTTGTACTCGTATTGAGCGTCCGATAAATACATTACGATC
Source organism: Aphelenchoides fujianensis (assembly GCA_024699865.1). NCBI lineage: Eukaryota > Metazoa > Nematoda > Chromadorea > Rhabditida > Aphelenchoididae > Aphelenchoides > Aphelenchoides fujianensis. The sequence continues at coordinate 386,855 of JAMPIO010000068.1, read as the reverse complement.
TAAAAGCCGTAAGACGGAAGGCTATTGATTTTGGCACCGCTTACTACTCCTGTGCACTGGGCGAGACCAACGACCGCGATTTGCAAGTACGGGGACGCGCGGTGGTAAAATCGGGCAACAGCCGACGATTCGCCCAATGCAGCCATCTGCAAAAGACGTCCATCAATAAAATGCTTCACACCGTTTACCAATCGATAGAACAAGCAGGCAACTAGAGCACCCGCTTTGGCGACGCCGCAAATCGTAACAACTAACCAGAGCCAGCGAGTCCAGACTGCCGATTCGTGTCGAAAAAGAGAAGAAGCATAGAACACACAAAACGGCGGCACAATCGGGACGGGATGCACCGAGCACATAAAAAAATTCAGAGCTAAGTTCCACGCGACTTGGTTCAACAAGTGCCACTGATACGTTCTCATAGTTAGCGGTGAGGCTTTGAGGATGACGAAAGCCGATGCTGCCGTAGTTACAACGCAAAGCGAAAGCATGACTTGCTATGCAGTCGAATAGACGCGGAGTTGGTGCTCCGTGGGGATGTTCTTGACAAAAGCGCTTTCTAACCCCGCAGTAGACATTGAACACGAAAAGTGTAACTTAGAAACAAAGTGAGAGAAACTCGTAGAAAGCGGTATGTTCCAGTCACAAGCCGACAGGTGATTTTGTTTTTCCTTTAATTAAGAATCCGCCGAGTGCACCTGCTCCTGCTTCGTGGTTTCCACACGTGCCGCGCGTCATTGACGCTGCAACCCGAAGTTTTACAGGCATGTATTAAGATGTAAAGGCCATGAGCCGTTTTTGAGACCATTCTCTTGTGCGGAAAGCGGGCACCAGACGGTCATTAGGATGCCCACCGAAAGGCCGCCTTTTCCCGGCCGCTTCATCCCGCGGCCCTCGTCTTCGCTGCCGGCCGTCGGAGAGCGACGAGCGGGACGGCGCTCGCTGCTCGTCGGCAGCTACCGGACGACCGCCGCTCCGTTCACGACCACTCGGCCGATCGGACGGCCGGCGGACACTCCGAAGAGACGAGCGGCCGGCACCCAGTCGACTTCCACGAGAGCGTTCCCTCGGCTCTCCTCTACGGAAGGCGCCATTCACTCGAGCAACTCGCGGAACTCCCCCCCGACTTGCGTCGATTTCTTTCGTTCATTTCGGCGCGTCCACTCAAACTCCCGCCTTCTGCTTTCGGCTCCTCGATCCACTCGCTGCCGGGGGGCTCGAGCGGTGGAGAAAGCGGAGGGGAGGAGCGGCGAGTGTCCGCTTTTTTCGTCTAGTGGGAGGACGAGCGGGAGTTCCGCCCGCTGCTTCCTCTCGTCCACTCCTCCGTTCGGCCCCGACCGACCGCGCTGCCGACCGGCGGGGCGACGAGCGGGAGGCGCCGATCGAAGGCGAGCGGCCGCCCGTTGCCCCCCGAATGCGCCCTCCGTTGCTGCCGTGCGTGTCAATCAAATGAATGCTCGAGACTTCGGCTCGCATTAAACAGAGCCGCGATGCCCACAGCTCGTCCTCAAGCATTCGATTGAGCAGAAGAGTGATGCTCGTTCGAATCGGAAGCATTCCGAGCACGAAGCAACGACTAAAGCGGGTCGTCGACGCGTGTTCCGATCACCACAGAAGGCGGGCGTTTGATTCCCGTTTGAAGCGGCTGTTTGCACGCGCCGTCTGCTCTCTCCTTCGTCCATCCGTGCGCTTGGATCCTCCCGCTGCTCTCCGCTCAACATCACGACGATCGAGCGGCCTCCCGCGTCCTGCCGGTCGGTTCTCCCCCGCCGCGCTCTCGACCGTCCGCTCGGCCGCCCGGCGGCTTCGAGTCTTCCGGCTGCTCGTTCGACTGCGCACTGGAAGCGGTCGTGTGCGCCCGGTGATCCCACTCATCCGATCGGACGACTCCCTCTTGCTCGCCCGGAATTCACGAGCAGACGAGTGGAAGCGGCGACCGTCGCTCTCGGCCGACAGGTGGACGAGCGGCGAGTGGACGGACAAGAGCAAGGGGCGAGTGGAGGGGGAGGGGCCGTTGGACGGGCAGAAAGCGGAATCTTCTTCGTTTCACCGCCTCGGCAACAATCCACCCGATTTCTGCCCACTCGCCCACTTGCAGCGCGCTCTTCGAAACGGCCGGCCGCTCGTGGGTCCGCCAGCCGGCCGAACGGAACTCGCGGCCGTCGACCGCCTTCTTCCCACTCCTCAACGAGAAGCTCCAACTCGTGCCCGACCGCCCGCCGGAGTGGTCGAGCGGTGGGCGACGGCGAAACTCCTCACCCACTGGGCGGATTGCTCCACACAACTCGACGCCGCCTTTCGAACGCCCCGATCGCGAGCCGGGAAGAGGAAGACGCCGCTCGACGGGCGGCTTTCGGCCCGCGGAGGACGCGAACCGCTCGCTTGGACCGACCGGTGGATGGAGGGCGGACTCTCGACAATCGAGCGGCTTCGTTTCCAGTCGACCGCTTCGGAATTCTGCACTCAGCCATGCGGAGAAGGACACACTTCAACCGATGGATTTCCCCTTTGATCTCCGTTGTGTTCGTCGAGTGTTCAGCTGCGAACAAATCGAATGCCCTACTCGACTACAAATCAGTGAACGACCGCTTCAATCCGAACGAACGAGAGGGACAGTCGGTAGAAGGCAGTGGAGCCGGAAGGACGAGAGCTCTTCTTTGCTCCCCGTTCCGCCCGCCTTCTTCCCGCTGGGTCGAACCCTCCACTCGGCGGGCGGGGGTGCTCGTGGCCGAGTGGCTTTTCGGTTGGACTTCTCGCGCCCGCCGTCTTCCGGTCGTCGAACGAAGGCGGCAGTTTGTGGAGGCCGCGGGGATTCCAGTGCACTCGCCGCCGCCCGCTCGCCGGCGAACTCGGCGGGTCGACCGCCAGCGAGACGGCGGGCGGCCGGCGGACTCGCGGCGAGTGGCGGCGGGCGGCGCGTCAAGTCGGACGGCCGTCTTGACCGCCGCCGCCACCCGCCGCGTGGCCGCTTTCTGCCCTCGAAATTGGGATTTCTTTTGCTGATTTCCGTTGATTCCTGCTGTCCGTTGGGCGAAAGGTTTGTTTAATGCATTCAGCAGCAATTATTCGAATTGATTGATGCGTTCAGGAGGTCAGAATGTACAACAGACTTGTGATTCTTCGCGGAATAATCGAGTAATAGCTTGTGGGCCGTCCGAAGAGAAGTCGTGAGTTCTGCTGCCCTCCATCCACTCACTCCTGCCGCCGCTCTTTTTTCAGGCTGCTCAGCGGTGGATGGACGCTGATGGACGGGGAAACGAGTGGAAGGCGGTCGGTTTACTAGTTTTTCGCACTTGTGTTTGTTGCCGCTCCGTTTAGGCGTTGGACGAAATGAATCCTTAATGAACTAAATGAATCGTGGCGCAACAATCACATGAAGACTTGCAATGGACAATGCGTCACGGAATTCTGCTATTTTACAAAATTCGGTCGACGGAGGACAAAGAATGTGGGAGTAGTTGAGTTGAAAGGAAGGCGAGTAACCAAACACGATTATTTCTTTCAAAAAAGCAAACATTCGATTCACCTCTTCGGTGGAAAGAAAAACAGAATTTTCAAAACCCACAACGGATGTTGGGTCTCCGAAACGGAATAATCGATAGCTGTCACAACCGAGTCGACATTAAAACCTTCCTTCTTTGCCGTCGTCTGTTCCGCAAGTTGCGACTTTCGCTCTTCCGCCCGGCTAACGAAAGATGGGCATTCGCCGTTCCCTTGAAACAACCGTAGACTATCCTGCCGTTTTCGACTTCCAAAAGCATCTTGAGAGAGCTCATCGTCTACTGCTGTCAGCCGACGGGCATCCTCTTGCGCTCGCTGGCGTCTTCCATTGCTCTTCGACTCGACTAAATTCAACTGAAAACCAAAAGAAACATGAGTAGACGTAGACGCCGAACAATTAAACGGCCAGTCCATCAATAAAAGTGGTAAGCGACCGAATAATCCACAGGCTTTTTCGGACGCCAGTCGAAAGAGAATAATTGAACGCTTGTGTTCACGACAAGGCAGCAGCAACTCTATTGCGCAGATCGCGCCTTCAAATTAACTGGCAGGCTCACGACGGAAGTTGATTTCAACTAACACACTTGTCGAACGAACCGAAAGGTTAGAGCCGACCGGCTGCGCGTCAAACGAATTCGTTTATTGCCTGGTTGCGGTCAGCGCCAACAGCAACCGACCGTCCCGCTGCCTGTCTTCTTTCAACAAACGGGCAGACAGCTGTTTATCGATGGCACATACCACACATGTTCACGTAATAAACCATCAACTCAACGTCCAGACCGAACAGCAATCGAAGGTCCTTGCTTCTACCGTCAACGCAAGCAACATGTTTATACGACATTGCACGGAATAAAAGCAACCGCCCTGCCGTCGAGCAGTCAGAAGAATCGAATGCCGCTCATCCCGAACAGAAACCAGAAGAAAGACCGCTGTGATCGGGGCGGACTGGATAGAATGAAGAACGAACAACCTTCTGCTAACGAGTGGTGTGTGGAGCGAGGGGCAACAGAAGGGCGGCTATCAAGCGAAAGGCAACGGAAGTCGCTGCTCGGAAAGTAGGAGAGTGAACGACCTCCTCGTCGCCTTTTGAATTGGAAGTCGAACGGGAACGGAAGCTGAAGCCAAAAACGAAGCGCGAGGACACGAATCGACGCGCGCTTTAGGTCACTCGTTGCACTGCCTAAATCGAGTGATGATGCATAGCAAGAAGCGGCTTCAGAATTTGACCGTACAGCAACGCCCGCAAGACAGCAGAAAAAAACGTCCATCTGCTCGTAAAACAGTTGAACTGGGTTTTGTTGCTGACAAAAGAATTAGAGACGGGCGGAATAAAACAAGCTAAATGCAGGGATACTCGTCGATAGTATTGAGACGTATAGTGGAGCTCATCACCTGCAGTATAAAACACGCATCTCTCTTCGTTTATACGCAAAAAACCTGCCCGAGTGGGCGGAATAAACTTGCTAGTTGGGATCAAACACGTGTCTACGGCTCTCCGCAATGCTTTGTCGTTTCGCACAGCCTCAACAGGCCTGGAAAAGTTCGAATCGAAATAAACCCAACACGACTTGTTTCTGTACCATCAAAAAATGAATGCCGTGCACTCCTCTCCGCATTCAAAAGAAAGACCGCCGAACTCCGCGCTGATGAGAACAACGAGCGACTCGATGCCGTTAATGATACTCGTTGTGTCGAGAGCAAAGCCGAACATCGGCGGTGCCGCTGCGATTTGCGACCGAAAGCTTGAGGGCAGCCAGAAACCCTGAAAACATGATTATTCGGAATTCTGTCCAAAACTAAACGAATCGCCATCGGAAACACCGAACTGCCGGAGCGGACGGTAAATTTTGAAGCCAGTGAATCAGTAACACGTGGATGAGACAAAGAGAGTTGGAACTGAATCAATCGGAGTGAAGAATGAGTTCGAAGTAACGAAAGTTGAGACGCTGGTAGCAAGAACTATCCTTTATTGAGAAGTACGGAATCTCCCCGCAGAGAGTGACCGAGCGGGACAGAAAGAAGAAGCCGCTGGATGGGCGAGAACGAACGTGAATGTTGAAGTCGGTTCGATGAGCCCTGACTGGAGAGTGCCTCCTACCAATGCTCGTCTCTGCCAGAATGATCAATAACGCCCCTCCAGCAAGCAGTGAATGAAAAGAACGAGCAACAGACGGGCACGCAGCCAACCCCACCATTTATCTCTAATGCAAGCGTCTTTGAAGGGATCTGAAACTTGCACGGAATTGCCACAAATATAAACGGAAAAGGCTGCAAAAGAAGAGCGAATACGGCAGTTGAAACAAACCACGAACAAGAAAGATCCATCATTGTACGGAATAAATCAGGTATTCTGTCCACTTCCAACGACGTGATCAGCTGGAGCAAGAGCAATACGATGGGCGAAAAGCCGGGCAGCAAACGAACGAGCATCAAAAGAATTGATCTCCAGGCACAGATCGGCATTCAAACAAACGATCCGCTTGCTCGTAGACAATCGAGATGAGCGGTCCCTTTGAGTGCAAGTGGGCGAAAAGGCTGTAAAACAAAATTGGCAAGCCATGAAGCAAACGCATGACTTATCTGTTGACCGGAAAAAGCGAATAAAAAAGATCCAAACGACGAGAAGATTTCTTCGTAACCGTCGGTTCGCACGGCGAAAGGAGAAAAGCTCACGCCTTGTAGCTCGACACGAGCGAACGTGGAGCTACTATTCACAACAAGCAAAGCTCTTCGGGCCTTCGCTTGCGTAAATCCATCCAACGACCTTCTTACGAAATAAACAGTGAAAAAGTCAGCGTAAAACACAAAAGATAAGCAAAAATCTGACGGATCTCACAAACATTCTCCGAAGAAAACAAAACGGGATAAGACGGAATAAAACGCTCAGCTTTTCTGACCGACAGACCATAAGGAAGACGAAAGTCACCCATCCACCGCCTTCTGTTCACTTCTCCCAGCGATCGCCCTTTCTTTCTCCAGTCCGACGGCAATCGATCGTCTGCTGGAGCGAGGTCAATATATAGGCGGCTGCGCTCCGGTGGTTCCCGTCCAGACGGCTCTCATGAGGCACCCACTCGCTTCTTCGAACTCTCCACTCGTTCGTGCCGCCGCCTTCCCTTTCCCCCGCTGTTCCTCTCCTCGTTCCTACCCGCCTTCACCGATCGACGCCAACGGTTAGTCCCGCCGCTCTTCGCCCGCCTTCACTGCGGCCACTCGTTTCAGGCCGCCCGATTGGCGTCCCCTCCGCCGACTCCTCCACAGCCGCCCACGCACTCGCCGGGCTCCCCGGCCGCCCGTCGAGCATCAGACTGGAGGGTTTGGTCGGTGGCTCTTCCGACGAGTGCCCATCTTCCGCTTGTCCGCCACTTCCTCGTCCTTTCGAGCGTAAAGAATGGGTGAACCGCTGCCGCACTTGCTTCTCGCCGACGAGACCACGGCGGGCACTCGCTTCACTTTGGCCTTCGACCACTCGCCCACTTCTCAGCCCGCGATCACGCTTTCCACTCACACTATTCATTCGCTATTAAAGACAACTTAACCTCGTGCTCGTGAACAACGAAGAGGTCCTCGCATTCCTCCTGCTCGTTGCCCATCAAACTCACTTCCTCCTCCAATTTGCACCGACTGCTCACTAAAAGCAAGAATCTCCAATCGAATGACATCCCCAAATCTCTGCCTCGGACAGAAAGAAGCGGATGCGTGGAACACAAGTGGGGCTCGTCCGCCCAGTCGATGAGAGGGATGAAGCGAAAGAGAACACCTGTAGGCAAAAGAAAGAAAGGCGCCGTTTCGTCCGATACACCCGCACGACGAACTCGAACGACGGCGTTGCAAAAAGGCGAGCGGGGGAGAACAGCTGCTCGATGAGGACTCCGTTTCGCGGCGGCTGAGCATCCGATCGACCGCCGTCTTCGCGAACTTGAGGCGCTCGCGGAGGTCGTGCGAGCAGCCCGCCTCGACGAGGGCGGCCGGCGCTGCGGGTCGCCGAACGTCGCCGCCCGCATGGACGGCGAGACGATCAGCTTCGTGTGGTCCTGCAAGCAACCCGGCAGTCCCACGAATCGAACGGAAGGAACTCGCCGCGAAGAGTTCAACTGGAGCGTTCCGTCCGTCAGCAGCAGCACGACGGCCACGTCCGAGCGGAACCACTCGCTCAGACACGGGAAGCGGGCGAACTCCTGACCGCCCCGCTGCAGCCGCTCGCCCGCTGACCGCAGGTGTTCGATCGTGTACGAGCGCAACTCCGCGGCAGCTCGACCTTCTTCTCCAGCGTCTGCGCGTACTCGGCGCCCGTCGCGTCGATGTACTGGAGCCGACTGCAAGCGGGAGAGATGAGTGGGTAGAACAAAGGGGGAAACTCACTCTCCGCTCGGATCAACCAACGGCTTCGTGTGGTCGTTGAACAGGACGCCCACCGAGTCGTCGCACAGCTGTCAGGCGAGGCCGTCCTTCTCCGCGGTGTCCACCCACCCGATGCGGGGTGCTCGTCCCGCACGTCCACTGCAATCAATCGACTGGGGGAAACTCATGGTCGTGACTCGGCACTTGCTCGCCCTGTCGGCAGAAGAAGGGCGCCGGCTGGTTGGCCGCGTTGTTCAGGTGCTCGACGATCGGCGTCTCGTCCTTCTCGTTCGCCTTCCGATTGCTCACGATCATCCACACGTCGCCCAGACGAGTCGCCGGCTGAAAGCGAGCAGAACGGGGACGAGTGGAGGGCGTGGAAGGGGGAACAGACCTCGATCATGCCGCCCAAAAGGTTCTCCTGACTGGAGCGCGGCACGGACCCGAGGCACGAAACGGGCAGCGCGTCGGGCAGGAAGCCGCGTGCGAAGACGGTCGAGCGGTCTTCCGGCCGCGGCGCCAACAGGGCGGCGATCAACTCGTGCGCGTGCCGCCCGATGCGCGTCGGGATCACGTACTCGTTCTTCCGAATCCTCTCGTATGCTGCAGCGAGAGCGGTCGGAATCGGAGGGAAGACCGGAGGAAACTCGCATCCAAGGACAGCGTTTCGAACGGCGGCTTCCCGACGAGCAGCGTGCGGAGGATGCAGCCGATCGCCCACACGTCCACGCCGAACGAGTGGCCGGCCTTGAGCAGCGGCGAGTGAGTGGACGAAGGAGGGGACGAACCGATGAGTTGGGCGCGCCGCAGAGCATCCGCCACTGCTGCCCGTCGCCGATCTTCAGCTGCATGTGGTCGTCGAGGAACAGATTGCCCAGCTTCAGGTCCCGATGGGTGATCTGCCGGCCGTGCAGGTGCTGGCAGCCGACCACGAGCTGAAAGCGGCGAGTGAGGGGACGAATCGGAACGAACGGTGGTCGCTTGGTGCGTGAAGTAGCGAGCTTCCGGCTTGGTGACTACTCGATCAAAGGACGGGGCGACTGCGGAGGGCTGCGAGAGTCCCCGGTTGTCGGCGGCTGTTCGGCGCGTCGAGTGGGCGGCAGCGAAGAGGGGACGAGTGGCCGGAGGAAGGAGCGAGTGGGCGGTCGACTGCTCTCCGCTTCCCCGCACCGCTCGCCGTCGTCCATCCACGCACTCGCCGACCACTCTGGAAAGAACTCGCGAGAGCCGCCGCTCCTCTCCGCCCGCCACTCGCTTCCTCGGGCGGCCACTCGGCGGACTGCCGGCCGGAGGGCGCCGCCCAACAGAAAGCGGAGACTCCCGCCGCTCGCCCGTGGTCGATCCCTCGCTCTCACTTTTAATCGAAAGGCGGAGCGCCCCCTCCAAGAGGGGAGGGTGAGCGGTCATTTGACTCGCCGGTCGAACGGGAGTGGCGGGCGGCCGGCGGCGAGAGGTATTGGTGCTGACTTTTGTCTGATGGAGTGAGTTGTCCACGTGCTGGAGGAACGTGTAGGAGGAGGAAGTCGTTGAGATAGTTGTGATGGGTTGTAATTTGGTCGTTTGCCGATCGTTGACGAGTGGTTGTTAAGCAGCGAATAATGGAATGTTTATTTTCTTTCGTTCGTTTGCGTCCGCTTGCTACTCGCTGATTTTTCGAAATCCCACGCGCCGATTCTTTTCTTTGTTTTATAACAACTTGCAATAACTAAACAACTTGCGAACAAAAGTATAGACAATCGCATGGAATCCTTTTCTGTAGGTGAACGGGCATCTTCTGTTGAAAAGTGTAGGTGAAGATCACAGCTTCCACTGTTCGTGCTTGCAGGCATACATTATTTTTTATTCGTTGCGCTTTCAAAACTAACCGAGGGTTATTCCGCGCTAGTGTCGACTATAGCGGTGCGTAGCCAACCACTCGAGTTCCCCTTGCTCGTCAATCAGCGGCCCCGTGGTCTTTTATTGCGGATTGTTCGCCGTGGCCGAATAAGAGCAGTTCCTTTGCTTATTTATTGAGGTAGAAAGAAAGTTTCTTCTTCGACAGCTTCTAATGCAAATTTACGCCCCGTGGAGGCGCGCGTAGTCCAGTGGCAAATGCCGCGGAAACGCGTGCAAATTCTTCTTTTTCGCCACTCGACCATTGAGGCGGCCACAAGGACCGAATTTGCATCAGAAGCGGTGGAGAAAGAAACTTACTTTCCACCTTAATATACGAGCAGGCAGCAAGGACCCCCGTCGAATGGACGGCGTTCAGTTTCGATCAGAAGTGGGGTTGGTTCGACTGCCGCCGTTCACGAGAAGGCCGCCGTTCTTCGCTCTCGCTCCTCGTGCCCATTTCTTTCTTTTCAGGTTGGAAGCTCCAGACGGCGCACTCCCGAACGAACGGAGCGCGAAGACCGCCGAGTGCCGGCCGGACGCCCGCCGCCCGTCGAGCGGGCCCCCCGGCGTCCCCGTAGTCCAGTGGGATGGGCGGCGGATTGCGGGGCGGGAGTCCCGTTCGCCGGCGGGATCGAAGCCGACGGTCGGGAGCGGGCGGTCGGCCGTGGAAGACGGCGGAGTGCGCGGATCGGCCGACGAGTGGACGAGTGGCGGGCGGGTTCAACCGAAAGAAGTGCCCGTGGACGACTGGGAGTAGGCGACTTGATGACGGGGCGGGGCGGCCACGTGCTCATCGCGGGAATGTTTGGATAATGCCGAATAGGTAATTGATAGTCGCCTTCTTTTAGTGCGATTGACCGTCCACTCACTCGCTTGTCGGCTGATCGCAGTCGGATGATGGCTGGTTGCTTTATCCGTTCAAAGAAGACTGGTTTTGACGCGAAATTCCGAACATCAATCATTGATCAATAGGAGTCGTCATCCCTGCGACATGCCGTTGATAATCAGTTGCTTATGCTACTCATCGATCAAAGAAAGCTTCTATGCCATTGAAGACTACCGTTAATATTTCGTCCGTTCTTTATGCGAATAACACGCGTCGTCTACGTCACAGACTGCCCCCAGAACGCATCGTCCGACTCGACCTCGCGCTCCTCTCACGCTCTCATCCGGGTTTGCCCGCAGCGCTGGCCGGTGACTCGTGCCCGTGGACGACCGCCTTCTTTCGGCAGCCGGCGGGCATTCGGGGCGGGATTCCCGCTCGAGGTGGGCGCTCGTGGACGGGCGGGCGGGAGTGCCCGTCTGCCGCCAGTCGGCCGGCTGCTCTCCAGCACGGGCGACCTCCCCACTCGCCGGAGGACTGTCCCCTCCCAGTGGAAGGCGGCGGGGATCCTCGAGACAACTCGCGAGTTGCCCGCTTCGAACGGCGAGTGGTCGTCGAGCGTCCGGCTGCACTCATCTCTACGTTCTTCGATGGGCGTCGAGTTGATCCATTTCTTTCCTTTTGGGCGAAGGTGAGAGTTCGTTGTTGTTGGTTTATTCCGCGCAGTTGAGGTCGATCTATACTGCTTTCGTTCCCAATTGGTCGTGAACATCGATCGATTCGACGCGAGTTGCTGTGGACGGAACGAGCGGCGACAGAAGTGGTTTCGTCGGTGAGCTGTATTCGAAAATTTTCATACAATTACAACGACGCTCTTCTTCTTTGATTTCGCTACCTATTCCGTTGCAGAGTTTATAGAAAGTGTCGTTTGTTTGGATTTGTTGGTTGGTGAGTGGTGATGGATGTCCAACAGCTCAAACGTGATCGGCGATTTCACGTTTTGAACGTGTTTCGTGCGTTTTATGGTCAAACGTCGTCCACAATGCAACGTCGACTTTTTTCAAATAAACGGTTCGTCATCGTTTCATGGATTATCGAATATTCTCGAACGACACTAGAAAGACGATTCCGTGTCGTCAATCAACATTTTCCAGCGCATCCTTGTAACTTTTCACGATTTTTCGTTTTGGAAAAAGAGAACAGAAACGTGCACAATGGTATCAGCGTCGCAGCAGACAATTGCACATTTCAGCGAGGTCCGTCCAAAGCGAACAAAATCCGTCCACACTCGCTCCAAATGACCGGAAAGCGCAAAGTAAAATCCACACGGTCAACGGCCGTTTATCCACACGCAAATAACCGCAAAAAGAACCCCCACTTTCTCTTTCGAAACACGCCGAAAAGCGGGCGAAATCGGCGGGCGGCGAGGCGGCGGCGTCCGGCGGCGGGGCGCGAGCGGCGCGCAAGAGAGCGGGCGGGCGGGCGGAGAAAAAAGACGGCCGACGCGCCCGGCGCCACCGAACGGACTGCAACGGCCAGCCCCAGTGGACGGGGCGATCGGAGGGGCCGCCCACTCGCCTCGCGGCCACGAAAAGAGGGAAGGCGACTCCAACAGCCGGCCGTCCACTCGGCGCGCAGAGGAGCGGGCCGTGCGGAGAGCGGCCGGGCGAGTGGAGTGGCCGAAGTCGCCGCCCATCCACCGCGTGTTCCCGTCGGGCGCCTCCACTCCGCGAGACAACAGGAGGCGAGACCACCCGAAGACACTCCAGAGGCGAACGAAGCCGCCAGTCGATCGGCGGGCGTCCCCTCGGCGCGTCCATCCGCCGAGCCGACTGGTGGACTCCAAGGGGCCGCCCGCTCGTTCGTTCGGGGCACTCGCGAATTCGACGAGCAGACGGCGGAGCGGCGAGAGCGGGCGGGCGGAAGCGGCGGCCGGTGGGTCGGCTGCCCCCCGACTGTCCGACGGCGGCCTCCCCGCTCTTTCCGCTCGACTTCTCGCCCACTTCCACGCGGTTCTCCTTTCCGTCCGGCCGGTCGATCGGCGGGCGGCCGAACGCGCCGAGCGGCCGCCCCAACGCGAATCGAGCGGACTCTCCACCGCGAACAAGCGACTCGTGAGACGAGCAGAACGATCCCCGCCACGAGAAAGAAGCGAGCATTCGGGGATCTCCGCGAGCGCGACCACTCGGCGCTTCGATCTTCGCGGCCGCCCGCACGAACGGCGGAGAGGACGCCGCCCGACCGCCCGGACGAGCTCCCTCAATCCACGTGCGCCCGCTGCGGTCGTTCGAACCGCCGGCGAGTTTCCGGCGGTTCTTCGCGGCCACTCGCTCCTCTCGCCGCTCGTCCACCGGCCGGTCGTGCTCGAGGAATGCGGGCGGTCGGCCGGCCGGGGGGTTCTTCCCTCCGTTCACTCGACGAGCAGAAATCCCACCGGAGCCCCCGCTGCTCGCCGCCCCTCGGCCGCTCTCGCTCTCTCCACTGCCCGAACTCCGCCCACTTGCGCGCGGCCGCTGCGATCAGACCGACGGGCTCCTCGCCGCCTTCAACGGGCGGCTGCTCGATCCACGGGCAACAGCGAGCAGTTCCGCGGGCGGGCAGTTCGACGGCCGCCCGACTGCTCGTCCACACGCTTCACTCGGCGCTCTTCCGGCCGGCAGTGCGGCGAGTCCCGCCCGCGTGTTTGTTCCGGTCGATCGATCACGCGTGGGGGCCGTCTTCCTTCTTTTTCCCCACTTCTCGCTCCTTTCGTTCGGGAGATCCCCGAACGGGCGGGCGGCGGGGAGAACCGCGAGCGAGCGGCCGCCCGAAGGAAGCCGGCGACCTCCCGCACCTCGTCGAGTCCGCACGGCGATCGGCTCGCGTGACGCCGGCGGGGAGGAGCGGGGATTCGTGGAGGACGGCTGCTTGCATTGATTATTTGTTTGCTTGTTTGTGGGTGTGCGATGAAATCAGTAAAGTAGCTGTTTATGGTGTAATAGTGGAAGAATCGACGAGGTTTTGAGCCCCTCGTTTCATCTGCGAGCAGTCTCCAATCCGTTCTCCCCCCTCGCCGCCTTCCTTCCACCCCGGCCGCAAAAGTGAACCGCCTGCCAGCCTCTCCCCCGCTCGCTCGTTTTGGGCGGCGGCGGTCAAGTCGGGCGGTCGACGTCGCCGCTCGCCGCCCGCCGCTTTCTGTTGTTTTTCGTCGCGCGTTTGGGCGCCCGACGACCGGCAGTCGGCGGGGGAGTGGCGAGACTCTCCGCGTTTTTTTGGTGGATGGATGCGAATGGACGGCGATTCGGGTGGGTGAGGTCGGTTAATTCTTGTTTGCGTTTGTTTGTTGTTACTTTGTTGGACGTATAACGTACGAAAAGACCGACTCAATAAATGCAGGAGTGGTCGGAATAAGCCGTTCATCAACGCCCGATAAACAACGAAAGAATAAAAGAATGACCACCTGCTTCTAACCTAATCAAGCGATGCCCCATTCCGCCTGCGCCGGCCACAAAGAAAGATGGAAGCAACCCGAAAGCGAAGAGCCCCGTCGAGCGGACGGAAAGGCAGGCGAGCCGACCGGCCGCCGCTCGCCGCCCGCTCTTCTCCGCGTTCCTCCCAGTCGCCCACCACTCGCTGCAACGAACGGCGCCTCATCCTCGGCAGCTTCGAATGCAGCGGTTTGAGTGAAGTGTGTTTGAGTGGTGTGCGGAGGTGGAGAGCCGACGGCCGTGTCATTCGGTTATCGACAGTGAAAAAAACTTCTGAACACAATGAGAACGAACGAACGTCCACTGCGTGCGGAATAAAGCCGCTAGTTGAATTGGATGTAGAGCTTGCTGACGAGCAGGGCTTTTACTTACAATGCATTTCATCTTCATCCTCTGAAAATGGCACGGAATAAAACCGAGCCATTTGATACGGCGATCACGAAAGAAGAAAAGTGAATGTACTCCCTTTTGCGACGAGAAGAGAGGGCTGTTCAATTGTGTACTGGTCAAAAGAAGGACGAGCAACTGCTATCCGCGAATGATGCCCGCTGGAGTGAGTGCAGAACAAACCGCCGATGAACGCGGCTGTGAACCTACGACTTCGACGCGGAATAAAGGCTCCAGGTCTCTCACGACGAGTGAACGTAAAAGAAGCTTCCTCTGTTGCAACTTCCTTCTTCCGACGTCCAGCCGAAGACCCGAGCAACAGTCCGACGGGGGATCGCGCCCTCGAGTTCGTTCAACCACTCGCCGGGCAGCGAGTGGCGAGGGGTAGACGGATGGCTGGATAGATGGCTGCAGTGATCGTTTCTCGCGTGGACGAGCAAGAATAATAGTTAAAATGAATGACAAAACAGCAGAAGTCAGCGAAACGCCGCTCGTGAACGTTTGGCATTCCTCTTCAAAAAGAATCGCTGGATGACGGAATAAAGCGAATTTCTTGACGTTCGTCGGATTTGAAACAGACAACACGCCGTGCACAATTGAACAATAAAAGGGCAGAAGCTGCGAGCTCGCGTTCGGCCCCCTGCCGACCAACAAAATAAATCGCAAGCAGAAGATCAAAAGCTGATAGCAAACGTTGCAAAGGAAGGGGTTTTAACTGCCCGTTCAATAGAACAAGCCGTCTGTTCGTGCTCACCAGTCAAACTCGGAATGCAGACGTAGACCGGAATAAAATCCAACGCTAGACCACTCATTCAACAAATAAAACGCAGGGAGCAACAACGACACTTAATGAACAAAACATCACATCAATCACTTCCAACAGACAAACCATTTGAATTCACGCCTCCATCAAACGACAACTTATAGCTCACACCGCCTTCTCCGATCAACTCTTGTGTTCGCTCCTGACGGACACTCCCTCCGCTTTCCTCCCACCCGCCTGCTCGCCGGCAGCAGAAAACGGCATTCAATCGCCGCTTCCACTGGACTACGGCGGCCGACGGGCGGGTCGTCCACTCGGCGGAGATCCCCTTCTTCCGCCATTTGAGTGGTGGGCGGCCGCTCGTTCTCGTGGGCAGTCGGGAGTGAGCGGAGGAACCGCCCGTCCGTTCGATTCGACCGTCCGGTTCGTTGCGGGAGTGGCCGCCGGTCGGTCGGCTGGCGGCTTTTCGGCGGGCCGCCCGACGGAAACGGGCGAGTGGCGGCGGCCGTCGACCGCCGAGAGCCGCGGCGATCCCAACGGTCGCGCGCCGCGAAGAAGCCGCCCGATCGATCGAAACCGGGCGCTCGTTCGATTGCGTGTTGGGGGGCGTTCTTCGCCGCAGTCCGCCGCTCCGTCCACTCCGCCCGCCCGCTTCCTCGCCGCCCTCCTCGCTGGACTCGCCGCCCGGCCGCCCGCTCGGCAGTCGGCGCGCGGATCCACGGGGGTCGGTCGGCTCGTCGCCCCGCTCGTGTTCTCCCGTCCGTTTGGCCGCCCACTCGCCGCCGCGTCTGCTGCCTTGGGCACTCGTCTCCCCGACAGCCCGTGCACTCGTTTCTGCCCGCTGATTCGTGTGTTCGCGCCCGGATCCGCGGTCTCCAGTGGGCAGTCGAAATTTCGACCACCTTCCGCGTGGTGTCGCCCGCTCCCTGCCGCCCGACCGGCGGGATCTCCAGCTTGTGGGCCGCCTTGATCAAGCCGCCCTCTTTAGTTGTGCCCGCCCGCCGGAGTGCTCGCGGTCCCCTTTGCGCACTCTGAGAACACGCGGGCGGGGGCGGCGGTCAGGCGGGCGCGTTCATTTGTGTTGCCGCTTGCTTGGTCAGCGGTGGACTTTCTTTCCGCTTGGGTCGCCAGGGAACGAGGTTGTGGCCAAATGAAGCGCCCGAACGTCTACCAAGTGCATTCTTCTGTGCAGGAAAATGCTGATGAACCTCCTGATGATACTTTCGGCTTGCTGAAGGAGCGGAAAGAGCCTTACAGCCAGTTTTGTGTTTGGGTATTGCTAACTTTGCGTATGCCTTCTTTATTTGTTGTTTTAGGATATGAGCACCATGCGCTGTTCGAGCGACGGCCGGTACGCGTACATTGTTTTTAACGAGGACCCACGCGTTTGTATCATTGATTTTATCCGCAACATTCACATGTAGGGACTTAGTTTTTGATATTTTGTTTTAACCAAAAGTTTAGTGTTTTCAAGTCAAAAAGCTCTGATCGCTTGCGGATTTGGGAATTTGTGCTGGTGAATCCGAACACGATTTTTGCATTTGATTCTAACAACATGGTGTTGCTCCGTTTGTGCATCGATAACCAGACGTTCGATCGAATCCAACTCGAGCATCCGCCGCTTGATTGGGCCGCTGGCGTGATCACGTTGATCCACAAAGGCGTTGTCTTTAAGCAAGCTGTGCATGATCCGGGCTACTCAACTATTGTTCGATTCATGCGCTTGAACGTAGATGATGCTCGCGTGGAGAGCACAGGTCAAATAGAGGGTCCCTTGTGCAAGCACCATTTGAGCTTGGACGGCCGCTTTTTGTACGGACTACTACCTTGGGACGGCCAGCTAAACACACTACATTCGTTTGACATTAAGAAAAGGACCTGGAGCAACATCAAATTGACTGGTGATCTTGGAAAGGCGCGTCTTTAAGCTTTAACAGCAGTAGGCAATTTTCGTATTTTCAGCCGTCTTACGAATCCCTCGTATGGTCGAAAAAACACGCATATTTTTGCGGCTTATACCGCAATCCTTTATACCGACGTTTTTTCGTCTTCTGCTGCAACGTGGAGCGACGCGAGTGGAAGAAATTGCCGATCATCAGCTTATACCCGCTTCAAACCTCGGCCATTGTGAATGCGGAAACAGGCGAAGATGAGGGGTTGTTAAGCTTCTACAAACACGTCGGCTTCGGGAATCTAAATGTTTACCGTCTGCTATTCAAGTGAGTTCCTGTCCTTTCTTCCGACCTCTCAACCCTCGCAGCACGCCCGACTCGCTACTCCGCCTGTGCGTGGACGCTCTCCGCCAGTCTCGCATCGACATCCAGGGACCGCAGGGCTTCCACGGCCTCATGAGCAGGCAGTGCGGCCGGAAGATCCTGCCCTCCGTCTACCCCAACATGACGCCCATCCCCCGCCACTGAACGATCGAATAAACTCCTGCCTCGAACAAAAGCGAGAGCATCCAACGGGGAGCATAAGGCAGGCTCAACGGCCGGGGATCGCTGGGCGGTCTTCTCTCGAATGAGTGGGCGGTCGATCGGCCGGCCGGCAGTCGGCGGAGCGGCGAGCAGGACGGGCGATCGGCGGGCGGGAAGACGCGTCCGCCGACCGGCCGCTTCGATCGGCCGAGTGGATCCCCCGGAAGGCGGCCGTCCTCTCGGTTCGTCGCTCGAGGCGGCGGGCGGCGAGTGGGTGGGCGGACGGGGCGGTCGCTGGGGAGTGTTCACGAGACGCTCCACGGAGGGCGGTCGGACGGGCGACTTCTCACCTCCCGCCAACTGGATCAAGGGATTCGCGGCGTTCTGCCGGCTCATCGGCGGCGTCCGCCTCTTCCGCCCGCCCACTCGCGGACACTCGCCGTCGCTCCTCCCGCGGAATGCCGGCCCCGAATCGACAGGCGGGATCGCGCGACCCGCCGCCCGCTCTTCTCCGTTCGCGTCCACGACTGCAGCGCGTCTCTCCGCTCGTCCTCCTCGTCGCCGATCCCCCGAGTGCCGCCTCGAATGGGCGGGACGGCGCCGATCGCCCGCTTTCTTCCGCTCGTGCTCGGCGGGCTGGAGTTCGAGTGAGTGGGCGGCCGCCTCTCGTGTCCGAGTCGACCGCCCGCTCTCCACTCGCCGTCTTGATCGAAGCGGACGTCCCGCCGCCCACTCGTCGACGAACGAGCGAGAGAGCGGGCGGATGGGCGACGAGAATTCGGGGGATGAAACGGAGGACGGCGAGTGGGAGGAGAAACTGGAAGGAGGGAACTCGACGGCGTTCGAGCGGCCGCCAGACGGGAGTTTCGGCCGCTCGCGGCAGGCGGCGGCGGAAGGCGCGAGTGCGTGGGCGAGCGGCCGAAAGAAGGCGAGTGGACGGCCGTCTCGCCCACATCTCCAAGATCAACGTCCCATTTATCGCGAGCACTCACTAGAAGAGGGGAGTGAGTGGGCGATCGGGGCGGCCATTCGACTCGCGATTCCCGCCCCCTCTCGAAGGGTAAGGACGGGCGGTCGAACGGAAAGAACCGGCCGCCACTCTTCTCTTTCAGTCGGAGCGAGTGGACGGGGCGAGTTGGTCGTTGCCCCAATCGACTGTTGGACTTTCGAGTGGGTGGGCAGCGGCAGGATCGACGAGAAGTGGGAAAGCAGCCGGCTTGTTCGTGTTCGTGCAAAGAAGGATGGAATTTCTTTCTTGCTTGCTTGATATGCAGAGGCGGGATTCTTTTTGATGGTGTGAACACGACCAGCTTTTATTCCGGCGAGAGTTCTCACCAGATCTTCCATTTCATTCGTTACGACACGAACACACTCCTACCAGCTGTCGTGAATGAAGAGGATGGCTGTGGTTTTTGTTGGGCGGCGATCGAAGCAGAGTTTTTCGGCCGCAAGTGCGGCTCGTCGCTTTATTTTTTTGCAGGTTGCTTCTGTCGTTTTGGAGGCTTATTCCGACGGGTCTTGTGGTAGAATCGCAAATTCTTGTATCATTACCGCGCATTTCATTTACGTGTACCTTTGAGTTGTTCAAGCGGTTTATTTTGTTAGTTTGGGTTCTTTGCTCAAACTTGCGGCGGAGAACTGCTTACTTCGAGCAATCACTGTCTCCCGTCCAGGCTACACTTCTTCCTCAGCCTTAGTTGACCAGTGAGGCAAAACTCGACACATACAAGCAGAAGGGCGGTGGAAGCGGCGTTTTATCGTGCGGAGGCCGAATTCTCGCCGATGATCGCTGGACATCAGCCGGCGGTCTCCTCCCACTCGCAGTCTCGTTCAATCGCCGGCAAGCGGTCGGACGCAGACAAACGGGGGCGGCTGCTCGTTTTCGATAAGTGGTGGTCGCTGGTCCTAATTTATTCCGTCGATCAGTTTTAGAAAGAACGGCAAGTAGAATCGTTGTGTTGTGCGCGTATTGGTTCGTGAAAATGACCCGGATTGAAGCTTGAGATTCATCAGGTGTTAAAGCAAAAGAAGCGGTGGGTTTATTCCGATGTTGCTTCTCCATTAGTGAATGCTTATTTCAATCGATTATACATCCTCTTTTGCTGGTTGTTTCAAAGTAGATGAACGAATTCCTCTTAATATTCTTTCTTCTTTTTCGTTTCAATGCAAAAAGCAAACCATTTGAAACCGCGAGTAAACCAACCGGTCTCCGTCAAATCCGCCCGCTCACAGATCGTCCATCCACCCGGCGTCTAATTAGACCAAAATCCACCGAAAATCGCTCCAAAACTCGCCCGTCCAATCGATCCAACAGCTTGAAATCCAGCCATAAATTCGCGTCCTCGCCCGCCGCCCGTCAATCAACGAACGACGGCGAAAAGAACTCACTTTTTGGGCCGAAAAGCGCCGCCGATCGCCGCGAGTCGGCGCGCGGGCGGCGAGGCGGCGGGGCGGCCGGCTTTCTCGCTCGCTTTTTTGTTCGCTTCCCGCCGGCCGCCGCGAGTGAGTGGCGGCGGAGAACTCGCCGCTCTGCCGGCCGCTCGTCCGTCCACCCGCCTCCCACGAGTTCGGCCGCCCGCCCCAACGAACAGACGGCCGCTCTCCGCTTCGATCGGGGGCATTCGGCGAGTGTGTCCGCAGTCGGCGGGCGATCGGAGGGCCGCTGGGCGGGAGGAGCGGCGAGTGGAGAACGCGGGCGACTGCGCGGTTGGTGGTGCACGAGTGGCGTCCACTGCGCCCTCTCGATGGTGGGTGAGCGCGAGGACGTCCGCCCGCACTCCCGGCCGCCCGCCACCGCCGAGTACTCGCCGTCCGGCCGGCCGCTTTCGTTCGTCCCATCGCTCCCTCCTTCTGGCGGTCGCCCGTCAGCCGCCCACTCGCGAGTTCAAGGGCGCGTGCGGAAGGCGCGAAGAGGAGCGACTCGACGGGCGACGAGCAACCGGCCGTCGTGCTCGCGGAGGTCGCCGCCTCGTGCGGATCGGGTGGCCAGAGGTACTGCCGGCCGTTCAATGCGGGCCAAACAAGCTATCCCTTCTTTTTGAAGCGTGTTCTGCCCGCTCTTTCCGACCGCGCGTTTCCCATTTCAACGAGGACAAGGGGCAGGATTCCACGATCGTGTGGCCATCGGCTCCACATAACTAGCTATGTGCCCGCAAATGACGCGGTTGTCGGCCTTTTTGAATGAAGTTCTCGTTCGTTTGGCGGATGGTGGAAGAGGAATGGAGTGTCGGAGCGGAAAGTATCTCCAACCCTCGCTTCCACTTGATCGCAATACCCGTTCCTCTCCCGGCATTTGTGCGGGAAGCGTGCAATCGGGATTGTGCATAAGAGCGGCCGTGTGTGTGCCACGGCGCATAGCAATTCAAGTATTAAGGAGCAAAAAAGTATTTCTTTGTGCCTTCTTTCGGCGATACGCGATTATCAGGGTGCGGCTTTGAGAGCGTCGTTTCTTCCATTAATTGCGTTCCGATATAAGAGAAGCACAAAGGTTTGCACGGCGCAGTTCTCCGCGTAATCCATTAGACAAACAAACTTCTTTTTTCGTGAAAAAAGGGGTTGCTATGCATAAAACGGCGCATTGGCTTCTTCGACAATCATAAATGCAGTGTTACTGACTGTCCGCAGTTGCTCTTTTATTCTGTCGGCCAGCGTTCTGGTTTTTCTTTTGTCTATGGAAGGACGGTTTGCGTTTGTGGCCGGCTCAGACGGTTGGCGATTACCCTATCAGTACAGAAATGTAAGAATAATTGGTCAAGGCGGCCAAGCCGCGGTCTGGTGAGTTCTTTCACGTTGATTATCGTTAACTCATTCTTGCAGTTCCGCTCAAGCTCATTCCTTGAAACCCGTCGCTATTAAAAGGCATACGGATTTGTTTCGTTGTGGCAAGAAAATCGAAAACGCGTACCGCGAACTGATTATGATGAAATCATTGTCTCATCAGAACGTAAGAGATGATCTTGTAATTATAGCTTGTTTCCTTATGATTTAGATTTCAATCTTGAAAACTGCCTTTACACCTGCCGAAACACTCGCGGACTTTCAAGATTTCTACATGGTCACTTCTTTGTTGCCTGGAACTCTGGCAGAACTGATTCACACCGATGGTCGCTTCAACATTCATCGCACGTGGATGATCATGGAACAAATCCTTAACGGTCTTTGTTACTTGCACGAATATGGCATCATTCATCGCGTGACACCATGAACAAAATGTGTTTATAACTCAATGTTTATTTAGGATCTGCACACAAACAACATCGTTGTGGACGAAAAGTATCGAATTATTCTGATTGACCTTGGTCTTTCCAACGAAGACACAAGTGTTCTTATGGACGGGTCGATACTGACAGCTTATGTGACTGCCCTGCCTTATCGAGCGCCGGAAGTAATTCTTGGAAAGACATATTCGAAAGCAGGTCAGTTTGAAACACGCATGCCATGAAACAACATGTCGCGCTTCACGTTTTAGTCGACGTTTGGTCTGCCGGTTGCATTTTCTACGAGTTGCTTACTGGCAAGAGACTTTTCGATGGCCAAAATGAAACGGAGATTTGGCAAAAACAAACGGATTTTTTCGGAAGGCCAACGCAAGGGTTCCTGGATCAATTCGGATTTACACTCGGTGTTGAACGAGTGGCTTTTCAAAAGAAATCTGTTGAGAAGCTTCTTCCATCGATGTGCTTTGTTGATGCTTTTGAAAGTGAGCGGAAGAAATAAAATCTTTTTAGATACCAATATTTAGGGGATACGCTGAAAGCATGCGCATCTTCTCAGCTGCGTTGTTCTAATGGTCTTATCTTTTGCAACTGCAAAGAGAACATACGTTCGGCCTACGCTCAAGCACGCGAAGTCGTGCCGAAAGAACTGGAGTGCATTTTTTCTGGACCACTGGCATATGAGACGACCCCGTGGATCACTTTCTTTCACCGCATGACAGCTGAAAGAACGACGCACATCAACCGTGAATAAAACACCTACTGAAACTGTTCACATGCATTTTAGCGGCGAATGCTCGAGATTTGTTTGCTCACATGATGTTCCTTGATCCGAAACACCGAATATCGCACTACGCCACCTTCAAGCATCCGTTCATTGGCGGTGGGCATCTTTCCGCTGTTGCCGTGCCTCAAAAGCTCTCCTACACGCTTGGCGATGCATGCGTGATTCATCCGCAGCATTGGAAGAAATTGTTGTTTGACCATCTCAAGAGATACGAGTGGGAGCAGTATTATTTGTACGGACAAGATCCCCCGAGTCCACTATCACCTCCAACCAGCCAATGGATTCCATCATTTTTATCGCTTTGTAAAGAAGGTCAGTACTAAAATGTTAGGGTGTGCTCACCATTCACTTTAAGATCCAAAAGCTTCAAATGAACACGTTCTTTCTTATACACTGGGTTCTTTCCGTCCTTTTAACGAAGACAAGCTCGTTGTTCGTGTGTTGTTGGCGGACTACCGACAAGCTGTGGAAATAATCAACCAAACAGCAAGCGATGCGTCCGTTGCTTCCTTCAAGCGTTACGCCCAGTACATCGACCTCATCTACGGAACAGACACGGATTTTAATGGCCGCTACGGAAAATATGCAAAGTCTATCCAAAAGTTAACCGAAAAACACGCGAATTTGCCACTCTTGATTATCGACGATTCCGACTTGCGTGCATGGGAATGTCAGCACGTAGGACGATTAAAGAGAAAGAGGAAAACTAACACAAAATTTTAGGACGACGAATACTGGGATTTTCTTTTGAACCACTCACGCAGATTTGCTAGGCGTTTGAACAAGTTTATCGGCGCTTTAAACGGTGCGAACGTGAAAAACTACGAAATGCATTTTGCAAAAATGACCTTTCGACTCAACGCAGAACTGATTGATTATCGGGTTTGTTTCGTTTTTGTTACAATAATTACGTTTTTACTAGAGCGCGTTAGAACAGCTGATGGACGTTCTGAAAGACGGAACTTCAAATTTGCCTATGTGTTTACGATTCGCCGTGATTCAAAACGTGAGGTACCACTGCAAAAACAACGCGAGTCTTGCAGATGCCGGTTAGAAAAGCGTCGATGGATTCTTATTCTAATGCAATTTTTAGTCTTGAACTACGACAATTACGGAGCATTCGCTGTTCGAGATTACTTTACGTTGATCATTTGTGAGCAATCCTACCAAACACGTGAATTATAAGATTTAGGTCCAGCCAACAAATTGGACAAACCGGAACAACACAAAAGACGAATCTTTCGCACAAGTCACAACGTGGCCATAAGAAATCGTTTTATTTATCTTTTTTATATGGTTTTTGTAGTCGTCTTTTTTTATTTTCTTTTTAACCCATTACTTTCAAACTCTTATCGTCCTCTTTCTTTCTATACGCCACAAAAAGGCTTAGATCTGCGAAAATTTTTTCCGCCGCTTTGGAAAGGTTTTCCAACACGCCCTTATACCTTGCAATCCACGGGCTCCACACCGCCTAGTATTGATAGTTGGGGATCGGATAGGATGGATTTCTACCGTTACCGTGCAGCCAAAATGAAAGCGTTAGAAAAGTTCGGTAAAGATGCCGTGATTCCACCCATCGTGTGGCCAACTTGGCCGTCCAACGCTCCCATCAGCACGCCGCTTGCAAACAAATCCACCACTCGACTATGAGGTCTTTTGTTTTTCACTATTATTGCCTTGTTAATTTTAGCAGTCCCTGCTCGAGTGGTCAAACGTTTGTCTCGTTTTTTCTTTCTGTTTGTACTAGTTTCTCTTGCATTATCCTTTCTTCTTGTAACTTTTATTGTTTCCTGCTTGCTTTCCTATTTGGCATGGTTCATCGTGAGCTAGAGTTAAACATGAAAGTCTGAAAGAATGACGGCACCCTTAAAAATGTGGATTATTAAAGGCCACATTTGCTATGCAAAGTGAAAAATCAGTCTTACAGGAGCCTCAAGGCGGTTATAAGATGGTTAGAAAACGGCGGAAGAATGGCAAGCAAGAGATGAAAACCGATCATCTCCGCCCGCCACTCGCTTCTTCGTACGGCTACTCAGCGGACTGCCGGCCGGAGGGCGCCAGCCAGCGGAAAGCGGAGACTCCCGCCGCTCGCCGTCCGCCGCTTCGAGTCGTCCGTCTGCTCGTTCGACTGCGTACGGGAAGCAGTCGTGTGCGCCCGGGGATCCCCCTCATCCGATCGGACGACTCCCTCCTGCCCGCCCGGAATTCACGAGCAGCGAGTGGAAGCGGCGGCCGTCGCTCTCGGCCGGCAGGTGGACGAGCGGTGAGTGGACGGACGAGAGCAAGGGGGCGAGTGGAGGGGGAGGGGCCGTTGGACGTGCAGAAAGCGGAATCTTCTTCGTTTCACCGCCTCGGCAACAATCCACACGCTTTCTGCCCACTCGCCCACTTGCAGCGCGCTCTTCGAAACGGCCGGCCGCTCGTGGGTCCGCCAGCCGGCCGAACGGAACTCGCGGCCGTCGACCGCCTTCTTCCCACTCCTCAACGAGAAGCTCCAACTCGTGCCCGACCGCCCGCCGGAGTGGTCGAGCGGTGGGCGACGGCGAAACTCCTCACCCACCGGTTGGATTGCTCCACACAACTCAACGTCCGGCCGCCTTCCGAACGACCGGATCGCGAGCCGGGAAGCGGAGGACGCGGACGAGCCGCCAGTCGCTCACTACGCGAACCGCTCGGTTGGACCGACCGATTGATTGAAGGGCGGACTCCCGACAACCGAGCGGCGTCGTTTCCAGTCGACCGCTTCGGAATTCTGCACTCAGCCATGCGGAGAAGGGCGCATTCAACCAATGGATTGCCCGTTTGTCGCCGTTGTGTTCGTCGAGTGTTCAGCTGCGAATAAATCGGATGCCCTACTCGACTACAAAGGAGTGAACGATCGCTTCAATCCGAACGAACGAGAGGGACGGTCGGTAGAAGGCAGTGGAGGGGGAAGAACGAGAGCACTACTCCGCTTCCCACTGGGTCGAACCCTCCACTCGGCGGGCGGGGGTGCTCGTGGCCGAGTGGCTTTGCGGTTGGACTCCTCGCGCCCGCCGCCTTCCGGTCGTCGAACGAAGGCGGCAGTTCGTGGAGGCCCGCGGGGATTCCAGTGCACTCGCCGCTGCCCGCTCGGCGGCGAACTCGGCGGGTCGGCCGCCAGCGAGGCGGCGGGCGGCCGGCGGACTCGCGGCGAGTGGCGGCGGGCGGCGCGTCAAGTCGGACGGCCGTCTTGACCGCCGCCGCCACCCGCCGCGTGGCCGCTTTCTGCCCTCGAAATTGGGATTTCTTTTGCTGATTTCCGTTGATTCCTGCTGTCCGTTGGGCGAAAGGTTTGTTGAGTGGATTCAGCACCAATTATTCGAATTTATTCAGGCGTTTAATAGGTCGCAACGCGCGCTATTCGCCACTCGCGCGGAATAATCAAACGATCGTTTGTGGAGCGGCTGACCGGAAAGACGTCGTGAGTTCTGCTGCCCGTCCGTCCACTCACTCCTGCTGCCGCTCTTCTTTCAGCTCGCTCGGCGGTGGACGGACGTGAATGGACGGGGATTCGAGTGGATGGCGGTCAGTTTAATCTTTTTTGAATTTCTTTTGGTTGCTGCTCCGTTTAGGCGTGGAACAAAAGAAACTCGCTGAAACCAAGAATTAGAAGAGGTTTGCTGCAAGAATTTGAGAACACATGGAAGATCATTGTAGCAGCACGAAATTTTCAATTTTACGAGGATCGGTCGACGAAAGAGAACTGAATGCGCGAGTAGATGCGTTTGAAAAAAGGCGGGCTGCCGGAGACGAATTATTTCAAACAAAAGCGAACTTTCGCATTCAACTCGACTGTTTGCTGAAAATAACAGTACGATCAGAGCTTCCGCAGATCACGTCGGAGAAACGGAATGTGCTGGTAGGAATTGCGAAATAATCAATTGCTAAAGGAAAATCGAGTCTCCTTACCTGCCGTCTTCTATCCACTAGATCCCGCCTGCTGTCTTCCGCCCAACTAACGAAAAAAAAGGGTTTGGCGTCGTTTGGAAAAATTCCAATGGTAATAATCACCGACCTCCCGTCGTCTTCGACTTCCAGCAGTCTCCTGCGGGAGCTCATCGTCTACTGCTGTCAGCCGATGGGCATCCTTCTGGCCATCGCCGCCTTCTTTTATCGATCATCGTCTTCTCTGAGCTGCATTCGACTGACGACACTGTAACGAACAGAGGAGAACGCAAATGTTGAACGACTGATGCTTGCGCACGAGAAGCTGCAATTAAGTTCACGGAATTCCATCTTCCCAACAAACACACTCATCGAACGAACTAAAGTTTGAAGTTGACCGGCTGCGTCTCGAACGACTTTGTGTTCTGCTTGCTTGCGCCCAACGCCAACAGCAACCGGTCGTCCATCTGTCCGTCTCCTTTTACTGACGCGCAGATAATTGATTATTATTAACACTCGAATAGGATGAAGAGAAGGCGGAATAATCCTTCAACTCAAAATCCATTACAAACAGCAATCAAAAGTCTTTGCTTCCACCCTCAACGCTAGGAACATCTGTTAGCCACCAATTTGGCGGAATAAAAAGCCCCCTTACTTGCCGTTTAGCAGACAGAAGAATCGAATGCTGCCCACCCCAAACAGAAACCAGGAGAAAGACCGCCGTGTTCGGTACAGACTGGAAAGAAGGAAGAACGAGCAGCCTTCCACTCACGAGTGGTGTGCGGAGCGACGGGCAAGAGAAGGGCGCAATGAATCTAGGGGGAACAAGAGAAGTCGCCGAATACTTCTCAAAAGAGTGTGGAAGATGGAATTTGAGCTCGAAACGATCAATCTCCTCGCCGCCTTTTGAAATACGAGAGTCGTGCGAGAACGAAAGCTGGGAACAGAGAACGAAGCTCGTGGACGCGATAATAGCATTTCAAGTCGGTTGACATTCACGAGACGTTCCAGTGAAGACCGGAAAAACAAAGTTATTTGCAAAAAGTTGCAGTTGGAAACGGTTGGTTGGACGGTCAGCAGCCTGCCATGATGAGTGAAAATACTAGGACGGAATGAACCCTCTGATTTCGAGTTCAAACACGTGTCTTCGGCACTCCGAAAGAATTTCATGTTCCGTACTTCCTTACTTATTATTCTAACAAAAACGGAATAAAAGCGACGTCTTGTTTCTATACGATCAAGAAAGGATTGTCGTGCACTTCTCCCCGCATCCAAAAAGCAAGACCGCCGAACTCCGCGCTGATGAGATCAACAAACGACTAGATGCCGTCGGTGATGCTCATTGAATCGAAAGCAAGAACGAACATCAACGATGCCGCTGCGATCGACAAAGGAGACCTGCGGACTGCCAGCAGCAATCACCGCTGCCCACTGTCCGGAAGTTGAATACACAGCTAAACGAACACGCATCGAATGAACCGAAAGGTTGAAATCGACCGGCTGCATGTCAAAAGAATCCGTGTTCTGCTCGCAAGCGGCCAGCGCCAACAGAAACAGCCGCTGTTACCTCAGCTAAACAGAAGAAACCAGCGGAATAAACCACCAACTCAAAGCCCAGAGTCTACAACGATCGAAGGCCTTTGCTTCCAGCGTCAACGCTCAAAAGTCACACGTCTCAATACGGAATAAAAGCAACCTCCCTGCCGTCGAGCAGTCAGAAGAATCGTGTGCCGCCCACCCGAACAGAAATGCGAAGACCGCCGTGTTCGGTGCGGACTGGACAGAAGGAAGAACGAACCGCCTTCCAGTCACGAGTGGTATGTGGAGCGGCGAGCAACGGAAGAGCGGCAATGGAGCGAAAGGCAACGAAAGTCGCTGCTGCTCGGAAGGTAGGAGGAACGTGAGCGAACTTCTCGTCGCCCTTTGAATGCGCGGGTCGGACGAAGACGGAAGCTGGAAGGGAAAAATGATGCGCGTGAACACGACTCGAAGTTCGCTTTCAGCCGTTTTTTGCCGCGCCTTATCGAGTGGGGATGCGTGAGCAGAAAATAGCTTCAGAATTGGCCGTACGGCAATGCCGGGAGAGCACAAAAGAAACGAACGTTCAACTGCCTGCAAACCAATCGAATGAGGCTTTTATTCAACACACATCAACTCAGACGAACGTCCGTCGGAATAAAACAATCTGAAAGCATAGATACTCGTCGAGTGAATTGAGGCGTACATTGGAGCTCGGCGGCTGCAATCTGAAACGCGCACTTCTCTCCGTTCTGTCGACCAGCGCGAGACTTGCAGTAAATGTGTGGAATGAAAGAAGAAGCTAACCTACGGTTTTTTGCGGATTGCACTCGCTGGTTGAAATCAAACCCGGTCTTGGGCACGCCGCAACACCCGGATGTTCCGCACGTTTAGAGGAGGGAGAATTAGCGGAGGCGGAATAAAACCCAACGGCTTTTTTCGTACGATAAAGAAATGAATGTCGTGCACTCCTTCCTGCATCCAAATGAACGCCCGCCGGACTCCGCGCTGGTGAGAACAACGAGCGACTCGATGCCGTCACTGATGCTCGTTGTGTCGGGAGCAAGGCAAACATCAACGACACCGCTGCGATCAACGAACGTGAGTTCGGGGGCAGCGAGACATGCTGGCTGCGGGGCCCTGGTTCGGAATTTCTGCCCGTAACTAAAGGAATCATCATCTAAACGCCGAATGCCTAAGCCAACGTCAACTTTTCAAATCAAAGAAGCCTTCAATACGCGGTTAAAACAAAGCGAAATGAATGTGGTTTGAACCGAAAGAAGCTGCTCTAAACGCGAGCGTTTGCTGCAACTAACAATGAAGTTGAGACAGCTACGGAATAGCAGGCGGTGAACCAACCGACGACCGCCACAAGCAAAAGAAAGCGCGTGAAAGGCGTTGAATACCCGACGAGAATCGCGATTTATGCCAGACCCACTGAAGCGGAATCTCCCTGCAGTGAGTGGCCGGACGAAACAGAAAGAAGATGGCGGTGGATGTGCGAGAACGAACATGAATGTTGGAGTCGATTCAACGAGCGCGGACCGGAGAGTGCCCACCGCCAATGCTCGTCTCTGCAAGTGTGAGCAACGGCGCCCCTCCAGCAAGCAGTGAGTGGGAAGAACGGGCAGCATTCGGGCACGCAGCCAACGCCGCCGT
Source organism: Aphelenchoides fujianensis (assembly GCA_024699865.1). Lineage (NCBI taxonomy): Eukaryota > Metazoa > Nematoda > Chromadorea > Rhabditida > Aphelenchoididae > Aphelenchoides > Aphelenchoides fujianensis. The sequence goes on along the minus strand of JAMPIO010000068.1, from coordinate 357,200 downwards.
CATTCTCTAAAGCAAGCGTCTTTGAAGGTATCTGAAACTTCCACGGAATTGCCGCCAACATGAACGAGAAAGGTGACAAAAAAAAGAGGGAATACGGCGGTTGAAACAAATTACCGAGTCTCCAAAGTAGTGCCAATCGGAATAAACCGAATGTTCTGCCCACTTCCGACGACATGATCAGCTGGAGCAAGAGGGAAACGACCGGCGAGAAGCCGGGCGACAAACGAACGGGCGTCAAAAGAATTGATCCTGCGAGCACTCCGATCGGCAGTCGAATGAACGACTCGCTTACTCGTCGAAAAACGAGACACAGTAAACCTGCGCGGAACAATCGAATGAAGAAATCCAACCGACAAAAGCTTTCTTCCCGGCCGACGATTGGGACAGGGGTGGGAAAGGGCTTACGCCTTGCCGCTCGACAAGCTCGAGCGGAGAGTTGTTCCTGTTTACTACTAGGAAAGGCTCCAAACGTTCTTGCTACGAAAGCAACCATACATCGCGGAATAAATGCGCGAGAAGTCCACCATCAAAACACAAAAGAAAAGTTTCAGCTTCATCGATCTTAAAAATTTAACTGCGGCACAGGTGTGTGCGGAATAAAGCGTCCACTTCTCCGATCCGCAGCGCGTAAGAAAGAACCAGCGACCACCATTCACCGTCTTCTGTTCACTTCTCCAAGCGATCGACCACTCTGCATCCTCCAGTCCGACGGCAATCGATCGTCTGCCCGAAGCAAGACCAATGGATAGACGGCCTCGCTCCGGTAGTTCCGATCCGGCCGGCTCTCGTGCGGCACCCACTCGCTTCTCCGAGCTCTCCACTCGTTCTTGCCGCCGCCTGCCCTTTCCCGCGCTCCCTCCCGCATTGCTCCTCCCGTCGTTCCTCTCAGCCTTCACCGATCAACGATCAGCGGTGAGTCCCGCCGACCTCCGCCTGCCTTCACTCCGGCCGCTCGTTTCAGGCCGCCCGATTGGCGTCCCCTCCACCGAGTCCTCGACAGCTACCTTCCACTTGCCGAAATTAGCGGCCGCCCGTTGAGCAGCCGACTGGAGGGTGTGGTCGGTGACTCTTCCGACGAGTGGCCATCTTCCGCTTGTCCGGCCGCTTCCTCGTCCTTTCGAGCGGAAAGAATGGGCGGACGGCCCCCACAGACGAGCGGGCACTCGCTTCACATTGGCGTTCGACCACTCGCCCACTCCTCAGCCTGCGATCACGCTTCCTGATCACACTATTCATTCGCTATTAAAGACGACGGTCAACCACCTGCTCGTGAACAACGAAGAGATTCTCGCATTGCTCCTGCTGGTTGCCCATCAAACTCACTTCCTCCTCCAATTCACACCGACTGCTAGCTGAAAGCGAGAGTCTCCAATCGAATGACATCCACAAATCTCTGCCCACGAACAGAAAGAAGCGGACGCGTGGAACACAAGTGGGGCTCGTCCGCCCAGTCGATGAGAGGGATGAAGCGAGAGAGAATCCTGTAGGCAAAAGAAAGAAAGGCGCCGTTTCGGCCGATACACCCGCACGACGAACTCGAACGACGGCGTTGCAAAGAAAACAAAACGAATGGTCCGCCGGTCAGGCCCCCCGTCTTGCGGCGGCTGAGCACCCGATCGACCGTCGTCTTCGCGTCCTTGAGCCGCTCGTGGAGTTCGTGCGAGCAGCCCGCCTCGACGAGGGCGGCCGGCGCTGCGGAACGATGAACGTCGCCGCCCGCATGGACGGCGAGACGATCAGCTTCGTGTGGTCCTGCAAGCAACCCGACAGTCCCACGACTCGAACGGAAGGAACTCGCCGCGAAGAAGTTCAACTGGAGCGTCCCGTCCGTCAGCAACAGCACGACGGCCACCTCCGAGCGGAACCACTCGCTCGGGCACGGGAAGCGGGCGAACTCCTGACCGCCCCGCGGCAGCCGCTCGCCCGCCGACCGCAGGTGTTCGATCATGTACGAGCGCAACTCCGCGAGCAGCTCGACCTTCTTCTCCAGCGTCTGCGCGTACTCGGCGCCCGTCGCGTCGATGTACTGCAGCCGACTGCAAGCAGAGGGAAGGAGTGGGCAGAATGGAGGGGAACTCACTCACCGCTCGGATCGACCAACAGCTTCGTGTGGTCGTTGAACAGGAAGCCCACGGAGTCGTCGCACAGCTGGTAGGCGAGGCCGCCCTTCTCCGCGTTGTCCACCCACTCAGAAGACGGGCGCCGAGGCGGGCTGCTCGTCCCGCACGTCCACTGCAATCAATCGAACGATCAGGGAAGCATTCGGGCGACACTCACGCCCGGCAGGAGAAGGGCGCCAGCTGGTCGGCCGCGTTGTTCGGGTGCTCGACGATCGGCGTCTCGTCCTTCTCGTTCGCCTTCCGGTTGCTCACGACCGTTGACGCGGCGTCTTGCACGACGAGCGGCTGCAGCGGGCGCGCGACGTCGCCCAGACGAGTCGCCGGCTGAAGGCGAGCAGAACGGAGGCGAGTGAAGCGAGTGGAAGGGGGAACAGACGTCGATCATGTCGCCCGAGAGGTTCTCCTGATTGAAGCGCGGCACGGGCACGAGGCACGAGACGGGCAGCGCGGCGGGCAGGAAGCCGCGCGAGAAGACGGTCGGGCGGTCCTCCGACCGCGGCGCCAACAGGGCGGCGACCAACTCGCGCGCGTGCTGCCCGATGCGCGTCGGGATCACGTACTCATTCCGCCGAATCCTCGCGTACATTTGCTGCAGCGAGAGCAGTCGAAGGAGGGAAAACTGGAGAAAACCCGCCTCCAAGGAGAGCGTCTAGAACGGCGGCCGCCCGACGAGCAGCGTGTGGAGGATGCAGCCGATCGTTCACACGTCCACCCCGTACGAGTGGCCGGCCTTGAGCAGCGGGGAGTGAGTGGACGAAAGAGGGAACGAACCGAAGTTGTTGGGCGTGCCGCAGAGCGTCCGCCGCTGCTGCCCGTCGCCGATCTTCAGCTGCAGGTGGTCGTCGAGGAAGAGGTTGCCCAGCTTCAGGTCCCGATGGATGAGCTGCCGGCCGTGCAGGTGCTGGCAGCCGGACACGAGCTCAAAACGGCGAGTGAGGGGACGGAGCAGAACGAAGGGAACCCGCTTGGTGCGTGAAGTAGCGGGCCTCCGGCTCGGTGACCACTCGACGCCGCCTGTGGAACTCCAGCAGCGAGCGGGCGGCCGCGTCCTCTCGATCGGAGGACGGGGCGACTGCGGAGGGCGGCGAGAGTCCCCGGTTGTCGGCGGCTGTTCGGCGGATCGAGTGGGCGGCAGCGAAGAGCGGACGAGTGGCCGGAGGAAGGAGCGAGTGGGCGGTCGACTGCTCTCCGCTCAAGTTCGTCCATCCACGCACTCGCCGATCACTCCGGAAAGAACTCGCGAGAGCCGCCGATCCTCTCCGCCCGCCACTCGCTTCTTCGGGCGGCCACTCGGCGGACGGCCGGCTGGAGGGCGCGGCCCACCGGAAAGCGGAGACTCCCGCCGCTCGCCCGTGGTCGATCCCCTGCCCTCACTTCTGATCGAAAGGCGGGGCGCCCACTCCGAGAGAGGAAGCGGGCGACCATTCCACTCGCCGCTCGAACGGAAGTGGCGGGCGGCAGCTAGCGAAGGTTGATTGATGCTGACCTTTGTAGAGCGAGGTGTCCGCTGCACGACTCAGCAAACCGCATGATAGAGGAACGAGCAAAAAGCGGGTCATCGAAATGGGTGTGATCAATTCGTCGGTTTTTAGCAATTGATGGATTGAGTAGTGCCGTCGAGCGGGGAGTGGTCACCTCTTTTGCGTGAAGACGCCAAGTTTTGCGATAGAGATTCCGTGAAGCCGTGGTAGAGTATGTAGGATCTGTCGTTTGCAAAGCATCTTTCGTTGACTACCATTGTAAGTAACAGGTCGTCAAGCATTGGTATTATTCTGCTCTAATAGCGTTCCGTTACGGACAATTTTTAGGATTCCTCACTACTCACTTGAGAGACTATTCCGCCATCGGTTTGTACCCCCACTTTTTAACACGTTTCGAAAACAATGAACTACCAATGCGAGTTGTTCCGTTCAGTCGGACACTTCTTTGTCTTCAGTTGACTACTCGATCCCGCAAGTTCGCGTTCCGCGTCGACCTATGACTTTGTGCTTCGGCCGCCGACTGTTCTACATGCACTCAACGAAGCCATCGTTTGGTCGTTTCAACGAGCAGTCAGCGAGGAGACCCGCCGAGTGGACGGGGTTCAGTTTCGATCGGCAGTGGGCGGTTGGTTCGACTGCCGCTGTTGATGAGAAGGCGGCCGTGTTCTTTGATCTTGCTGCTCGTGTTCACCGCTTTCTTTTCAGGTTGGAAGCTGCAGGGGGCGCACTCCCGAAAGAACGGGGCGCGAAGACCGCCGACTGCTGGCCGGACGCCCGCCGCCCGTCGAGCGGCCCCCACGGCGTCCCCGTAGTCCAGTGGGATGGGCGGCGGATTGAGGGGCGAGAGTCCCGTTGGCCGGCGAGATCGAAGCCGGCGGTCGAGAGGGGGCGGCGGCCGTGGAAGACGGCGGAGGGGGCGGATCGGCCGGCGGGTGGGCGAGTGGCGGGCGGATCCCACCGAAAGAAGCGGCCGTGGATGAGTGAGGGAGTGGGCGGCGGGCAGACGGGGCGCCGCGGTCACTCGCCCACCGCCCGGCTTCCCAGCGGTCGGGCGGAAGAACCTCAATTTTCTATGAGCTACAGCCGCTCATTGCTATGTTGTTAAGGCTGGCGGAAAATTGTTTTATTCCGCACGGCGTCATTGTTCTCTGTCGTTATTTTTCCGCTTTCGTCGCCCGGACGTTCGTTTTACGAAGAACTGAGTGATTGACCGTCGTTTTTCTTTTAGGCCGCCGTCGACTCTACTGCTTGTCGGGTGGTCGCAGTCGAAGGGTGGCTATTCGCTTTCTTTGTTCGAACGAAACACATGGTGAGTAGTGAATTCCGACGACTGTTCCTTGCATTCGTAGTTAAATAAAACACGACTGAGAGCCGTTTGTGATCGGGCGGGAGTGCCGATCAATGGAGCCGAGGGAGGAGGACGAAAGGACGATTGAGTTTATTGGCCGAATACACGATCAACAGCAGTTGGATCTGCGGGAGGGGAAGAACGATGACTAAAGGCGGCGGAAAGACCGCGGGGAGAGAGAGCGGGCGGAATGCCCGAGACAGGCGGGCGGAAGGAACAAACCACTCGAGAGATGACGGGCGAGCTCACAGCAAGGTCGGATCAGTTTGGCTTAGAAACAAGATAAGGGCCGTTAATCTAACCAGTAATAGCGCTTTCTATCGGTGTTGCAAAAACCCGCTCACTCAACAATTATCCCGCGGCTGTTTGTCAAAGGTGCCGAGCAGACGCAAGTAGCACAAGAGCACACACTTCAAACGGCACGCGTCGTCTGCTTAGAGTCGCGGCCACCGAGCTCACTGAACAAGTCCTATTCGCACTTCTTTTATGTTTTCGTTCAATGTTGCACGCAGCAAGCAGCGCTGGATGACGACTCGTGCCCGCGGACGACCGCCTTTTTTGGCGGCCAGCGGGCATTCGGGGCGGGATTCCCGCTCGAAGTGGGCGCTCGTGGACGGGCGAGCGGCCCGTCTGCCGCCAGTCGGCCGGCTGCTCTCCAGCACGGGCGACCTCCACACTCGCTGGAGGACTGCCCCCTCCGAGTGGAAGGCGGCGGGGGTCTCCGAGACGACTCGCGAGTTGCCCGCTTCGAATGGCGCGTGGTCGTCGAGCGGCCGACTGCAGACATCTCTACGTATAGCAATTGCTATGAAGTTGATCCACTTCTTTCCCTTGGTTGCAGGTGAGCTAGCAGCTGTTAAATTAATCCGCGCACAATTCCCGAGTGATTTGTGTTCCTTGTAAATGTGATAGAACGAGCCTTATGAGTAGTGGCGTCATCGGTAGAGTTGATTTAAAGACACGCTTACGTTCGACTGTTTGTTTCGTCACTTTCGGCCCGTTTTTTATTCCGCGCTTTTCACCCTCTTCGCGCCTTTGTTGGTTTGAATCCTTTCGTTCGATCAACATTAATAGAGTTAACTACCTGCATTTGGTTTTAAAAAAACTACAATTTTCCTAAAACGCGTGACTAACTTTTCCCCATCAAACCGTTGATAACTTCAAATATCAATCCAAAATTCGGTCGCCGTCAATCAACGCCCGAATGCCCGCAAAAAGAATCCGCTTTCTCGCCCGAAACACGCCGAAAAGCGGACGAAATCGGCGGGCGGCGAGGCGGCGGCGTCGGGCGGCCGGGCGCGAGCGGCGCGCAAGAGAGCGGGTGGGCGGGCGGGCGGAGAAAAAAGACGGCCGACGCGCCCGGCGCCACCGAACCGACTGCAACGCCTACCCCCAGTGGACGGGGCGATCGGAGGGGCCGCCCACTCGCCTTCCGGCCACGAGAAGAGGGAAGGCGACCCCAACAACACGCCGTCTTCCACGACTTCCCGTACGCGCCGTTCGTTCGGCCGCTCTAGCGTCCGGCAGTCGCCTTCACCGACCGCTAGAGTCGAGAGAAGGCACACGCCCCGGCCGTCAGCTTCCTCACGGACGCCTTGAAAACGCGCGGAAGTCACGACGTCGACCGGGGGCGTGCTGGAAGCCGCGGGAAGTCGGCCGTATTCCCGCTCTCTCCGTTCATTCCCTCGTTGCAGCAATCGAACAGCTGCGCGTGGGTCGTCGATCGAAGCGGTTCAAAGTGGAACGTTTTGTCTTTAAAAGGTCGGCACAAAAGGAGTTTGCGATCCGCGATAGCAACTGATTGTGAGCGACAGCAAGCATTCCTTTTTAATCAAAATAATAACATACATAACGTGCCAAAAGGTTTTTTTGGCGCACAAGAATCTGTCGGCAAATACAAACGATAGTTGAACAAATTCGCTAACAAGCGACTGACGAACAAACAAACGGGGAATGCGGCAGTCGCCGTCTTATCGCATGCCATCGAACCGCAAACTTGATTGACCTCACCGCTGCGCTGTCAGGACGCAGAGGAAAAATATTGTTTCTCGCAGTGGCGCTGGGATTGAAGGGCGCAGAAAGCGTTCCAAAAGGCAATAAACCACGCTTTTATTGCTCTTATCAGGCCGGCAATCGGCGAAGCGGTGTCTTAGCGCTTTCTTTAGTCATTCTGCCAGCGATGCAAATCGAGTGTTTAGCAGTTAATAGACGTTTCTACCATTTGTTTCCCCCGTTTTTAATTTTCTTTATAGAGTGCCAAAACAAAGTATACGTTCGACATTCTGTCCGACCAGCAAAGGCGCCGCCGAAGGCGGCACTCTGCTTCTGTACGTCGTGGTTTAACTTACAACACCGTGTAGCGGTTATTTTTGAGTATTCATAGAGCAGTCTTTAAGCTTGAAAAATTGCAAAAACATCAACAAAAGATTCGATTCCTGCGCTGTCGAAATTCGCCCCAACCGTGCTCCACTCAAATGGCCGCAGCATCGCTCAAAATCGGCAGATTGGCTCAATTTTTGCTTTATTGAGTAGCTGAGTAAACGATCTACACGTCTAATGCGTTTTCAGACGCCAACGGACTCGTTAAAAGAATGAAAAATCGATAAAACCGCAAAAAATTTCAAGAGCAAAACTTTCGACCCCCCCGGTTCGATATTAACGCTTTTGATTTTGATCGATCTGTTCACACTATTCGATTACCCAGTGTTCAATGTATGTCGCTTAGTTTTTTGGGTTTGTGAATCTGCCCACGTTAAGAGATAATCGCAAAAAACAGACCCTAAAACCCGCCCCTGCGGCAAAGGCGCTACCTCGCCACAACGACATTTTTACGAAAATCAGCCAGGTGGAACAGGTAGACGACATTGAGATCTACAGCCATGCCAAATATCAGGTCATTTGGAGCACGGCAAGTACTCGAAAAAGCGGCCGGAAGATGGCCGAAAATCACGCAATTTTGACCTTTTACCTCCAATATCTCGGCAACGCGGTGGAATTTCGGAAAACGGGTTTTAGTTCCGTAATCAGCGTAGTCGACTTAGTATGTCTGAGTTTTGTGGGCGCGTGAAACTTGTTTTGCGTGACATACATCATCACGCATTATCCTATCCGATGAGCCGTACAAGAGGAGACTTCCGCTACGTTGAAGGGCTTGGAATCCAGCTTCCCGAAGAATACGAAGATGTGCGCCCGGTTGCTGAAGGTGTTCAAGCAAACGTATAGTAAGTTGCTTTCAAAATTCATGTTTACATGTGTTTGCAGTGCCGCTAAAGTTGGGCAATGGACTAATGTTGCCATCAAACGACACAAATCCCCGTTCAATAACCTCAGAACCGGCAGAAACGCTTGTCGCGAATTCTTCCTCAACGAGAAGATAACTCCGAGAGCTCACCCAAATGTTGTTTAATTCATATCATAAAATTACAGTTTTTTTATATTTAGATGGCGCCAATACACGATGTGTTTATTCCCGCCGAAACACTCGTTGATTTCAATGATTTCTACATGGTGGCAATTTCGTCGGGAGAAACTTTGGAAGCATTGCTGCAAACTCGAGGAGTCTTCACGATTCCCGACACGCTATTAATCATGATGCAAATACTTAACGGACTTTCGTACCTGCATCAACACGACATCATTCACCGGGTAATCGCTACATGCGAAAGCTGCAAAAATCAAACTACTTTTTAGGATTTGCACCCAAGAAACGTCCTCGCTAATAAGTTCCTTGAAATCAAACTCATTGATTTCGGAATGTCCACCGAGGACATGTCGGGAGAAGCCGGCGACTTGGATCTTACTGAGCTAGTGATCGCTCAACTGTATCGCGCACCCGAAGTAATTAGCGTAGAAAAGTACACAAAAAGCGGTGAGTACATAGCACCAAACATTTTATATACTAGCATTTCGTAGTGGATGTTTGGGCGGCTGGCTGCATTTTGTACGAGCTTCTTAAGGGCGAGTGTCTATTTAATGGCGCTTACGAAGAGGATGTATTGCGCAACCAATTGGAGCTGTTCGGTACATTTTATTGTTTTTTCGATTTAATGGAGTTTACAGGCAATCAAAACAAGGCAAAAGAAACCGTAGATCAGTTGCTATCTGAAGATTGGTTCAAAACGGCCCGCAAAAGTTTGTTTTGTGTTTTTTAGAGCATTCTAATTGTGCACTTGAAGTGCCGTCGAATGACGACGTCACAGGGGCTACGAATACTTTGAATGTTCGGCCAGCTATTCGTGCGCAAACGCAGCACGTCACAATTTTACGATTTGTTTTCAGTGTTACAAATCCGCGATTTGTTTTTCCAAATGATGTCCATTAATCCCACTAATCGAATTACCGCTCTGGGTGCTTTCACTCATCCATTAATTGGTGCGCAGCCGATGCACTACGAGTATGTGCCCCAGAAACTCACTTACACCCTTGGAGACGCACTCATTGAGCATACGGATCATTGGAAAGAGTTGCTTTTCGATTATTTGAAAGCAAGAACGCGGAAGTTCTTTTATGATTGGATACTCGTGGTTTTTCCTTTACCACCTACCGGTGCGTGGATTCCGTCGTTTCGCGCGACCTGTAATAGTCGGTTTCTTATCATTCGATTTGTTTAAACGTTATTCTTTAGGCTCGGACTCTTCTGAACAACACGCGCTTTCTTACGCTGAGTGCACCTTCCGGCCGTTCAACGAGCAAAAGCTTGTCGTTCGTGTACTGTTGGCCGACTATCGCAAGGCAGTGGAAGAAATCAAGCGGCATCCAGCCGACACTTTCATATTCTTGCCTGATCGCTACGACAAATACGTTGACTTTATCTACTCGACCGATCAGGATTTCGAAACACGCTACGAGCAATACGCAACGGACATCCAACAGTTAATGCAAGATAACCCGAGTTTGCCTCTTCTCATTATCGACGATTCCGATCTTCGAGGTTGGTCATGGCTACACGTGAGTAATACAGAAGTCTGATAATTATTCTGGGCATGTTTGGAAGATTACCTATTGGCAAGACGAATTGAAAGATGCCCAAAAAAAATTCGCTTCACGTTTGAACGTCTTTATTAAAAAGCTCAATCGCGTGACGGTCACAAACTACGAATTACAATTCGCGCAGATGACGTTTCCTCCACATTTCTATTTCCCAAGTTCCAAGGTGTTTAACTTTTTTTTGACGCCTTTTTGATCTCGAGATTGTTTTAGATTTTTTTACAAGGAGTTATTGATGTTTTTGAGTGCATGGTGACAGATTTGCCCTTTGATATGACGTTTGCTGTGATTGCGGACATTAAACTGAATTGCCTAAATCACGCAACACTTGCGGAGTCAGGTGAGTTCATTAGATGACTGAATCAACGCGTTTATTAAAGCCTTACGCTGCAAACGTGATCGAGTTGCCTGCACCATAATCATTTGTAAGTAATATGTTAATGTGAGGGGGACTTACATAAGATCTAGGTCCAAAAAACTCCTTGAAATGTTCCGAGAACGTTGAGAAGGATAATTTGCAAAACAACAATAGCGGATCGTCTACGAGCTTGCTTGATCAAACGGGCCGGTGAGTGCGTTCCCTAAGTGCTTCTTATTGCTTTTACCCAGTAAAAGTACAATGACAAGTCAACTGGGACCGTTTTTTCCTTTGCTTGAAACGAAAGCACACGGAGAGGGAGGAACGCCAGTCACTCAATCGTTTTCTGCAAACGCAGAGCGGGAACGTTTTAAAACGTACGTTTCCACTCAAAACCTAACGGTAAGTTGTTTGTTACTCTTACTTGTTCGTGCTTGTTTAGAGCGCTCCAATTCGTATGTTGTATGCTCCTGTTAATTACATGTACGTCATGCTGAATGACGGTCAATTGAATGTTCGTGATTTCAAAACGAAGATTCCCAAGTTTGTACTCGATATCCTGTTGGCGTCTTTATAGACATGAAACATGTTCAGAGTATTCCTTCCCAAAAACCGCAGTTACACTGACGTGGAGGATTTTGTGGCTGTGAATTCTACAACGCTTATTGTGCTCGAATGGGACCTCTTGGTTTTGCTTCGATTGTACCCTGAAGATGGCCAATACGATACTATCGTGTTGGAACGCAGTGGTGCATTCGCTTACGTTTTCACAGAAATTACTGGAACGAATGTGGATGTTCTGCAGGCGGTGCTCAACCAGGACTACGCCGAAGAAGTCCGTTTTGTTCGTTTGGACATTGACGAACCTCGTCTGGAAGTGGATTGGAGTTATCATGTCCAATTCACCCACAAACGATGCTTCTATAACTTCGGCAAATCTGGACGGTTGTACGGAATGTTGCGCGGATTTCCGGACGCGTTGTTGATTTTCGACTTATCTAAAAAGATGTGGGCTATTCAACACGTCAACAGCACGCCTTCAGACATTCCTACTTTTGTTCCATGGTATTCTTTGAAAAGAACGCAAGTTCTAGTTTACCATGAAATCAATAAAAACGAATGTTTTAGAGACGAGCATGAAGACTTAGCAACTGCCCGAGTTTTTTTTGATACAGTACGTTTAATAAGCCTTTTCACATTTGATCTTGTTAATTCCAGTTGTGCGATATCAGAAGTTTCTGGTCACCAAACTACGTGTATAGCTACGGATTTGAAATTGTTGATGGCGCGCTACAATATTCCGTTCACCGCTGCAACTTGGAAAAGCCGACGTGGGAAAGAACAGCCGTCAGGACAAAGGCTATTGATTTTATTATTCCTTTTGTGTTCTCAGAAACGCAACAAGACTTGGGAATTATCATCGTTCGACAAGAAAGCGATGAAATCGTGCTTGAACCGCTTTTCTCTTTGTAAGTCGCTCAATTTTAATCTACTTGATTGTTACTTCTAAGTGAATCATGCGCGTTTGCCGGTGGGGATGTAAACAAGGACAAAGGCGCTGGTTTGCACTGAATAAGTCCTTAACGTTAATAGCTTCTTTCTAGTGTCATGTTCGGCGTTGCATGCAGGAAATAAAGGTGAAAATACGCAGGGGAACGAGCGAGCGCAATGCAACCAAACAATGTTTAAAGACACAAGCGAGATGGCCGACGAGGAGTTTAAAGAGTGGAAGCTGGGGCGTCATGTACTGCCTTTTGCTTTCTGCATGACGTTTACTCTTTGCAGATCACCAACGAATCATACATGAGTTATTTGGAGCGAGCGGGTCAGGAGTTCAAACAGCATCGGCTGAAAGCTCAGCCATCGGTCGCTCCTGCTCGGGCGGATCATCGTCTGCAGCTTCAAAACACGAAAATAGTTGCTATTGCCGGACCACGTTGCGAACGGTCGGAGTTATCTGCCGGCCCGGCGACGAAAAAGCGGGTGGAAGAAACTGTTTCACAAACCAAATACAGCGCTTCTTCACTCAACGTGTCGTCTGGGGGCTTTTTGGGTGGCTATTGCAAGAAATCCCTATTGGCGGAGATCCATCGCAACGGTGGGAATCACGCTGGCGTTCGGTCGTTCAATATTTTTTCACAGAAACCTTTGTTTTGCCGCCGAACGTCGACGCCACGTTTGATGCACCCTGTGGGTCCTGCAACTCGAAAAAATTCGTGCTCTTAGAGGCGAAGGCGAGTACTTCAAAAGAGGGACAAGAAACACCTCGTTCGGCCCTCGGACTTTACGAAGAACTTCTGGCAGCAACAAGCGGTGTGTTTGCCTTCTTTTTCACTATTTTTGTGTGTTTGCAGAAAGCGAGGCAGACCGAGACGCCACCCTTGCCGCAACGTTGGCTTTCTCGCTTCGCGAGTACACTGACTCGAGGAAATCGCCTTCGTCTGATTGACCTTCCGTTCATTATCCTTCTTTTGTCGTTTACATGTATGCGTGCTGGATATATTTTATTAGTTTGAAAGTAGCTTTTCAACGGTAGTCCGAGCGAGAATTATTTTTAACCGATCGTTTAACTCAACGATTATCGTTTGCATCTCTAACATGCTTAAATGCTCTTCCCGGACTTCTAAACATTCGACAGAGGTAAAGGCAGACAGAAGAAAATACAAATCAAGACGAGCTCCATCTTGAGACGAGCAGAACGATCGCCGTCTTCCGCCGCCCTCCCAACGGCCGACTGCTCGCTTTGCACGAGAAGGAAGCGAGCAGCCGGCGGTCTCTGCGGCCGCCCGACCGCCCGGACGAGCGCCCTCAATCCCCGTGCGCCCGCTGCGGTCGTTTCGAACCGCCGGCAAGTTTCCGGCGGTTCTTCGCGGCCACTCGCTCCGCCCGCCGCTCGTCCAACCGCCGGTCGTGCTCGAGGAATGCGGGCGATCGGCCGGCCGGGGGGTTCTTCCCTCTGTCCACTCGACGAGCAGAAATCCCACCGGCCGCTCCCGCCTTCTCTCCACTGCCCGAAGTCCACGAACTCCGCCCACTTCCGCGCGGCCGCTGCGATCAGACCGACGGACTCCTCGCCGCCTTCGACGGGGAGCTCGTGGCCGGCGGGCAACAGCGAGCAGTCCCGCGGGCGGGCATTTCGACGGCCGCCCGACTGCTCGTCCACTCACTCCACTCGGCGCTCTTCCGGCCGGCAGTGCGGGGAGCTCCCTCCTTCTCCGCCGCCTTCTTGCTCGTTCCGGTCGGTCGATCACGCGTGGACGTCTTCGAGCATTTCTTTGATCGCTTTGTTGTTCGTTTCGTTCGGGAGATCCCCGAGCGGGCGGCCGCCTTCGAGTCGCCGCAAGCCGCCCGAAGAAAGCCGGTGACCGCCCGCAGCTCGTCGAGCCGCACGGCGAGCGGCTCGCGTGGAGCCGGCGGGAAGGAGCGGGGAGTCGTGATAAACAGCTGGGGGTTCTTCGTGGCTTTGTTGTTTGTGCTCGAGCGATGAGCGGGGGATCGTTGTTAATCGAGGTGAAGTGGATGGATTGGGAGATCGAGAGCCCGTCATTCCGTTTTCGAGTAGCCTCCAATCCCTTCTTTCCACTGGTCGGCTTTCCCCGGCCGGTAAAAAGAGAACCCCACCGCTCGCTCGTTCGGCGGCGGCGGTCAAGTCGGGCGGCCGCCGTCGCCGCTCGCCGCTTTTTTCTCCCGCCCGCCACTTTCTGCTTTTCGTCGCGCGTTCGGGCGCCCGACGGCCGGCAGTCGGCGGTCGGGCGGCGAGTCCTCTAGCCTTTAGTTGGTGGGTGGATGTGAATGGACGGGGGATTCGAGCAAATACAGGTTGGTTTGTCTTTGTTATGCTGGTTTTGACCGTTGCTTTGTTTGGTAAAATTAACAAATGAGTGAGCATGAAAGTACATCTTAACGAAATCCACGCGGCGGAATAAAAAAGTCACTTTCATGATCAATAAAACGATTTATCGACTCGTTTTTCTCCCGCGGTCGATCGAGTAATGCAACGAAAAAGTACAAAGAAGCCGGAATTTTTGTCTCGGCAACGCCTGCCAAACAAAGAAATAAAATGAAGGCCCATCTGCTCTCGAACCAATCGAGCAGCGCCTCCATGTTACAGTTCCACCTACAAAGAAAGATTAAAGCCACGCAAAAGCAAAGAACCCCGTCGAGCAAACCGGAGTGTGGGCGAGCCGACCGGCCGCCGCTCGCCGCTCGCTCTTTTCCGTTCCTCCGAGCCGCCCACCACTCGCTGCAACGAACGGCGCCTTCCTCCTCTGCAGCTTCAAATGCAACGATTGACTGAACGGTGCTGCAATGGTGTGCGATGGTGGAGAGCGGGCGTTCACGTCTTTTTCGCATTGATCAAGAGAATGCTTGCGGAGCCGGTAAACGCTAAGTTTGAGACTTTAAATGATCACGCGGAATAACGCGGCTAGCTGTGCAAAACGCAATGCGTATCAATGGACCGTACTTTAAGCTTCATTGCATTCGCCGAGCTTTCATCCAAACGTAAAGGCGGAATAAAACCCGCCTTATACGGCACGAACTTGTTATAAGAAGAATAGCCGATACTCTCTGCTCCGCAACCCAATGAACACCCACTGAACCCCGTATGAATCGAAAAGAAAGAAAGAAGAGCAACTGCTACCCGCAAGTAATGCCCGTTGAAGTGAGCGCTAAGCAAACCGCCGTTGAAAGCGGCTGCTGTAGACGAAGGCCTGCACAAAATTCGGATTTCGACGGAATTTTCATACACCTCAAAGCGAACGGTATCACTAGCCTGCAAACCGTTGACTAACGCGGCCGCCCTCATCCTCGATTTAGATGTGCTTCACGGAATAAACGCCCCAGTTCTCCCACAAGCAGTCCCTGTGAAAGAAGGTCTCCCGTTGCAGCTTCCTGTTTCGACGTCCAGCTGAACACGAGAGCAAAAGTCCGACGGGTAATCGCGCCTTCGAGTTCGTTCAACCACTCGCCGGGCAGCGAGTGGCGAGAGGTGGACGGCCGACTGGATTGATGGCCGCAGTGATCGTTCCTTCCGTGGAAAAATCGCCATTGACTTCCCAGAGCGGAATTCTCCGTCCGGCGGCGACTGAAGACCAACAAAAAAGAAAAGAACGACCACGTCTTCTACCGCACAAATCGAACGCTGCCTCCATTCCGCCGACGCCGTCCACAAAAAATGACTGAAGCAAAAGCGAAGAGCCCCGTCGAGCGGACTGGAGTGTGGGCGAGCCGACCGGCCGCCGCTTGCCGCCCGCACTTCTCCACGTTGCTTTGAGCCGCCCACCACTCGCTGCAACGAACGACGCCTTCCTCCTTTGCAATTTCGAATGCATCGATCGAGTAAACTGTGCTGGAGTGGTGGGCGGAGGGAGAACGGGCGGGCACGTTTTCCATTTATTAATTGTACGAATGCTTCCGGAAACGGTGAACAATGAAGTTTGAGATCTTAATGAAATCGCCTGAATAAAGCCGCTAGCTAAATGCTATGCGGAACTCACCCGCGAGCTAGTTACCATTTGATCTCTATCAAGTCCACAAAAAAAAGAAATAGCGAGGCGCGCCGGAATAAAACGCGATCTATTTGGTACGAAGATCAGATTAATCAAGTCAATGCGCGATCTTGCCTAGCCAAAAGAAACCGTTTTGGGTTATGCGCCGATCGAAGAGAAATCAGGACGAGCAACTCTCTGCCGCGAGTGATGCCCGTTGAAGTGAGTGCACAGCAGCCCACCGATGAAAGTGTCTGCGGTCGACGATGACCCGCAAGAAATTCGACTTCTCGCGAGTATCCGTGAAACAAACAGGCGGGCAAAGTCACTCATCTGCAAATGCACTTTATGGAGCGTTGCGGAAGAAATGCTGCAGCTCTCTCTTAAGCAGTGTTCGTGAAAGAAACTTACCCGTTGCAACCTCCACGTTTCGACGTCCAGCTGGAGCCCCGAGCAACAGCCCGACGGGTGACCGCGCCCTCGAGTTCGTCCAACCACTCGACGGGCAGTGAGTGGCGAGAGATGGACGGCCGGCTGGATTGGTGTCCGCAGTGGTCGTTTCTTTCGTGCATGAACGACGATGATTAAAGGAGGACATCAAAAGCCGGAAAAGCGTCAATTCGGGGCACTTTGCTTTCTTGTTGAAAAGGCAAAAAGCGGAATAATGCGAGATAACTGACAGCGCGGGAACGACATTCGCTCGTCTAAAAACCGCAAGAGCTCGCAAAATAAACTCATGCACTGCTCGACGCTCCCATTAGATTCGGAGTCGGCGACAAGGCCGTCCACAACTACAAGTAAGACGGGATCAACCAACACTAGCTCGCGTTCACATCCCAATTACCGACCGCCAAAAGGAATTCGTAAAAAGAAGACGATCAACGGATATAAAAAGTTGCAAAATGCGGTCGCTTGAATTGTTCGGTATAAAGTGGAAGGCCGCCCGTACGTGCAAGCGCCCCGAATATTGGATGAACAAGATGGACGGAATAAATTCGTGCATGAGCGGGGGTCCATGAAAAAATCAAGACCAGAACAAAGATCAAAAGGCAAAAACGACCAGACCGATCACTTTAAACGAACAAACAACTAGATTATCAAACAACACCATTTTTACGTAATTGTCCGCTCTCCTATGCTGGTCCTCTCGTTGTTGCTTTCTCTTTCTTCGATCAACTCGTGTGTTCGGCCGCCAGATCCATTGAACTACGGCGGCCGACTGATGGCTCCCCCACTCGGCTCGTTCTCGTGGGCAGTCGGGAGTGAGCGGAAGAACCGCCCGTCCGTTCGATTCGACCGTTCGGTTCGTTGCGGGAGTGGCCGCCGGTCGGTCGGCTGGCGGCTTCTCGGCGGGCCGCTCGACGGAAGCGGGCGAGTGGCGGCGGCCGTCGGAAGGAGCCGAGTGGACGGCGAGTGGACGAGCGGCCGCCGCCGTCGACCGCCGAGAGCCGCGGCGATCCCAACGGTCGGGCGCCGCGAAGAAGCCGGCCGATCGGTCGAAACCGAACGCTCGTTCGATTGCGTGTTGTGGGGCGTTCTTCCCCGCAGTCCGCCGCTCCGTCCACTCCGCCCGCCCGCTTCCTCGCCGCCCTCCTCGCTGGACTCGCCGCCCGGCCGCCCGCTCGGCAGTCGGCGCGCGGATCCACTGGACCACGGCGGCCGGGCGGCTCGTCGCCCCGCTCGTGTCCTCCCGTCCGTTCGGCCGCCCACTCGCCGCCGCCTTCTTCTCCGTTCGCCCGAGTGGGCAGGCGGGGCGGTCGGGCGCGTGCTGGACGCGGCGGAGAGGAGCGGCGAGCAGCGGGCGAATCTCCCGCGCCGGGCGGCCGGCGGTCTCGCGGGCAGTCATGGCGGCGGGCGGCTCGAGTGCGCGCGGAGGATCGGCGGAGTGCGCACTGCGGCAACACGCGGGCGGGCGGCGGGCAAGCGGACTCCCCGACCAGCCGCCCTCCTTGGGCTCTCGTCTCCCCGACAGCCCGTCCACTCGTTTCTGCTCGCTGTTTCGTGTGTTCGCGCCCGGCTCGGCAGTCTCCAGTGGGCAGTCGAAAGTTCGCCTACCTTCCGCGTGGTGTGTCGCCCGCTCCCCGCCGCCCGACCGGTGGGATCTCCTGCTCGTGGACCGCCTCGATCAAACTGCCCTCTTTTGTTGTGCCCGCCCGCCGGAGTCCTCGCGGTCCCCATTGCGCCCTCTGAGAACACGCGGTCGATCGGGCGGGCGCGTTCATTCGTGCTGCTGTCGCGTGTTCGGCGGCCGGCTTTCTTTCCGCTCCGGTCGCTGTGGAACGCGGTCGGCGTCGAAATGTTCACCGCCAAGCGAGCCCGAACGTATTTTTTGGGCGTCCACCAAACGCTTCCTACTGATTGGGATCACGAGGTTGCTGCTTTCAAAATGCGGTGTGCTGTTCAGAACGGGAAGACGCTGCCAAGGGATCCCTACAACCAATTTCGTCTAGAGGCAAGTGCGCGTTTTGCATTCTTTTTTAACAAAATCCTTTAGCACGAGTGCGTTATGCGTCGTTCCCAGGACGGCCGGTACGTGTACCTGCTTTCCGAAAAGTGGACTCGCATTTGTGTTGTTGATCTTGTTCGCAACACTCAAACGTGTGTTTTATTCCGCGAATATCCAGTGACAGCTGTTTTTTTAGCGTTTTCAAACGCAAGGCTCCTTCTGCCGCGTTTATTTTCGGCATGACAGTTCTGAGTCCGACCGTTATCCTCGTCCTTACACCGAGCACCTTGTGCTTGCTTCGTCTGTGCCCCGAAAAGAACACCTTCACAGGCATTGTACTGGAACAGCGAGCGGAAGAACAGACCGCTTATGTCGTTACGCAAATCAAAGGAACAAATGGAAGCGTCAAAAATGCTGTAATCAGCTGTGCTTTGTCGAACCAGATCCGCTTTGTTCGTTTGGACGTCCACAAAGCACGCTTGGACACGGATTGGACTGAGCAAAAAAACGATGTTCATTGCTCCTACCATTTGAGCGCAGACGGTCGTTCGTTGTACGGGCTTCCGACCTTTGGCGATTTACTCGATACTCTGCACATCTTCGAGCTTGAAAAAAAGATGTGGACTGCCGACAAGCTGACAGGAGATGCTGCAAAAGTACGTGCTCGTTTAAAGTGCTATTTGCATAATTTTTTCGCTTTTAGTTTTCTACTATCAGCGTGGTTTGGTCGAAGCAACATGCCTACGTAGACCATTTAGAGAAGAGTAAGAAACAAGAATACGACGTCTATCGCTGCAAATTGGAGCGACTCGTGTGGGAGAAGCTTCCGTTGACAATAAAGATCGACAAATTTGCTTGGTTCAATTTGATCGTCAATCCAGAAACAGGAGAAGACGGTGGACTCATGGTGACCAGCGAGAAAGACGGCAATGGTGAACGAACAATCCACCGGCTGCTCTTCAAGTGAGTCACTTCACGATCGGTGGCCTTCAAGTACTGAACCTATTTCAGCAATCCCGACTCACTGGTACAACTCGCAGTCGACGCCCTCCGCAAGACCCGGTTGGATGTCAAAGGTAAAAAGGGATTTTATGGGATCATGAGCCGCAAGCCATGCAAACACATTCTCCCTTCCGTCTACCTCAACATGACGCCCATCCCCCGCATCTGATCGTCCGAATAAACTCTTGCCTCGAACAAAAGCGAGGGCATCCAACGGGGAGCAGAAGGCGGGCTCTACGGCCGGGGATCACTGGGCGGTCTTCTCTCGAATGAGTGGGCGGTCGATCGGCCAGCCGGCAGTCGGGAGAGCGGCGAGCAGGACGGGCGATCGGCGGGCGGGAAGACGCGCCCACCGACCGGCCGCTTCGATCGGCCGAGTGGATCCCCCGGAAGGCGGCCGTCTTTTCGATTCGTGCTCGAGGCGGCGGGCGGCGGGTGAGTGGGGAGACGAGCAGACGGTGGGGGGTGTTCACGGGCCGTTGGAGGGAAGCGGCCGGTCGGCTTTTCACCGTCCACTACTCAGCGGACTCGCGGCGTTCCACCCGGCCCATCGACAGCGTCCGCCCGTCCTCCCCTCCCAACTGCACACCCGTCGCTCCTCTGCGCCGACTGCCCGCCTCGAATCGACGGGCACGATCGCGCGACCTCCCGCCCGCTCTTCTCCGCTCGCGTCCACGACTTCGGCGCGTCTCTCCGCTCGTCCTCCTCGTCGCCGATCCCCTTGAGAGCGCCGATCGCCCGCTTTCTTCCGCTCGTGTTCGGCGGGCTGGACGGCGAGTGAGTGGGCGGCCGCCTCTCGTGCCCGAAACGACCGCTCGCTCTCCACTCGCCGTCTTGATCGAAGCGGACGTCCCGCCGCCCACTCGTCGACGAGCGAGCGGGAGAGCGGGCGGATGGGCGACGATAATCCGTGGCTACAGCTTCCGATTTTTCCTCCACCTCCACAGGATGGCCATTTCTTTTCACTGTGCGTGTTCCAGACACGGTAATAAAATCTTCTTCAAGAGTGGGCCGGACTGCAGTGGAATCCGAGCGCATTCATTTGCATAGGGCTGGTTCTAACCGAACTGAACACATTTCAATGCGTTTATTTAAGCTTGAAAGAATGGGATGTGCACATCCACCAAAAGAATTCTACTGCCCATTCAGGCTTGGTAGACCTTGAGCGAGTTGATCAGCCAGTAGGCGTCCTTGAAGGCGGCCGGGTTGTTTTTCACGAACTGCGTGCACGAGCTGGCCTTCGGGCCGCACACCGCGTCCTGCGTCCACACGTTGCCGGCCCAGTCGCCACAGAAGGTGAGGTCAAAAATGAGGTGCTGGTCGCGGAAGTGGGCGTCGATGTCGCAGCCGCCCGAGAAGACGGCGAGTGGCTTCGACCACTGGGCAGGCGTCGGCGTTCCACTCTTCACGTCGGCTGGGATGCTGGAGCGCGGGAAGAACCACACCTTGATGGCCGCCGAGGTCCACTCCAACGCGTAGACGCCCCCGCCGACCGCGTTGAAGCCCGACCCGTAGGTGCGCGTGTCCGAAGATTGAATGGAGCAGCCCGCGTTGTTCGACTGTCCGGCCGCGTTCACGTCGCAGTTCGAAGTCACCAGACGACCGCTGAAGTCGTTCGACTGCTGGATCGTGCAGCCGGGCGAGGTGTGGAGGGTGGCCGAGTTGACCGCCTGGCTGTTCACTCCTGCAATCAACCAATCAATTGGGAGATTGATGAGCGGAGTGTGCCTTCGATAATGTCGATCTCGCCGTTCTTGGGCCAATCGGTGAGCGCGGTCATCCAATAGGCCGGCCACGTACCGCAGATGCCGCCCGGCTGGTGCTGCAGGTCGAGCAGGAAGAGGCCGTGGTTGTAGCCCTTGGTCGAGTGAATGCGCACGGAGTCCCGGCCACGAGCGCCCGACTGGACGACGTTCGTCGAGTCCGTGCCGATGAAGAGGCTCCCGTTCACGATCTTCGTCAAGCCGCGACTCGCCGCCGTCGGTTGATCCACGTAGTTCACGAAGCCGTTGGTCAGGTCGTTCTCCGTCTCGAAGACGAAGTTGTTGAGCAGAGTGGACGGCGTGAAGTTGTCCACTAGGCGGTAGGCGGCGTGCACGGATCCGGTGAGGAGAAGGAGGAAGACGGCGGACGAACGAGCGGCCATTCTTCTGGTGGGTTGTTCGATGGATGGATGGAAGGAAGCTGATGCTCTTATTGGATCTACTCGTTGCTTTTATACCCACTTCTGGGGCAGGAATGGGGGCCAAAGTTCGAAGGGAAGCGGAAGTTGGCGGCCGTCTGGTTTGTCGGAGAGCGATCGGGGCGGGGCATGGATGAAGAGTGCACTCCCGCTTTGTTTTCCATTGACAACTCGGGAGCGAAAGGGATTGTAGTCGACCGATCGAGGGATTAGTGGGTTGTTAGGAGTTGGCAACCGTTTTGAAGACGTCGTCGATGTGGGGGCACTGGCAAGCAGCAGTGTTTGATGCGGTGTTTGAGCGCTGCTTGCGGGCGGCTTTCCATCTGCTTACTGGTTTTTACTTCCGCATGCCCGGAGGTGTTTGTTTGAACGTCCTCTTCTGCTCTCTACCTTCTGCTTTGATTCGAAATCACGAGAACGAACGCAGCTGTCCACACAGGCCAGCCCGATCGACGGAACGGCACCTGCCCGCAAAACACACAAACAATCCTCAAGTTTTGGGCTAACAAACAAAAGGAGAACGACGAAGACTGTGGACCGAAGAAGGCCTTTTTGGCCGCCCACTGTTCGCTCAGCGTTTCAAGTTTC
This sequence comes from Aphelenchoides fujianensis, assembly GCA_024699865.1. Taxonomy (NCBI): domain Eukaryota; kingdom Metazoa; phylum Nematoda; class Chromadorea; order Rhabditida; family Aphelenchoididae; genus Aphelenchoides; species Aphelenchoides fujianensis. The sequence goes on along the minus strand of JAMPIO010000068.1, from coordinate 335,200 downwards.
CACTCTAGACTTCAATCCGTGTTCAGTGGCTTTCAAATTTAAGGATGAACCCAATGAAGATCAAAGAACCTTTGTTTCTTATTGACTTGTGGTTTTCCAACTTTGAACGTTCGGCAGTAAAAACGGCATGGCCTTTCTTGTTTTCCAAGAGATGGATTACGCAAAGGCAAAATTGAGCGATGATTTATTCAAAGGAGGCCACAAATCCAAGACCATTCCTTTAGACAGAAGGCGGACAGGTGGATTCGTGCAAGCAAAGTGAGGTCGCCTTATGTGACGTAGAAAGCCACGACTATTGGAGTGCATTCTTTCAGTTTTCTTGCCTTGACATGCCGTGAAGCGATGGGCTCGTTGTACGAAGAAGCTTCGTACTGGACGACGTTCGTAACGGTGTGGCTGCAGCTATACGTAGTGTGGCTGGTTTGGAGAAAGTCGCCGCAGTCGATGCGGGAGTACCGCGGGCTGCTCGTGAACTACTCGTTCTGGGACATCGTATTCACAATACTGATCGGCTGGGTGATCGGCCCCTTCCCGGCGCCCTCGCTGCCCACTCCCTGCCGCGGCGCCACCGTCCGCGGCTGGGCGCGCTGGGCGGGGGTGCGGCCGGCACAGTTCTCGGTGAGCGCTTCGTACCGTCCACTCACTCGTTGACGTCCGCTTGCAGTTTCCGGCCGGCTTCTTCGCGGCGGCCTGCTCACTGATCTGCCAGGACACGTGTCTGATCTACCGCTTCACGTCGCTCTCGCAACACGCCCGCCTGCACGCGCGCTTCTTTACGCCGCGTGTCCAGCTCGCGTGGTTCGGGTTCTGGTACGCGGTGGCCGGCGGCCTCTCCACGTTGCTCTTCCTCTCGAACCCCGTCCAGGAGGTAAGTTACCCCTCGTCCCCTCACTTTCTTCTGGTGGGCAGGAGGTCGTCGGCTTCTTCGCCGCCCACCCGCCAGCCGAGCAGCTGGAGTTCGCGCTGGACGAGCCGATCATCGGCTTCAACTACACGAACCCGGCGGCGTGGCCGTTTTGGGGCTGCTTGATGTTTTCGCTCGCCTTTCACGAGGCTCTTTCGATCGTCCTCATCGTGCTGACCTTCCGCGCATTGCGGGGTTATCAGCACACAATTTCCGCGTCCACGTTTCGACTCCAACGCCAACTCGTCTTGTTGCTCACGTGTCAGGTGAGAAGGAATCGATCTCGTAGCACGTGCCAACAAAAGTGGCCGCCCAGAATGAATACGAACGGCAAAAGTGTGCTTGCAGTTCTTGATGCCGCTTTGCGTGCTCGTTATCCCGATTGTCGTTGCAATCGTCACCACAATGATGGACATTCCAGCCGGCAGCACATCGCTGGGCATCGGATTCTTTATTCTGACCTTTTTTGGAGCTGCGAACACCTGCCTCACTCTCGTCTTTGTCGGCGCCTATCGCTCGTTCACCTACAAACTGCTCATCAAGCCGTGGGCCCAGTTCTTGTGCTGCTGCTTCAAAAGAAGCGCAATTGGGCCCGAAGTCGACCCCCGCACTCAAACCCAGACAAGATCCCGCATTTCCTTCGTCAATAACCAGCCAGTTGAGAGCGAAAGACGCAGAAGCGGCAGTGTTGCAATGAGTGAGCGGAGTCCCCAGTGAATAAAAGAATTTTCTTTCCTCCCACCGATCGGTGCTTTTTGTAAGACGTTTATTTCACCCAATCTATTGGTAATCATCGCTAGAAAGAGAAAACCATTCGTCCAAAAAACAAACAATTGGGGTTCGACCGAACAAACTGGTTTCTCGTTTAGCACTTGCGCTGAACCCGAATTGTGGGCGAACTCAAAAGAAAGAAAGGGACTGGAATAATTAACGTCAAACATAAACAGAAATAATAGACTAATCGAACAGAAAGAAAGAAGGAAGCGAATCAAAAACGGTCGCGGTTTGTGCAGCCGGACGCCCAGCAGGACGCTCAAGCGGACGAACGGGCGGCGGAGGCGACGAAGTTCGTGGACGGCGGCGGTACCCCGGAGGTCTGCACGAACTCGGGCGGCGGCCAGCGGATTTCGTTCGAGCCGTTCAACGAGAAGCTCCAACTCGTGCCCGACCGCCCGCCGGAGTGGTCGAGCGGTGGGCGACGGCGAAACTCCGCACCCACTGGGCGGATTGCTCCACACAACTCGACGCCGCCTTCCGAACGGCCTGATCGCCGGCCGGGAAGCGGAAGACGCCGCTCGATGGGCGGCTTTCGGCCCGCGGAGGACGCGAACCGCTCGCTTGGACCGACCGGTGGATGGAGGGCGGACTCCCGACAATCGAGCGGCTTCGTTTCCAGTCGACCGCTTCGGAATTCTGCACTCAGCCATGCGGGGAAAGACACACTTCAACCAATGGATTGCCCGTTTGATCTCCGTTGTGTTCGTCGAGTGTTCAGCTGCGAACAAGTCGACTAGAAATTAGTGAACGATCGCATCAATCCGAACGAACGAGAGGGACGGTCGGTAGAAGGCAGTGGGGCCGGAAGAAGCAGAAATCTTCTCTGCTCCCCGTTCCGCCCGCCTTCTTCCCGCTGGGTCGAACCCTCCACTCGGCGGGCGGGGGTGCTCGTGGCCGAGTGGCTTTTCGGTTGGACTTCTCGCGCCCGCCGTCTTCCGGTGGTCGAACGAAAAGGGCGGTTCGTGGAGGCCGCGGGGATTCCAGTGCACTCGCCGCCGCCCGCTCGCCGGCGAACTCGGCGGATCGACCGCCAGCGATACGGCGGGCGGCGCGTCAAGTCGGACGGCCGTCTTGACCGCCGCCGCCACCCGCCGCGTGGCCGCTTTCTGCTCAGGGAATTGGGATTTCTTTTGCTGGTTTCCGTTGATTACTGCTGCTCGTTAGGCGAAAGGTTTGTTTTGGGAATCGGCCAGCAATTATTGAAATTTATTAATGCGTTTAGGAAGCGAAAAAATGCAAGTGTTCCACCCGCGGAATAACCGAGTAATCGTTTGTGGAGCGGCCGTCCAGAAGAAGTCGTGAGTTCTGCTGCCCGTTCCTCTGCTCACTCCAGCCGCCGCTCTTCTTTCAGCCCGCTCGTCGCTGGATGGACGCGGATGGTGGGAGATTTGAGTGGAAGGCGGTAGGTTTAATTTTTTTCGATTTGTTTTGGTTGCCGCTCCGTTTAGACGTTGAACGACAACAAATCGCTAAAACGAAAAATTTTACATTTTTTGCTGCAAAAATCCAGAACGCAATGTGACTTGAAAGAACCAACGAAATTTATTTCAGCAAAACCTGATCGACGAAAAACTACTGACCGTGCAAGGACGTAAAAGGGTTGGAAAGAAGGCGAGCAGCCGATCGCGGTTATTTCAACAAGAATGCGAACATTACTCTACCCTTCGTTGAAACAAAACCAGAAACATTTGCCAACCGTCGCGAAGCGGGCACGCCGGTTTTAAAAGGGAACGCAATCGTCGATGCCGGAATTGAAACGAGTTTTACGTCATCAAATCGAACACCACGACTATCTAAACGCCCACTTTAAGAACAAACCGAAAAGGCGGCGGCCTTTATCGATTACGACTGATTCCAGCAAAAAAAGATTGGAATATTCCACCACCTTTCTCGAACATCGGTCGAAAGAGAAGAAGTGGGCGTCTCTGTTCACGACCATAGAAACGACCAATACATTGTGCAGATCGCAACCTCACACGAGTTGGATCCAAGGACGGAATTCAATCTTACTAACGAACACTTTCGTCGAATGAACCGAAAGGTTGAAGTCGACCGGCTGGGTGTCAAACCAATTTGTGTTCCGCTCGCTTGCGGCCAGCGCCAACAGCAACCGCGCGTCCAGTCTTCTGTCTTCCTCCAAGCAACCGCTGTTAACTGGAGAAATTCTCGACATTTTGGCTTGGAATAAACCTTCACCTCAACGCCCAGAGCGAACAACAATCGAAGGTCATTGCTTCCGCCATCAACCTTGCGAAAAACTGGTGCACAACCTGTCGACGGAATAAAGGCAGCCGCCCTGCCGTCAGCAGTTAGTAATATCGAATGCCGCCCATCCCGAACATAACACAGAAGGAAGACCGTTGTGTTTGCTGCGGCTGGAAGAAAGAAGAACGAACAGCCTTCCAGCCACGAGTGGTGTGTGGTGCAGCGAGCAACAGAAGATCGGCACTGAAATAAGTCGTCGCCGCCGCTCGGAAGATGGAAGTGTGTGCGGAATACTCGCCGCCCCTTGAATGCGGGAGTTGAACGAGAACGGAAGGTGGGAGCCGAGAACGAAGCGTGTGAACACGAATGGATGGTCGTTCTAACTAGCCACCTTTCTAGTAAAGAGCGAAACATTTCTACACTAACGGGAAATAAGCATTCTGGAGCGCTATCGTTAATGAGCCGGAAAAAAGCTAGAAACAAAAGGGCCCGCAAACTCAACAGCTGGCCTCAAGGAACGGCGATAAACTATCGGCCGCATGCTGACGCTTTATCAAGACAAGATTCCTGCGCCATGGCCGGAATAAAACAACGACACGTTGCCGTACAATCGAGAAATAAATGACGTTCTTCTCTCCACATACAAAAGAAAGACCGCCGAACTCGGCGCTGATGAGAACAACGAGCGACTCGATACCGTCAGGGATGCTCGACGTGTCGAGAGCAAAGCCGAACATCGGCGATGCCGCTCGATCAACGAAAGTGAGCTTGCGAGCAGCCAGCAAAACGGTAGCGTCCAAATTGGTCGGAATTTCTGTTCAAAGCCAAACGAAACGTCATCGAAAACCACCGAACGACCAAACGAACGGCTACTTTTGAAGCCAAAAAAGCTTCCAACAAGCGGATGAAATGAAAGAACAATCACACCCACCGTCTCAATCGGAATGACAAATCTGACTTGAAGACGAGCAGTTACTAAAATCAAACGTGGTTAGCTGACACACACGGAATAGCAAGCGACAAGCAAACCGATCAACGCAGAGACTAGCACAAAGCCCTTGCATGACGACGAATAGCCCATGGATTTCCTCTTTAGTGCTAAATGGCTTCACAGACACCTACGGAATCTGCCCGCTGTGAATGGACGAACGAGACAGAAAGAAGATGGCGACGGATGGGCGAGAACGCACGTGAATGTTGGGGTCGATGGAACGAGCTCTGATCGGAGAGTGCCCACTGCCAATGCTCGTCTCTGCAGGAGGGATCAATGACGCCCTTCGAGCAAGCAGGGAAGGGCAAGAACGAGCAGCATTCGGGCACGCCAACGACTCCCCGGCCAGTCTCAGAAGCAGCCATAAAACAATTAAGAAACCGAATCCGCCGAATCGTCGCCAACATGAACGAAAAAGTCAACAAATGAAGCGCGAATACGGCAGTTGCAGCAAACCACCGCGTCGAAAACACGAAGCGTACTGTCCGGAATAAAACAGCTGCTCTGCCCACTTCTAACGACGTGACCAGCTGGAGCAAGAGCGAAGCGATCGCGAAAAGTCAGGGAGCAAACGAACGAGCGTCAAAAGAATCGATCTTCGAACACTCTGATCGGCATTCGAATACAGGGCCCGCTTGCTCGTGGACGATCAAAATAGAGTGTTCTCTTTGGGCAGCGGTTAGAAGCAAAGCAAGGACCAGATTGTGGAAGAATTCAACGGAATAATCCAACGTAAACTGCTTTAAGCAACTAGAAGATTTCTAAGGGCTGAATATTCGCCCGGCAAAAGAAAGAAAGTTCACCGCTTGCGGCTCGACGAGAGGCAGCGGGGAACTGTTTTCGCTCACTACGAGGCAAACTCTTCAGACGTTCTTGGCGTTAAAAAAGTAAAACACAAAACGGAATAAATGGTCAACAAGTTAACCTGAAAACACAAGAAAGAAGTACACACTTAAACGATGTTACGGATTATTTAAACAGCCAAATATACCAAACGGAATAAATCGTTCACTTTTTCGACCGGCATTGCATAAGAAGCAACGATCACCGACTCACCGCTTCCTGTTCACGTCTCCAAGCGATCAACCCCTCCTCGTCTTTCAGTCCGACGGCAATCGATCGTCTGCCGAAGCGAGTTCGATGGATGGAAACGCATACTGGTGGTATCAGTCCGGACGCCTCTTCAATCGCAAACGTGTTCTTCTGCGATCTCCCGACTCGCTCGTCCTTGCCGCCGCCTCCCCTCTCCCCCGCTTCCTCCCGCATTTCTTCACCCGTCGTTCCTCCTCGCTTCCACCGATCGACGCCCAACGGTGAGTCCCGCCACCCTCCGACCGCCTTCAACCCGGTCTTTCGTTTCAGGGCGCTCGATTGGTATCCCTCCGCCGAGTCGCCCACTTCCGCCTTCCACTCGCCGGACTCCGCGGCCGCCCGTCGAGCAGCCGACTGGAGGGTTTGGTCGGTGGCTTTTCCAACGAGTGCCCACCTTCCGCTTGTCCGGCCTTTCGAGCGGAAAGAATGGGCGGACGGCCTCCACAGACGAGTGGGCACTCGCTTCACACTCGCCGTCGACGACTCGCCCACTCCTCAGCCTGCGATCACGTTATCCAATCACACTATTCATTCGCTATTAAAACGACGGTTAACCACATGCTCGTAAACAACCACGAGATTCTCGCATTGCTTCTGCTGGTTGCCCGGCCCTCCAACACCCATTTCTTCCTCCAATTTGCACCGACTGCTCACTGAAAGCGAGAATCTCCGATCGAATGACATCCCCAAATCTCTGCCCACGAACAGAAAGAAGCGGATGCGCGGAACACAAGTGGGGCTCGTCCACCCGGGCGATGAGAGGGATGAAGCGGAAGAGAACACCTGTGGGCAAGAGAAAGAAAGGCGCCGTTTCGTTCGATACACCCGCACGACGAACTCGGACGACGGCGTTGCAAAAACGGCGAGCGAAGGAAAACAGCCGCTCGATCAGGACTCCGTCTTGCGGCGGCTGAGCATCCGATCGACCGTCGCCTTCGCGTACTTGAGCCGCTAGCGGAGTTCGTGCGAGCAGCCCGCCTCGACGAGAGCGACCGGCGCTGCGGGTCGCCGAACGTCGCCGCTCGCATGGACGGCGAGACGATCAGCTTCGTGTGGTCCTGCAAGCAACCCGACAGTCCCACGAATCGAACGGAAGGAACTCGCCGCAAAAAAGTTCAACTGGAGCGTCCCGTCCGTCAGCAGCAGCACGATGGCCACGTCCGAGCGGAACCACTCGCTCAGGCACGGAAAGCGGGCGAACTCCTGACCGCCCCGCGGCAGCCGCTCGCCCGCCGGCCGCAGGTGTTCGATCATGTACGAGCGCAACTCCGCGAGCAGCTCGACCTTCTTCTCCAGCGTCTGCGCGTACTCGGCGCCCGTCGCGTCGATGTACTGGAGCCGACTGCAAGCGGAGGAGAGGAGTGGGCAGAACAAAGGGGAACTCACTCTCCGCTCGGATCAACCAACAGCTTCGTGTGGTCGTTGAACAGGACGCCCACCGAGTCGTCGCACAGCTGGTAGGCAAGGCCGTCCTTCTCCGCGTAGTCCACCCACCGGGAGACTCAAAAGACGGGCGCCGAGGCCGGGTGCTCGTCCCACATGTCCACTGCAATCAATCGAGCGATCAGGGAAGCATTCGGGGGACACTCACGATCGGCAGGAGAAGGGCGCCGGCTGGTTGCCCGCGTTGTTCAGGCACTCGACGATCGGCGTCTCGTCCTTTTCGTTCGCCTTCCGGTTGCTCACGATCATCCACACGTTGCCCAGACGAGTCTCCGGCTGAAAGCGAGCAGGACGAAGGCGAGTGAAGAGAGTGGAAGGGGGAACAGACGTCGATCATGCCGCGCGAGAGGTTTTCCTGATTGAAGCGCGGCACGGACACGAGGCACAAGACGGGCAGCGCGTCGGGCAGGAAGCCGCGCGAGAAGACGGTCGGGCGGTCCTCCGGCTGCGGCGCCAACAGGGCGGCGAGCAACTCGTGCGCGTGCTGCCCGATGCGCGTCGAGGTCACGAACTCGTTCCGCCGAATCCTCGCGTACGTTAGCTGCAGCCAAAGCGGTTGGAATCGGAGGAAAGACCGGAGGAAACTCGCCTCCAAGGACAGCGTCTCGAACGGCGGCTTCCCGACGAGCAGCGTGTGGAGGATGCCGCCGACCGCCCGCACGTCCACCCCGAACGAGTGGCCGGCCTTGAGCAGCGGGGAGTGAGGGAACGGGCAAGGTGGGAACGAATCGATGGAGTTGGGCGTGTCGCAAAGCGACTGCCCCTGCTGCCCGTCGCCGATCTTCAGCTGCAGGTGGTCGTCGAGGAAGAGGTTGCCCAGCTTCAGGTCCCGATGGATGATCTGCCGGTCGTGCAGGTGCTGGCAGCCGGCCACGAGCTGAAAGCGGCGAGTGAGTGGACGAAGCGGAACGAAGGGAACTCGTTTAATGCGTGAAGTAGCGGGCTTCCGGCTCGGTGACCACTCGACGCCGCCGGTGGAACTCCAGCAGCGAGCGGGCGGCCGGCGTTCTCTCGATCGAAGGACGGGGCGACTGCGGAGGACTGCGAGAGTCCCCGGTTGTCGGCGCTGTTCGGCGGATCGAGTGGGCGGGAGCGAAGAGAGGACGAGTGGCCGGAGGAAGGAGCGAGTGGGCGGTCGACTGCTCTACGCTCAAGTTCGTCCATCCACGCACTCGCCGATCACTCCGGAAAGAACCCGCGAGAGCCGCCGATCCTCTCCGCCCGCCACTCGCTTCTTCGGGCGGCCACTCGGCGGACTGCCGGCCGGAGGGCGCCGGCCACCGGAAAGCGGAGACTCCCGCCGCTCGCCCGTGGTCGATCCCCCACCCTCACTCCTGATCGAAAGGCGGGCGCATACTCCAAGGGGAGAACGAGGAGCGCGGGTGGCCATTCGACTCGCCGTTCGAACGGAAGTGGCGGGCGGCCCGCAGCGAGGGGTTGATTGTTGCTGACTTTTGTCTGATGGAGCGAGTCGTCTGCTGCACGAGTCGGAAGTACGCTGGCTGGATGGGTAAACGGAAAGAAGGTCGTTGAGATGCGAGTGTTCAACGTGTTATTTAGTCGTTTGAGGCTTGTGGATTGAAGCAAAGTAATCGATTGTCGAATGCAGCTTCTATATGTTCTTTTTTTGATATCCATGCCTATTAGCTTTGTGATAAAAAAGAGATTGTTGTTTTGTTTCTTCTTTGTGTATGAAGACGAAAACAGGGAACAAATTCCGTGTTGCTTCCGTTAGAACTGAAGGCATCTCTTCTGCTGAACATGTGCAATGCGATTATTGCTTTCAGTGTTTGTGTTTTCAGGCGTTCATTCTTGTCCAGTCGTCTTACACGCGAATAAAAACGGTCAGTTATTCCGTGGGAAGTTGGAACATGATTTTGGCTAAAGCACATTCGTGTTCTCTTTTTGCCTTTTGGCAAGGTCGCCTTCTTCCGCCGGCTGTGCATCACCTTCAAAAAAAGCAATATCTCGGTTTTCAGCTGTTTCTACGAGCAGTCGGCAAAAAGATCGCCAAGTGGACGGCGTTCAGTTTCATACGGAAGCGGGCGGTTGCTTCGACTGCCGCCGTTGACGAGAAGGCGGCCGTGGTCTTCGATCTTGCTGCTTGTGTTCACTTCTTTCTGCTCAGATTGGACGCTCTAGAGGAAGCTTTTCCGAAATAACGGGGCGCGAAGACCGCCGACTGCCGGCCGGACGCCCGCCGCCCGTCGAGCGGCCCCCACGGCGTCCCCGTAGTCCAGTGGGATGGGCGGCGGATTGCGGGGCGGGAGTCCCGTTGGCCGGCGGGATCGAAGCCGGCGGTCGAGAGCGGGCGGTCGGCCGTGGAAGACGGCGGAATGGGCGGATCGACCGGCGACTGGGCGAGTGGCGGGCGGATCCAACCGAATGAAGCGCCCATGGACGAGGGCGCGGCGGGTAGACGGGCTTTGCGGCCACTCGCTTGTCGATCGGCTTCCCAATGGTCGGACGAATCCCGAATTCTTCACGGACTGCAGCTTCTTTTTGACTTGTTGTTGGTGGTTGCTGGATAGGTATTTTAATCCGCGAAATGGTCTAGGCAAAAGCTGCAGCGTCTCAAGTCAAATTCATTAAAAACGAACGCTTGTTTATCGCCGTCTTTGGTCTCCTGCATTATCGCCTAGACGTTGGTTTTTCGAAGAGTTGAATGGTGGAACGTCGATCTCTTTTTTTGACTTGTTGTCCATTTGCTTGCTTGTCGGCGGCGGGTCGCAGTCGCCGGGTGGCTGGTCGTTCCATTAGTTCAACAATAATAAAATGTTGAGTGAATATTACTTTGTTCGATTTGTTGGTGTTTTTGTAGAAAAATGATGTACGCGTTCGGCGCGAACAACACACCGTCAACTTTGCAGCGGTGTGCTAGCAGTTACTTTTTTGTTGCCCACTGACCCAAAAAGGCGTGCTTATTCCGTCCCACTCGTGTACACCGCAGAAGTTTCTTATAAAGCATTTGCAAAGCGAAATTTCGTTTCAAACAACACACGCAGTACGTTACGTCTACTTGCGGTTCCAAACTCATCGCTCGAGTCCCCCCCGCTCTCCGTTCAACCGCTCGTTCGAGATCGCTCGCAGGCAACAGCGCTGGACGGCGACTTGTGCCCGTGGACAACCGCCTCCTTTCGGCGGCCCGCGGACACTCGAGGCGGGATCCCCGCTCGAAAGGGGCGCTCGTGGACGGGCGGGCGGGAGTGCCCGTCTGCCGCCAGTCGGCTGGCTGCTCTCCAGCACGGGCGACCTCCACACTCGCCGGAGGACTGCCCCCTCCCAGTGGAAGGCAGCGGGGATCCACGAGACGACTCGCGAGTTGCCCGCTTCGAATGGCGAGCGGTCGTCGAGCGGTCGGCTGCACTCTTCTTCACGTTCTTCGCTGGGCGTTGTGTCGATTTAGTTTCTTCTTTCTGTTAAAGGTGAGTGGGGATCGCTGTTCGTTTATTCCGATCCGCCTCGGACCATTGCGGTTTCTACTCACGGAAAGAATGACCAGAGCAGCGAGTACAGCACTTGCTATGATTCAACGACATGTTTACTTTCGACATCGCTGTTCGGTTATTGCTGGCGTGATTTTCATTCCGTCCGCAAATTATGAGTATGTGCCCGCTTTTTCATTGCACAAAGAGCCAATAATGTAACGTGCAACACTTTTAAACGAGCAACTGGCCATCATTTCGAGAAGTCCCGATTGGATTATTTATTTTATCGCATTTTACGTTGTTCAACTATTTTATTGCGTTTATAGCAGGCAAGAAAAATGCTTACCGCTCAACACTCATTTGCGAACTCCTTTAGCTCCGTCAAAACCAAGCCGAAATCGGTCTACCATCGATTCTCATCGCTTATAATAGCGGAATAAAATTCACGCAGTCAACGGCAGTCAATCAACGCATGAACGATCGCTAAAAGAACCCGCTTTCTCGCCCGAACCACGCCGAAAAGCGGGCAAAATCGGCGGGCGGCGAGGCGGCGGCGTCCGGCGGCCGGGCGCGAGCGGCGCGCAAGAGAGCGGGCGGGCGGGCGGAGAAAAAAGACGGCCGATGCGCCCGGCGCCCCTCGAACGGATGCAACGCCTACCCCCCAGTGTCGCGCACGGGCGACTGGATGGGAGTTCGCTTTGATTCGGAGTTTATTGCTCGAATAAAGGAACAGGCGAAGGCGCTCGCTCGGTGGGACGAGGCAAGGCCGGGAGGAGGGCGGAGTGTAACGCGCACTGCGCATTCAAAAGCAAACCAAACGGGATCGGCCCTGAAGCAACACACATGCATGTACACACGCCTTTATCCAAAAGCCACTCCTCTTTCTCCTCTTGATCCCGCCCTTCTTTCGGTCCTCACCTCCCCGGATAAAAACACCCGCTTTCCAGCCCTTTTCTTCAGTCTCCACCTTCGCTCTTGTTTGAATTGCATCCCGTGAATAAACGAGAGAGAAGAATTTCATTGAGAGGTTGGACGAATCCTTTCAGGAGAACGCGGGGGAACTCGGCGAGAACTGGGGCGAACTGCTCGGGGAGCAGAACTGACGGTCGGCCGGGGAGAACGGCGGAGCCGGGCGTATGAGGGCGGAGAAAACAGGCGATCGATTGGGTGGAAGGAAGGCGGAGTGGCCGAAGGGGGATTCCGCGAGCAGCGCTCGCGACACCAGCGGACGGGGCGATCGGACGGGCCGCCCACTCGCCTCCGGCCACGAGAAGAGGGAAGGCGATCCCAACAGCCCGCCGTCCACTCGGCGCGCAGAGCAGTGGGCCGTGCGGGAGAGCGGCCGGGCGAGCGGAGTGGCCGAAGGCGCCGCCCATCCACTCCGTCGGGCACCTCCACTCTGCGAGACGAGCTGCCCACTGGCCGGAAGGAAGCGAGTGGAGGCGGCGGTCGGCGGGCGTCCCCTGGGCGCGTCCATCCGCCGAGCCGACTGGTGGACTCCAAGAGGCGCCCGCTCGTCCGTTCGGGGCACTCGCGAATTCGACGAGCAGACGGCGAAGCGGCAAGAGCGGGCGGGCGGAAGCGGCGGCAGGTGGGTCGGCTGCTTCCCGACTGCCCAACGGCGGCCGCCCCAACGCGAATCGAGCGGCGTCTCCACCGCGAACGGGACACTCGCAAAACGAGCAGAACGATCCCCGCCACGAGAAAGAAGTGAGCATTCGGGGATCTCCGCGACCACGACCGCTCGGCGCTTCGATCTCCGCGGCCGCCCGCACGAACGGCGGAGTGGACGCCGCCCGACCGCCCGGACGAGCGGCCGCTGCGTTCGTTCGAACCGCCGGCGAGTTTCCGGCGGTTCTTCGCGGCCACTCGCTCCGCCCGCCGCTCGTCCGCCCGCCGGTCGTGCTCGAGGAAGGCGGGCGATCGGCCGGCCGGGGGGTTCTTCCCTCTGTCCACTCGACGAGCAGAAATCCCACCGGCCGCTCCCGCCTTCTTTCCACCGCCCGAAGTCCACGAACTCCGCCCACTTGCGCGCGGTCGCTGCGATCAGACCGCCGGGCTCCTCGCCGCCTTCAACGGGGAGCTCGTGGCCGGCGGGGAACAGCGAGCAGTCCCGCGGGCGGGCGGCCCGACTGCTCGTCCACTCGCTCCACTCGGCGCTCTTCCGGCCGGCAGTGCGGGGAGCTCCCGCCTTCTCTCCGCCGCCTTCCCGTTCGTTCCGGTCGGTCGATCACGCGTGGACGTCTTCGAGCATTTCTTTGATCGCTTTGTTGTTTGTTTCGTTCGGGAGATCCCCGAGCGGGCGGGCGGCGGGGAGAACCGCGAGCGAGCGGCCGCCCGAAGGAAGCCGGCGACCTTCCGCACCTCGTCGAGCCGCACGGCGATCGGCTCGCGTGACGCCGGTGGGGAGGAGCGGGGGGTCGGGGAGGACGGAGTGGTGGTTGCTTTGTTGTATGGAGGTGTGCAAGGAAATGAATGGAGGTCGCCGTCGATGGGAGATCGGTGAGGTGGAGTGCTGTTCATTACATTTCCAAGCAGCCTCAACCGATATCCCCGCTCGTCGATTTCTTTCCGTCCCCGCCCCGAGAAAGCGACTGCCAGACGGCCTCCCCCGCCGCCCGCTCCATTTCGACGGCGGCGGTCAAGTCGGGCGGCCGCCGTCGCCGCCCGCCGCTTTTCGTCGCGCGTTCGGGCACCCGACGGCCGGCAGGCGGCGGGCGGGTGCTCGTTGTTGGTGGGTGGATGAGCGCGATGGACGGGGATTCGAGTGGATTGAGGTCGGTTTTTTTCTTTTAATTTATCTTTTCTCGTCGTCATTTAAAAGGTAAAGCAAAGAAGAAAAGGATAAAATAATTGACGCATAGCTCGAATAACGGAAGGTTGAGTGCAATTGAGTGGATTTGCGGAACTTCATCAACAAATAACAAAAGCAACTGCGTAAATGAACGCAAGCGGAAGCGACTGCTGCGATACAGACCACGAGAATAAAACTCACAATCAGCGGATACCAGTTGCGCCGGAATAAACGCTGCTCTCGTCTACCATCAAACAAAAGAAGTTTTATCACTTCTTTACATTCGACCAGAAAATTAATAGAAAGCACACAAACAATCGCGGAATTTGTTCCCCGTCAACCCTTTATTAACAACAAAAAAGAACGGTCTTCTGCTTGCCAACAACTCAACTAGTGTTTCCATCGCGCAGTCGCCATCCACAAAGAAGACCAAAGCACCCTGAAAGCGAATAGCCCCGTCGAACGGGCTGGAGTGTGGGCGAGCCGACCGGCCGCCGCTCGCCGCCCGCTCTCCTCCGCTTTCTTCTAGCCGCCCACCAGTCGCTGCAACGAACGACGTCCACCTCCGTTGCAGCTTTGAACGCAACGAGTGAGTGGGTTGTGTTGGAGTGCTGGGCGGAGATGGAGAGCGGGCGTCCGCAACTTTTGTTTCCGAAGTCTGAGAATCCTCGTGAAGACTACGAAAGCGGGAATATCGATGGAAATTCGGAATAAAAAGGTTAGCGGACTGCAACGCAGAACTCGTCGACGAGACCTTGTCAAAAGAAGTGAACTTGATAAACTGCCTTGCGCAAACAAAAAACGAAGAGCCGTCAAACGCAGCCAGCAGCTTCTAATCGTTTGTACGCTCAATTCTGCAGCGGAATAAACGCTCCAGTTCTCTCACGAACAGTGTACGTGAAAGGAGCTTCCAACATTGCAGCCCTCACTTTTTGACATCCAGCAGAAGACCCGAGCAACAGTCCAACGGGTGATCGCGCCTTCGCGTTCGTTCGACCACTCGGCGGGCAGTGAGTGGCGAGAGGTGGACGGCCGACTGGATTGATGGCCGCGGCGGTCGTTTCTGTCGTGGCTGGTCGACAATATCGGTTGGTGCGGAATTCTCTTGCCGGCAAAGGTCGAGGAACAACAAGATAGATAAAGAACGCCATCTGTTTCCAATCGAATCGAGCGCTGCCCCTATTCCGAACTCGCCACATACAAGGAAAGATCAAAGCAACCCGAAAGTGAAGTGCCCCTTCGAGCGGACTGGAGTGGTGGGCGAGGATGGAGAGCGGGCACCGAAGTATTTTGTTGATTGGTGCGTGATTGTTCAACGACTTCTCTAGTGCGGAAATGGAACGGAATAAAAAATAGTGTTTGACACGCTCATCGTCGGAAGAGAGGAATTCCTTTCACTCTGTCACGCAGCTAAGAGAAAGACGAAAGATCTGTACAGTGATCATAACATGAACGAGCACCTTATAGCAGCGAGCGATGTCCGTTGAAGTGGGTGCTGAGCAGACCGCCGATGAAAGCGGCTGCGTCGACAAAGATTTGCAAGAACTCGACGTCCGGCCGAATTCCCGCGCAGCGCTAAACAAATCGCCACCACTCGCTTGCAAACCGCCGGACGATCGACGGGATTTCGGATTCATCAACTAATTCAAACGATCATTGAAGCTCGCGTCGGAATAAACGCCCCACTTCTCCCACAAGCAGTGCACGAGAAAGAAGCTTCTTTCATTGCAATCCTCTTTCTTTTGACGTCCAACCGAAGGCCCGAGCAACAGCCCGACAGGTGATCGCGCCCTCGAGTTGGTCCAACCACTCGACGGGCGGCGAGGGGCGAGAGGTGGACGCCCGACTGGATTGATGGCCCCTGTGGTCGTTTCTTCAGTGGATGAGCGACGATCATCGAAGGAGAGTGCGATCTGCACAAGTTGGGAGAGCGCCGAACATGCACGGTCAGTTCGCACGTAGGTACGGCCGAGAACGGAATTAAACCAAACCACGCAAGACAAACTTGTGGAATTATTAGCTAGCTGACCTTGTCCTTAAGGACACAAAATCCGCAGGATTGCGGAATTACTCTCTGACAACACCCGAAGCCAATGACAACAGAAGAAAACAGCCATCTACTTTCAGTCGAGGCTCGCGGAATAATCGCTCCTTCTTCTCCCGCCAGTGCACGTGAAAAGAAGGTTATTTCGTGGTAATCCTCCCATCTTTCAACGTCCAGCTGATGGCTCGAGCAACAGCTCGACGGGTGACCGCGCCCTCAAGTTCGTCCGACCACTCGATGGGCAGTGAGTGGCGAGAGGTGGACGGCCGGCTGGATTGATAGCGGCGGCGGTCGTTGCTTTCGCGGACAAGAGAAGATCAGCAAAAAAGAAGACGGCGGGACTGCAGAAACCAGAAGAACGTTAGCAGGGAATAACCAGTCACTCATGCCGATCAGTAAACTATGGTGCGGAATAAAGCCGGGTCATCGACGCTCTTGCGACGATAAAAGACGATGACGAATGTGTGGTGCGGAATAAAACCTTACACTGTTCACTGAGCTCATGAAATTTGAAATCGGCCAGACGGCCGTGTACAACAAAAGAATAATTCCCGCAAATCTCACGAGATTATCAACTCAATATCAGCTGTTGCTCCATGCGTTCTTCCTCTCCTCCTTCTTCGATCAACTCGTCAGTTCGATCCCAACGACCACTCTCTTCGTTCTCCTCCCGTCCGCGTGCTCGCCGCACTCCCCGCCCACCCACTCGCCGGCAGCAAAATGCGGCACTCGCTCGTCGCTTCCACTGGACTACGGCGGCCGACGGGCGGGTCGTCCACTCGTCGCGAATCCCCTTCTTCCGCCATTCGAGTGGTGGGCGGCCGCTCGCTCTCGTGGGCAGTCGGGAGTGAGCGGAAGAACCGCCCGTCCGTTCGATCCGCCCGTTCGGTTCGTTGCGGGAGTGGCCGCCGGTCGGTCGGCTGGCGGCTTCTCGGCGGGCCGTCCGACGGAAGCGGGCGAGTGGCGGCGGCCGTCGAACGGAGCCGAGTGGGCGGCGAGTGGACGAGCGGCCGCCGCCGTCGACCGCCGAAAGCGGCGGCGATCCCAACGGTCGGTTGCCGCGAAGAAGCCGCCCGATCGATCGAAACTGAGCGCTCGTTCGAGTGCGTGTTGGGGGGCGTTCTTCCCCGCAGTCCGCCGCTCCGTCCACTCCGTTCGCGCGCTTCCCGCCCGCCCTCCTCGCTGGACTCGCCGCCCGGCCGCCCACTCGGCAGTCGGCGCGCGGATCCACGGGGGTCGGTCGGCTCATGGCCCCGCTCGTGTTCTCCCGTCCGTTCGGCCGCCCACTCGACGCCCGCCTTCTTCTCCGTTCGGCCGAGTGGGCGCAAAAGGCGGTCGGGCGCGGGCTGGACGCGGCGGAGAGGAGCGGCGAGCAGCGGGCGGATCTTCCGCACCACGCGGCCGGCGGTCTCGCGGGCAGTCGGGGCGGCGGGCGGCTCGAGTGCGCGCGGAGGGGCGTCGAAGGTCGCACTGCGGGAACACTCGGGCGGGCGGGCGGCGGGCAAGCGAGCGCCTCGGCCAGCCGCCCTCCTCGGGCACTTGTCTCCCCCACAGCCCGTCCACTCGTTTCTGCCCGCCGATTCGTGTGTTCGCGCCCGGATCGGCAGTCTCCAGTGGGCAGTCGAAAGGTCGCCCACCTTCCGCGTGATGTGTCGCCCGCTCCCTGCCGCCCGACCGTCGGGATCTCCTGCTCGTGGGCCGCCTTGATCAAGCTGCCCGCTTTTGTTGTGCCCGCCCGCCGGAGTGCTCGCGGTCCCCATTGCGCACTCTGAGAACACGCGAGCGGACGTGGCGGCCGGCTGGGCGACGGGCAGGCGGTTGAGTTCATTCGTGCTGCTGCCTGTTAGGTTGGGCGGCTCACTTTTTTTGCGCTTGGGTCGCTGTGTTCGCGATGAATTACCACATACCGTTGTTTAGCGTTTATGAGCTGCGTCCTATGGGTAGAGCAGAAGCGGCGGAACGTGCAGAAGAATTTCGTGCCGCCCAGTTCTCGAGTCAAGAATCCTCTACTGACAATCAATCCAACGTGTATACCGACTTTTTTCACCAGGCATGCGGTTTTCCGTCTGTGGGCCACTTACCTCTTGCTGATTTTTAGGACGACGATCCAGTTCGTTTCTCGTCTGACGGCGGCTATGCGTACATTCTTTGCAACAAGTCTACCCGTCTTCAAGTCCTCGATCTCCTCCGCGACACTCAAATGTGATTTCTTCTCATTTCATTTCGTTTCTATGCTTGAGGGCTTTCAAGTGTGTTCACAATTCGAAGCGTAAATCCATTGGCCGCCGTCACTGACGACTTCGTTGTGGTGAATCCGACCACGATCGCCGCCATTTCGAACAGCGTCTTGTATCTGCTTCGTTTGAATCCGAACGAGAAGACTTTTGAGCGCGTGTGGGTGAAACTGGGCCGCCCAGCGGAAGGCTGGACCACGTGCGTTCTCACACACATCCAAGGAAAGAATGCGGACGTCAAGCGGGCGGTGCTCGGCAGACGTTGCAGCGAACAGCTTTGGTTCGCACGCCTCGACATTGACACCGCTCGTCTGTACGTGGAGCGGAGATATCGAACACTGGACGTGACGCGCTCCTACCATTTATATGAAGACGGTCGTTTCTTGTACGGGCTTCCGCGTTGCACCGACCAGCTGACTACTGCCCACGTGTTCGATTTTAAAGAGAAAGCGTGGAGTCAGGTCGAACTGTCCGGCGACACCGAGGGAGTAAGTGGGTGTTTAAAGCTTTCATGTCTTCCTCAATTTAGTTTACTGCTACATCTTATGGATGGTCGGGCAAGAAGGCCTACACGTGCGGGCACAAGTACGCTGGGAATGGACAGCGCTGCTTTGTTCTGTGCTGTGATCTGGAGCGATTCGAATGGAAGAAACTGCCGATTGTCGGACAAAAGGCCGCTCGAATTTCTCCGATCAGCATTGCAAACAGCAGTGAAGACGGTGGACTGCTGATTGCAAACAAGAACGACATTGACAGCAAGATAATGGTTCGCCGTCTGCTTTTCCAGTAGGTTCTCTTTCTCGCATTCGACCATTCACCACTTTTGCAGCACGCCCGACTCGCTCCTCCGCCTTTGCGTGGACGTCCTCCGCCAGACTCGTATCGACCTCAGAGGACCGCAGGGTTTCCACGGGCTCATGAGCAGCGAGTGCGGCCGGAAGATCCTCCCCTCCGTCTACCCCAACATGACGCCCATCCCCCGCCTCTGATCCTTCGAATAAACTCTTGCCGCGAACAAAAGCAAGGGCATCCCACAGGGAGCAGAAGGCGGGCTCGACGGCCGGGGATCGCTGGGCGGTCTTCTCTCGAATGAGTGGGCGGTCGATCGGCCGGCCGGCAGTCGGGAGAGCGGCGAGCAGGACGGGCGATCGGCGGGCGGGAAGACGCGCCCACCGACCGGCCGCTTCGATCGGCCGAGTGGATCCCGCGGAAGACGGCCGTTCTCTCGGTTCGTCGCTCGAGGCGGCCGGCGGCGAGTGAGTGGGCGGATGGGGCGGCCGGTGGGGAGTGTTCACGAGTTGGGGGAAAGCGGGCGGCTTCTCACTTCCTGCTGGCCTCCACCACTTGAGAGACTCGCGGCGTTCTCGCGGCCCATCGGCAGCGTCTGCCGCTCCTCCCCGCCCACTCGCCGTCGCTCCTCTCCGCCGAATGCCCGTCTCGAATCGACGGGTGGGTTCGCGCGACCTTCCGCCCGCTCTTCTTCGTTCGCGTCCACGACTTCGGCGCGTCTCTCCGCTCGTCCTCCTCGTCGCCGATCCCCTTGAGAGCGCCGATCGCCCGCTTTCTTCCGTTCGTGTTCGGCGGGCTGGAGTTCGAGTGAGTGGGCGGCCGCCCCTCGTGCCCCGAATCGACCGCCCGCTCTCCACTCGCCGCCTCGATCGAAGCGGACGTCCCGCCGCCCACTCGTCGACGAACGAGCGAGAGAGCGGGCGGATGGGCGACGAGAATCCGCGGGATGAAACGGAGGACGACGAGTGGGCGGAGAAACTGGAAGAAGGGAACTCGAGGGCGTTCGTGCGGCCGCCAGACGGGAGTTTCGGCCGCTTGTTCCGGGCGGCGAGCTCTTCGGCGCGCAGACGCGCGAGCAAGCGGCTACGCGAGCATCAACGACGGGGCAAGGCGCACAACACGCGGAGGACGCGGCGTGTGACGGAATGCCAGCGCGCGAGCCGAGGGAAGCCGCCAACCTCGCCGCGCGGGCCGCTTGGCGTCGTTTTCCGCAGGTTCCTGCCGATCGTCCACCAACTCCTTTGTTTGCTTTCTTCCATTCCAGATTTTCCCCTCTAGAGCCGGCAAAATGGTCGGCGAACGACGTCGTGCGGCGGCCAAACGGAAGCCCCGGTCGGCGACCGTCGAGACGCCCGAAACATCCGCGGATTCGGGCGCCGAAAACCACGAGCCGTCGCCGCAACGCCAGGCGAATGGCGCGAGTCGCTCTCCGTCGGCCCGGCTGTCCGTCCAACGCGAGCTCTCGTCCGAGGAGCCCGCCGCCGTCGACCGCAGCGAAGATCTCCTGAATTGGAAGCCGGCCGCTGCGGCGACGCCCGCGATGAGCAGCGGCCCGACGGACGAGCGGCTGGTCATCACGAAGATCGTGACGGAGAACTTCAAGTCCTACTTCGGCCGTCACGTGTTGGGTCCCTTCCACAAGGTTCGTCCCCCCTCTTTCCACTTCCATTTGCTCGCTTGTTCGCAGAACTTCACGGCGATCTTGGGCCCGAACGGCTCGGGCAAATCGAACGTCATCGACGCGCTCCTCTTCGTGTTCGGCTTCCGCGCGACGCAAATCCGCTCGACGAAAGTGAGCTCGTTGATCCACGCCTCGGCCGCCCATCCGGACGTCTCCTCCTGTAAAGTGGAGGTGTTCTTCGCGAAGATCATCGATCGGGTGAGTCCTGCTTCTCATTTGATTGCTCGCTCGTGTTCAGGAAGGAAAAGAGGACGGAGAGGAGGACTTTGAGATCGTGCCCGGCTCCGAGTTCTCCGTCTCGCGCACCGCCACAAAGAACGGCGCCTCCCACTACCACATCGACGGACGGCCGGCGAAGACGGACGACGTGCACGCCCGGCTGACGGCCAACGGCGTCGACTTGGATCACAATCGCTTCCTCATCCTCCAGGTTCGTCGCGGGAGGGAAGGGGATTGGAGGCGGAAGGCGGTAGTTTGAAGGATTGATTACGTGTGTTTGCTTCAACCCGGTCATTAGGAGAGTCCAAGTCCATCCGTCTACCCACTCCTCCATCACACACTCTTCACTTCTCGTTTGCAGGGCGAAGTGGAGCAGATCGCGTTGATGAAGCCGAAGGGCGACGAGCGGCTCGGCACGGAGGGGATGCTCGAGTACCTGGAGGACATCATCGGCAGCAGTCGCTTCAAGGAGCCCATCGTGCGGCTGAAGAAGAAGCTCGAGTTCTACGGCCAGGAGGAGGACCTGCTCGAGAAGCGGCTGGACGTGGCGGACACGGACGTCGAGGGTCTGATCGAGCCCGTCCACGCCGTCCTCTCGATGATGAAACTCGAGAACGCGCACACCAAAACGATGCACAAACTGCTGAGTTTGCGGCGGTTCGTCCACTCCACCTATTCTTTTCTCGACCGTCGCTACGAGGAGGCGGACGCCCTCTGCGAGCAGAAGGAAGCGGTGATCAGCGAGACCCAACGGCAGCAGGCGAAGGTCGAGGCCGAGCTGAAGACCGCCAACAAGCAGAAGGCCGACATGCAGAAGTGAGTACTCTTCGTTGATTGGAAGCATCTAAATCGATCGTTCGTGTTCAGGAAGTCCGACCGCGCGAAGCAGGACATCGAGGACGCGAACCAAAAGAACCGCCGGGTGGAGAACGAGCTCCGGAGGACGACCCAGCGGATCGCCGCACTCGAGCAGAAGATCCAAACGAAGGAGGCCGAAGTTGAAGAGGATCGCAAGAAGGTGCGTGGTCCGCGCTTGGCTTGCGATGCCGTCCTTCTTCGTTTGCTTCCCACCGTCTAATCGATCCATTGGGGATCGAAAGCGAAATCTCCCACCCGACCGAAATTCTCGGCCACTCTCGAACAAGCTCACCGTTCGATCCCTCCGCTTTTCAGTTGGAAGCCGCCCGCAACACCCCCGAACGCGCCCAGCAGCTGCTCGCCGAACTGCAGGCGGCCAGCGAGCAGAAGCAGACGGAGATCGTCGAGCTCGAAGTCGAAATGCGGGAGCTGCGGAAGCGCGAACGGAAGGAGAACGCGGAGAATCGGCGCCAACTCGGCGAAATCATGCCGCAGGTCGCCGAAATGAAGGCCGAAGAGAATCGGTGCTTGAGCGAGGTTCGTTCCCTCTTTCTCTCCATTCAATTCGCTTTCTCGAGTTCAGATCGCGCCGATCAAAGACAAACTGGAGCGTCTGCAGAACGCCGGCACGAACCTCCAGCAGCGCTACGACGCGGCGAAGACGCGTTGCGAGAAGGTGGGCGAGGATGTCAAGAGAACCCGGAGGTTCGTTCACTTCCTTACATTGATACTTTCCGTTCATTCCTTTAGTGAACTCGGAGCTCTCAGCGAGAAGATCCCCGACCTCCGTAAGGAGCTGGCCGACGGCGAGGCGGAAATGCGGGGAATTCGCGAACGGGGACACGGCCTGTTTCGGGAGTACAACGGCCTCAACTCCGACCTCCACTTCCATCGGAACAAAGCCGAAGGCCGCCGTACCCAATCGAACGCCCTGGTGGCCCTCACCCAGGAGCACGCCAACGGCAGACTCGACGGGCTGCTCGGCCGACTGGGCGAGCTCGGCGGCATCGACGGGCGCTACGACGTCACCATCTCCACCGGCTGCCGGGCGCTGAACGACGTGGTCGTGGAGACGGTGGAGTGCGCCCAAAAGTGCATCCGATTCCTGAAGCAGCGGGGGTTGCCGAGGATGACCTTCATTGCATTGGACAGGCAGCAGCACTTTTGGAACGACATCTTCAATCGGCCGGAGATGTGAGTGCTCGAAGGAGGTTTCTTTTCATTCATTTCGATCGTTTAGCCCCGCTGGAAGCCGACGGTTGTTCGACCTGATCGCGGTGACCGACGAGAGAGTCAAATCCGCCTTCTACTCGGCCCTCCACGACACGCTCGTCGTCGACGCGATCCAAACGGCGGCCAACATCACAAACTTCGACGAGCAGCGCTGGCGAGTCGTCACGTTGCGCGGCCACGTGATCGAAATGAACGGAACGATGACCGGCGGTGGACGGTGGGAGAAGCGGTACGTTCGGGTGGGACACTCGCGGGAGACCTGGGGGGATTTCTTTCTGTCTGACTGTACGTCTGGCGTCTCTAGAGGGATCAAGGTGGAAAAGAGATGGGAGTGAAGAGAACGGATTCGCTCTCCCATTCATTGTTCGCTCCTTCTCGTCGTCTTTCCAACTCCATTGCATGCCCTCGTTCCATTCATCCGCTGCTTTCAGCGGCCTGATGGGCAAACGCGCCCGTGTGGACACGTCGCAACGCACGTCGCCCCAAGAGCTGAAGCAGATGGAGGCGCAGTTGGAGAAGAAACGCGGCGATCTCTACGCTCTTCGTTCCGAATTGCACGGCGTAAGCTCTTCCAACTGCAAACAATCGGATCAATCGAACTCGTTTGCAGAAGATCGACGAACTCCGAACGCTGAAGGAGGATTTGGATCAAAGGGTGCACAAGAAGCGAGTCTGCTCGCACCGCCTAATGGTGCGTTCCTCTTCCTCCCTTCTTTACGATTGATTGTCCGTGTTCAGGTCGTCCAAAACCAGAAAAAAGAAGCGGACAACCAGCTCAAACGAGCCCAGCAGGCGCTCCAAGCGACAAACGTGGACGGGAACGCCCTTCGCGACTTGCGGGACCGAGTGAATCAGATCGAGCGCAGTGAGTGCTCTCTTTCATTGCTGCGGCAATCAGTAGAGGGTTGCTCATCGCTACAAAACACGGGGTTTGCTCTGATTCGTGGGAGAACTCCGCACATCCTCCCATCTCCGCTCTCATCTCTGTCATTCGTTGCAGAGAAGGAACTGATCGCCCAACGCTCGGCCCAAGTGCTCAAGAAGAAAGACGAGCTGGAGGCGAAGATCCGCGCCGTCGAAGAGCGACTGCTTGGCGCCTCCCAGACGGCCCTCAAGAAGCTAAAGGGCGAACTGAAGACGGCGGAGGAGTCGCTCAACAAAAAGAAGTTCCTGATCACGAACTGCGGCGCGAACATCCGCAAACTCGAGCTCGGCATCACGCGAACGGAACGCGCGATCGAAGACGCCCGTCGCGAGCTGGAGGCCGCCCGCGAGTCCGTCGACCGGCAGCAGGCGGCCAAGCAGGAGAACCTCGAGCGGAAGAACGAGCTGGAGCTGTCGCTCGTCCAACTGACCGAAGATCTCGGCAACCAGACGGTGAAGATCGAGGAGCTCGTCGTTCAAATCGAAGCCCTGCAGCGGGAGGTCCGCGAACACAAAGCGGCCATCGAGGAGGCGCTCGACGAGCGGGCGGAGCTGTCGGAAAAGCTCAACCGCGTGTCCGCAGAGGTACGTTCCTTTCTTTCGTTCATTCAATCAGTGCCCGTGGTCGTTGCTTTCAGATGGGCAAAGTGACGATGCTGCGAGTCCGCCATGACATCGTCCCGTTCCTGGAGGCGGAGATGAACAAACGGCGAGAGGACGCGCCGGCCGATGCTCCGTTCGAGGGATTGGGTGAAGCACCCGTCGAGAGCAGTGGAGCGGGCGAAGATCGAACGGCGCTGGTCGAGACGACCGCCGGCTCGGAGCTCGGCCTCCGCATCGTCACCAGGATGCTGCCTCCTGTCGATGAAACGGCCGACCCAAACGAGACGCGAGCGACCATTCGGCAGCGAATCACCGAGACGTTCGACTTGGGCGAGTTGGCCGAAGAGGGCGACCTGCCGAACACGACGCCCGTCACGAACGATCGCGGCGACGTCACGTACGATCCGCCCTTCGACTCGGCGCCGCTCCCGCTCTACTCGTCGGCCGAACTCGACACCTTCAACAAGGAGCAGTTGGCCAAACGGCTGAAGAAGCTGGAGACGAAGAGGAAGCGATTCGACCAGCCGATGAACCTCCAGATGCTCAACGACTTCGGCGAGAAGGTGAGTTCGAACGGAGCGTTTGGGCGGGGAGAACGAGGTGGGCACTTGCGGTTGAACGTCAGCAATGAGGGATTGCTTTTGGAGTGCGGAAGGAAAGTTTGTGACTTGAAACTGTTGGGCATGAGCTCAAGAACATTTCGTGGTCATTTCCCTTCTACATTCCGCTTGCCTCCTACTTATCCCGCGCACCACTTCTCAATCGATCGCTTGCAGATGGACAAGCGGAATCTCGTCACCGCCCAAATGCACGAGCTGATCGCCAAGAAGACCGACCACCGGCGCGTGTACGACCGGCTGAACCGCCAGCGCAGCGACGTGTTCATGGCCGGCTTCCAGAAGATCCGAGCCGCTACCCAAGAGATCTACCAGATGCTCACGCTGGGCGGCGATGCGGCCTTGGAGACCGTGGACAGGTTGGATCCGTTCAAGGACGGCGTCGCCTTCCAGTGAGTTCTTTGCGATTTGATTGCGGGAAAGAGGGCGGGAGTTTGATTGGCTGAGGATGTTGTTTCCAATCGAATGGTTGGAATAATTGCTGAAGAATGGATCGAAAGTTGCCGCTCGGGGCGGGTGAACGAAGTGGAAAGCCCTCCCGTGTTCCGTTCGCATCGTCAGGTCCCATCAATTTCCACTCAATTGATTTAAAGACAAGGGAACAACCCAACACACTCCGCTTCTCTCATCACCTACTCATGCTTTTGCTTGCAGGGTCCGGCCGCCGAAGAAGACGTGGAAGCAGATCACGAACCTGTCGGGCGGCGAGAAGACGCTCGCGTCGCTGTCGCTGGTCTTCGGCCTCCACGACTTTCGCCCCACACCGCTGTACGTGATGGACGAGATCGACGCCGCCCTGGACTACCGGAACGTCTCGATCATCGCCACGTTCCTCAAAGTTCGTCCACCGTTCGCTTTAATCCATTGATTGCTCGTTCAACTGCAGGAGAGGACGAGAAACGCGCAGTTCATCATCATTTCGCTGCGGAACAACATGTTCGAGCACGCGGACCGCTGGATCGGCGTCTTCAAGGTGGCCGACTGCACGTTCAACGTGGCGTTGGATCCGAACGGCCTGTTCAACACCACGGACGGAAGCGAGTCCAGCGACGACGACCTCGACAAACTGGAGAAGGCGCAGCTGGCGCGCGAGCAGCAGCAGCGGGCGAAGGTTTGTTCCATTGATTCGGTGTCTTTTGTTCACTCGTTTCTTTCGTTTAGCGCCGCGAGTCGTCGACCGGCGGCACGTCGCCCGTGCGGAAGCGGCGGCGTTAGGACGTGAACGAGCGGAGCCATCGATCGATCCTCCACTTTTACTTGTATTTCTTGTGCAATCCAATATCGCCTTATTGCTGTACTTATTACCATTTTTGAACGCTGTCGATAGACACTTGCAATAAACTTTTATGTTTGCCCTCGATTTAAGCAACGAGTCTTGAGCATTCGATCCAGTCAATTCGCGAGAAAAAAGCCGTCAACCGCACGAACACGGCGCATCTACGAGTCGCGAACTGCGTCGACCTCCAAGTTGGCGCTCTTCTGCCACCTATCCAATGTGTTCTCGGTAGTATAGTGGTGAGTATCCGCGCCTGTCACGTGCGAGACCCGGGTTCGATTCCCGGCCGGGAAGTCACCTTTTGCAGTCTTTGGTCGGGCTCTTTTGCTCCAAACACGCTTTATATCGAGCGGAAGGCGGCGAGATAACCCGAGGAGAAAGAAGGAGTGAGCGGGTGAAAGAAACATTCGGTCGAGTCGAAAGCAAGAGAACGAGCAGAAAATCGCGGTTTTCGGAACGGGAGTGCGCAAGAAGCCTCATTTTATGGCCGGCCGCCTTCGTACAGTCGGCCGATCATCGCAGAGGAGAACCCAAACGATGAAGAACGCTCGTCGATAAACGTGGTCGGAGTGTCCGACTGCCGACTCACTGGTTCAATCAGAAGACTGAAATCGAGCACGTGAATTGGAAGAACGAAGTAGAGGACTCACATTGGAATGGCTCTCGTTGGGCCGTCCGATGAACTGAGAGGGGTGTGGACGCGCCGTGCTTTGTGGAACAAGTCACGATAGTGAGAAGGGAAGAGCAAACAGAAGAACACGAAGATGACAGGAGCGGATCAGAGGAAGAACGCTCGTTTAGGAGCGAGCGATTCATCGAATTGTCCGTCCACGCAACTCCTGCCGTCATCCAAACGAAGCGGCGGGCACCAAACGCCTGTCTTCCTCAACTTTTTCGTTGAATACACAACGAATGGCTGGAATTAACGGTGTTGTTGCAAGCTACCGGTCGTGATTATTTGCGTTTGCTGTGTCCATTCTGTTGGTTTAATCTGCACCCCCAGCGACAAGCTGCTTCTCGTTGGGTTTTATTCCGTCATTTTGGTCAAAATGGCCACAGAATCCAAGGAAAGATCGTCTGTTCGGTGATTGCAGCGGTCCCCTGCTGTTTCTGTGGTTGTTGTTGAGTGCGAACAATAGCGTGAAAATTCCGGTGCGACGTAAGAAACGGACTTCATTGTATAGAACGTGTTGCTTGGTTCTTTCAAATGCGACGTTACACGCAATGAGAAGACTTCTTCGATCTTTCACACTCAAACGCTGTTAGAATTCCGGACCCCAATGTGTCGTATTGACGGTGATCTATTTGGCTTTGTCGTTACGTTTGTTCTCAAACCGCGTGCAACGATAAACACGAAAAGCATTCCGCCGCACGTCGGAAACGGTTACCTTTTATGTAAAAGCTGGATCTGTTTGTTCCACGTGCTGACCGCATCGTCGTTTGCAAAGAGACGTCATTCGTTTGGTTCGCACAGAAGTGATTTAACTGAAACGACGATTAACTGGGTGGATTGCAGGCGTTATTCCGTTCGGGGGTCGCGATTCTTTCTTTACGGCCCGCTTAGCAAGGTGGTTGGTTCTGCGGAGACGGTGGTTAGTTTCTTGCAGGTGTTGCACGAGACAAAGCGTGAAAGAAGTTCTAACGCGAACACCGTGTTTGGAAGACGGGTTGCGATTGATGACGAGGGGCAATGTTTTCAGCAATCGTGTTTCCAGTCGCAAGTGCTTCGGAAATTCCGCCGCCCGCAGCAAGAATGCAATTTGACTAACAATAAGAAGCAAATGCAAGTGTTGCTTCGCGATGCAACGCGTTCAGATGAAATTTGCTCATTATTCCGCGCCCAGGAGGCGTGTTGCCCATGGGTTTTATTTTGTTCGTTTGCATCAAGCACGCAGAAGAACGTTTGTAAGCAACCGGTCGCTTCTTTTGTTGCAGTCTTGCAACTCCAGAAGTAATTCCGTGCGTGTACAGATGTTGAAACGGTTCGTCGTTGGATCGGATTCGGACGAGCATACGATTCGTGCTTTTAGCCGCTTCTTTGGACTTTCACTGCTTTTTGGTCGTTTCGTTCGTGCGCTGTTCAACGGCACGTTCGCCAATAATTGAAGTCAACCGCCTCCAACCGATAAGAAAGAATCAAAGTACCGGAAATTCCGTTCAGTCGTACGAACGTGGTCCTTTTTTTTCGCTTTTCTACATGTCCGGCGATACAACCGGCAGCTCTCATTCCGGACATTCGTCGGAACCTCACCAAACGAAACTTGTGATGTAAGCCGGCGGCGACCGCGGCCGTGTGCAACAGATGCTCGCAGCTTCATTTCTTACTCCCACTTCTGCGTTGAAAGCAGAAGACCACGAGCGGTGGATAATAGAATCTTTCTTTCTTTTCTTTTGATGTCCACACAGTTGCGTTAGGTTGAATGAAATTGAGGTGTTGTCTGCTATTTTCTTTCGTTTGAAACGACTCGGATGGCTGCGGAAATTCCGTTCCCGGTTTTCGGCACCAATTTGATCAGTCGTTTCATGCGTGCTGGAGCACAATTCCGTTAAAGATAAGCGAACGTCGAAACATGCTCTCGCGTTCATCAATGAGACATCTATGATTCTTTATGAGTCGATCCCTTGAAGAAGAAGCGGATAATTCCACCGCTGCGAACAGAAGCACGCGCGATGAAAGTCTACCATTCGGGTTCTCTGTTCTTATCGTTGTGGGACGAGTTCTTGCACATGACGAGTGGTTGTTTGTAATGGACTAGTCGGTCGTTCACGATAGAGATTTCTGGTCGTTGTTAGTGTAGACGAAGGCAGGAATCCTCGAATTCCGCCCAAAAGTAAATCCGTCGTAGAAGTGCGTTGAAATGGCCATTAACAACCGAGACTTATTCTTTCGGTTTGGGTGTCGACGTGACGTTTTGCAATACGCCGAGGAGTTCTGCTCGTCTTTATTCTTATTCCGTGTGGGTTGCCCGTGTTAGGAGGCATAATTCTGCGCACTCGCAGCCAAGCTTTCATTACGAATGCGTGTGTCGTCAGCAAAGCGCAGACAATTCTCGTCGTTCATTGATCACAGGACTCGTTCTCATTCCGATCGCAAAAGAACGGTTTCGTTATTGCTTTAACGGTCGCAAAGAAGCCGACTTTTTGACGAGTGCAGCGGTTCGTCACTACAATCCAGCGATTATTCCGGGCACATTGTAAAATGATGTGAGTCTTCCCTAATCGCCGGGTCATTTTTCTTAAAACGGCGATTCCGCAGGTAAGATGTTTGTACTGCCAGAGGATCGTGAACAAGCACTAAATGCAGTGCACTTTATTCCGTCATGTACCAGGAATGCGCCGTGTCGCTGCTTGCAAACACAAATAAGCGAGTCTATTGCTTGCTGTGACGATAACTTCGTTTTGACTCGTCGACGATAGAGAGCAAATCTTTTCGTTGAAATGGTTGGTGCAAAAAGAGTCCAATTCCGGGTTGAAGTCTTTTTTCGATAGCTTGTCCACAAATTCTCTCGATTTATCGGTTTTTCTAACATCCCGCATCAAGCTCCTATCTGCTCATTTATTCCGTCTTGTTTTGAGGTTTCTTACGCGTTGCCGCTGCTTCTGCCTTTTCAAGCAATTGCGTTGCATATAGGTCGTCGGTTTGTTTTTCACAGACAGCAGTCGGTTCAATCAAGCAACCGCCAGAACAATGGCCTTCGGGAATTCTTTAACAGCAATTGTTTGTGCAGAGGACCGGCTTATTCAGAAGCACGGTCTCGAATAATTTGCGAAATTCCGTGAGAGATGCTAATTCGAATGATTGTTTTAGTTAGGGCGTCCACATGAAAGCTTGCAGGCAGCTGGTTTTTAACCGGCATTTGACGGGTGGATGGTCGTTCTTTCTTTTCGTTGAAGGTCGGCAGCAATGAAGAGGCGAACATTCCGATGGACGGCACTCTCTCTCGAGGCTATCTATTCCTTTGTGTAGAAATGCGCCGTGTTGCCGTTCATTCTTATAGACGTTTGACCGGAACTATCTCGCTTTTTTTTCGCGCATTGTCTTCCATAGAAGTTGGGTCAAATTCCGTCAGTTGTGAGAGGCTTTTCCACTCTGGCTCCTCCAAATCCTTCAGTTGTCATTCTTTCCGCACTTCGTCCCGTTCTAGAGCGAGCAGCAGAAATCGAAAAAAGTAAACCGACCGCCTTCCCTCCACTCGCCATTCCACCCCATATTCTACCGCTCTCGTTCGAAATCCAGCGATCGATTGGCCGATTCCGCCGGTTCCGTCCACGCCGCGAATTCCAACGCAATCCAACAAGACGATCGAATCGAACTTTGCTGAAAACAACTGGCCGATGGATCCACGGACGATTGGAGCGAGAACTCACCACTCCGACCGAAAAGCGACGAAATTCGGCGGAAATCGCGACGTGGCGGCGGGAGCGGCGGCAAACAGACGGGCGGGCGGCGAGAAGCGAGTGGCGACGTCACCCGCCGGTCGGCCGCTACGGTCGCCCGCGGGTCGCCCTCCCGCTGACCCAATTGATCGCCGAAACGGGGCGCGCTTCTTCGTCGTTGCTGAGATAAGCGGGGGATCTCGCATGGCATGTGAAAAGCGGTGAACATTGATCAGCAAAACAGAGTAGAAAAGAGAAGAGCTTGCAGGTTGATTCAAGGTTACTTTTGCATCACTTTTTTGTTACTCGGTTTAAATCGATGGCGATCGACGCATTTCTGTCAGTTCGAAAGCAAACAAACGATCTTTGCAGAAGTTCGTGTAGTCGGCAAAACGCAGAACCGTTGGAAAGCCGAAGGAGACAACGGACAGCGCTAGAATGCGGTAAATTCAGCGGACTTAATTGCCGGCGAGCAACAATACTTGTTCCCGTCCAACCGGTTGAAAACTCGGCAGTTGTCCCTCGCTGCTTTTTGCCGCCTACTGGGAACTCGACGCCCGCCTGCAATCTAAACGCCGTCACGAACCACGCCTTTGACTGCTCCTTCTTCAACGGTGCCATTCGTTCCGATCGAAGCGGATTGTATTTTGGACGTTGTTCTTGTGAACGAAGCGGTAGCTCTGTCTTATCGCAAACGATCGAACCGCAAGGTCGAGAGACAAGGCCGATTTGCCTTGAACAAATTTGGAAACGATGTTTCTCGCAATGGCAGCTGGAATCAACTGCTTGGGGCTTCAACGTTATGTGTTGGAATGCACCGCACCTTTTTTGTTCGTTTGCCGTTCTTATCAGCCGAACGGACGGCAAAGCGATTCCCTTCGCGCTTTATGATTTTTTCCGCCGCAATGCACAGCGAATGTTTAGCCGTTAATTGACTTTTCGGTCATTTTTGCGTCTTTCTCACGTTAATAATTTAGCTATTAAATTGTGTCAAAAGACTGCGCTGTCTGGTGAGTAACAGCAAGAAAAATAAAAACCCGTTTTTTTTAACGTGTTAAGCTTCAATACACGTTTGGTTTTCTGTTCGATGAGCGGGTCGTACGCAAAATTTCTCTACGTTAAAGGACTTGATGGTTGTCAATTGCCCGAAGAGTACAAGGAAGTGCAGCGCCTTGATGAAGGCGGGCAAGCAGTCGTTTAGTGAGTGCTTTTCATCTTCATTTCAGCACGTCTTTGCAGTACCGCCCGCCTAAGTCCATGGGTAAATGTAGCTATCAAGCGGCACAAATGCCCATTTGATAACGCCAAGACTGCAGAAAACGCGTACAGAGAACTTCTTCTCATGCAGTCTATATCCCACGAAAGTGTAAGCCGATACTTTTTTAATTGCGTATTCTTCCTCCATTTAGATTGTTCACTTATACGATTCATTTACTTCTACCGAAACATTGGTTAATTTCAAGGACTTCTACATGGTGGCATTCTTGTCAGGTAGAACACTGGAAGCGTTGCTCCAAACTCGGGAGCGTTTTGAGCTTTATGACGTTCGTATTATTATAAAACAGATTTTGAATGCTCTCGTCTACTTGCACAAACACGACATCATTCATCGGGTGGCTTAAAAAGGTTGATAATTCTGTAAGGCAAGCCTTTCTTTAGGATTTACACCCAAAGAACATCCTTGCGGATTCGTTGCTTAGCGTCAAACTCATCGATTTCGGCCTTTCGACCGAAGATGCGAGTGGATTGACAAACGTAAAGGAACTTACGGCCTATGTAATCGCAAAACACTACCGCGCTCCCGAAGTAATTCGCGAAGAACAGTACACCAAAAGCGGTAAGAAGCCAGAGCTAGCTCGATTTGCCTCCTTGCAGTCGATGTTTGGGCAGCGGGCTGCATTTTGTACGAGCTACTTAAAGGAGTACGCCTGTTCAAGCACGATATTGAAGCGCATATTTTGAGCGAACAAGAGGCGCTTTTTGGTCAGTTGTTACGTGAGACCTTTGATTAGATCATTTGCAGGAGACGAGAAGCTTGCAAAAGTGGTCGTTGAAGAGCTTCTATCAGACGATTGTTTACATTTTAATAACGACGGTTTGCACTTTTTTATCCATTTTAAAAATTGTATTATAATTTCAGCAAATTGGTGTAAAGATGAGGGACAAACGTAAACCTTGCGAAAATTTTTTGAAGCATTTTGCATTGCCTTTACCTTTGATACAAACTATTGAGCGGTTTTAAAAACGGTTTTTATTCCCAACTCTGACACAGTAAATACAATGGACAGGGCGAGAGGAACGGGAGAAGGTGGTGGTTGTCTTGTCCTTGTAGGCCGTGGGAGCGACCGCCGGAGCGTCCGCGAGATGGCTATTACCTCCAGCCGAAGCATGCGGTCGCTGAGTCGCGTGGAGGAGGGGGTCGGCGGGGACTCGAACCAGCAAGTGGCACCTTTTCGACGGAACGTCCGATCGCTTACCAGTTGAGCCGCCACCGCCTCAACTATTTAGCAAGGTCACTAAAACCGAAAATGTGGGATCTAAGCCCCAGCACTTGTCAGGCCCTAATTGTGCTTTCTTTCAGCGTATAAACCAAAGGCCCGTGATCTCTTCTACCAAATAATGTCCATTAGCCCAAAAGAACGTATCTCGGCTTTGGACGCGCTCACTCATGCTTTTCTCAATGGGTCACCCACGCGGGACTCGAATGTGCCGCAAAAACTTGCGTACGTTCTTGGAGATGCGACTACCGCGTCATTAGAGGAGTGGCGAAAGTTGCTTTTTGATCATCTAAGGGCGGGAACGTGGCGGACTTTTGTGTGTGGAGCCATTACGGATCACCCGTCACCGCCCACAAGTGGGTGGATTCCATCGTTTCGATCGAAATGTCGAGAAGGTAAATTTATGCGTTCAAAAACGTTCTTCAGCTGCAACTCGTTTAGATTCTAGTTTTTCGGATGAACATGCCCTTTCTTACACGCAGTGCGCCTTCCGGCCGTTCAACGAACAGAAACTTGTCGTTCGTGTGTTGTTGGCCGACTATCGCAAAGCCGTGGAACAAATGAACCAAACGAATTATAACGAGGTTTCTGCACAAGAACGCTACGCCAAATACATTGAGCTCATCCATTCGACTGATGACCGCTTTGGAGAACGCTACAAGAATTATGCAAGCGACATTCAAATGTTAGTCGATGAACATTCGGGATTGGCGCTTCTTATCATCGACGACTCTGATATGCAAGTATGGTCATGGCTATACGTAAGGATGAATCTCGTTTCCGCTCGTCCACCATTTCAATTCTAGAAGACTGAACAGTGGGACGTTTTGGGTCAACGGGCGCATGAAATCGCCGTTCGATTGGACATCTTTATCAATGAACTTAATGCAGTGGGAATAACAAACTATGAAGTGCAATTTGCGCAGTTGACTTTCTATCGTGATTCGAAGCCTACGAGTTCGGAGGTTTGCTGTCAATTATATACGTATTATTTGCTCTATTTAGACATCTTCGAAAGAGATCATTAGTGTCTTTCAACAAACAATTGTACATTTGCCTTCTTCTTTGACGTTTACTGTTATTGACGACGTAAAATTAGCCTGCCACAACCACGCGACAGTTGCGGACGCGGGTGAGCAGATTGGCTTGCTTTTTTTACATTCGTATTTAAGTGTTGAGGTGCAAAAATTATCAAACTGACTGCACAATCATGATTTGTAAGTACTCATTTAAAGTTATGCAAAGCCAAAAAATTTAGGCCGGAAAGACGCGTTGGAACCCGCAACAAAAACAACAGAAAAAAAGAATATAACTCGAAAAAAAGAACCCCAAACGTCTCGAAACTGGTCTTTTGCTCTTCGTAACACGACGGAATTCGTGAACAGCGAGAAGGACGTCAAAGAAGCGTTTACGATCAATGAAATGCGAGCACTGACAAAGCAGATGAGTAGCGGGTGGGAAACTGAGGTGAGCTATATTCTTGTTGCTTTGATTCGGTATTTGTCTTTGTTCAGCCAGCAGCTATGCGGATTCGTATGTCGTCAAATAACCGTCGGATTTGGGCATTCGGTCGCGACGGTATGCTTATTGCTGCCGACTTTAACGGCCAAAATCAGATGTTCGTATTGCCTTGCCATACGTGTTTAATAGTTTTTACTGTAGGACGTTCAACCCCAAAGCACGCGAATGCGCCCATGTTGAGGATTTTGTGGTTGTGAATCCTAGCACGCTTATTGTTCTTGGATGGGACTACCTTGCATTGGTTTGTCTTTACCCAGAAGACGAACAATACGAAGCGACCGTGTTGGAAAAAAGCAATGCATTTGCTTACGTCTTTGCGGAAATTACTGGAACAAATGTGGATGTACCTCAGGCGGTGCTCAACAAAGACTTTGCCGAACATATTTGTTGCGTTCGTTTGGACATCGATCAGCCGCGTTTACAAATGGACTGGAGTTATTATGCCGGGGCCGAACTTAAACGTTGTTATTATCACCTTGGCAGATCCGGACTGTTGTACGCTATGAGGAGAAATGTCCCCGAACAGTTGTTCACATTTCACTTATCGGAGAAAATGGGCATCTGTAATGAATTCATAAGCAACCCCCAAGACGTACCAGCTTTTCCATCGGTTGATTCTGTGAACAAAACGCAAGTTTTTTCTGATAAACAAAAAATCCAAACGTTTCAGAGACGAACATGATGACTTTAATATTCATCCTTGTGTTCAATTTGATTTGGTACAGTTAGAGAAGCGTGGCAGTAGTTACTTTCAGTTACAGATCCGTGGCGTCAGAACTTTCTGGTCACCGACCTACATGTACAGCTATGGGTTTGAGATCGTCAATAACGCGCTGCAGTATTCTCTCCATTGCTGCAATTTGGAAAGCCCGCAATGGGAAAAGATCGGCGTTCTGGCCACGCCCATCCATCACATTTTTGTAAAAGTGAATGCGGAAACAGGATGCGACGAAGAATTGCTCGTGATCACCATCACAGACAAAGGCGAACCCGAATATGTGGAACTTTCTTTGATGTGAGTTCTTCTCATTTTAAATTACATCATTCGTTTTTTAAGACGAGCGAACTCAAGTGCGCAAGAGCCACAAGCCACTTGCGTAAACCCAAAGACGACGACCTTTAGTTCTAGCGCTCATTCTTCGTCCACTGCCGGCAAAAACATTGTCACATCAGTGTTCCTTCAGTGGGTCGTTCGATTTTTGCGTTGCTGTTTCAACACACCGCGCCATAAACCCCAACCACCGTCGTCATCGAACTGCGATTCTTCGTGCGGACCGCCCGAAAATGGTCATTAATCATTCCTTTTTTCTTTGTGTGTGTGTGTGAGTGATTGTTTTTACTAATTATCGTTTATAAACGCTTTTTTCCGTTTGTGAGTTTGTTTTTAAAGCATGTGGAACACGCAAAAAGACGAACACTTACGGCCGCTTCTTTATGAATTAAAGGAAGGCTTCTACATAGGTAATGAATAGCCGTCTTTTGCAAATGCTGCATGCAGAGAACTCGCCATCTTCCCGTGCAAACGAACGAACTTTCAGCGCACGCCCTTAAATCGCATTCATCCGCGAACCGAAACGATAGAAGCTTCCTGTTTCGTCAACTGTGGGCACTCGCAAACGAACCCAACAGCAGCGCCGTGTTCCGACATGGGGACTTTTCTGCTTTTCGACGAGCACCGACGGTCTTCCAATTGATTGAAAGCGGCTGCAGAAACCAGAAACAGAAGATAGAAGTCGCTTTTGCTGCTGCCCTTTTCAACGAATTCGTTTAGTCACGCTCTTCTGCTTGTTGAACGGGAGCAATCATTCAGCAAGAGAAGCCGAGCAGCAACTCGCCCGTCCGTCCGCTTCTTTTTTTCTGACCGCAAATTGTTCCATCGCCGGTTGGTTTGTGCGGCTGTACGGCAGCGAGTAGTTCCGCTGTCCACTGTTCGATCACCGACCAACTTATCCACTCGCTGGTCGAACTGCCCGCCGATTCGAAAAGTGGCCGCTACCAGCCGACAGTTCGCATCGCGGACGGAAAGAACAAACTGTAGTGCAAAGAAAGCAAGAATTTTATCCAAGACGATCCGCTCCCACCCCCGTTGCTCCTCAAACGACTTCGTTCGCGTGTGCCGATCCAATCGCCTGCACTCCGCCCGCCTACTCGCCCGCCGTCCGTCGCGTTCGCCACGTCACACTCACTCTGGCTCGAAGCAAACAACCTTTCTTTTATGCGACGAGTCAGCAGTGACGAGGAGGGGCGGGCGGTTCGCTCTTTTCCGTCGCGTCGCTCCGCTGGGGGCCGCTCGTTCTGTCGGCTTTCGCAGGCGGCGGCGGTCGGTCGGGCGCTTATTTTGCTCTGCGGACCGCGTTCTTCCTTTTTCGCCCGTCCAAATTCGTTGTTTCTCGCATCCAGTTCGCGAATCCGCCCGCCAGAGAAGCGATGAAACGCGCGGTAAGCTAGCCGCCCGCCGGCCAGTCGGCACCGCTCCGTCCGCGCGTTCCGCTGCCCGTCCAACAGCCGACGCCCGCGGGAGTTCCGCCCCGCACGAAGCAGACGGCGCGCAAGACGATCCCAAAGAACGCGCCCCCGAAACCCCAGCAAGCGGCGAAGAAGCCGCCCGCGCCGCTGGTGGAGGGCCCCGTCCGCTTCGGCGACCTCGTGACTCGCTGGAATCATCGTGAGTCCTCCCTTTCGCCCATCACTCATCTCCGCTCTCCAGAGGACCACCCGGCCGACGATCCCGACTGGACGGAGGACGAGGAGGACGAGGCGGAAGACGCGTTCGAGGGCGAGAGCGACCTCGAGGACGAAGAGGAGTTGGATGACGACGAGGAGATCAAGGAGGAGGGCGAGTCCTCCCCCCTGCATCCCCCTCATCGTCTTGTTCGGTCAGACCGCTCGCTGCTCGTGCCGCCGGTGGGCGTCGCGCTGAACGACGCCGGCCACCCGTTCCGCTTCGTCTGCGAGCCGCGCGGCTTCGAGGCGGCCGATCTGCGCGTCGTCCAACAGAAGCGCGCGATCGTCGTCGTGGGCAGCCGGCGGGCCGCGAGCGCGAACTCCAGCCACGAGCTGACGGCGCGCTGGGAGTGCGCGCTGCCGGCCGACGACGAGCGCCGCGTGCTGCGGGCGACGTGGACGAGCGGCCGCCTCGTGGTCGCCGTCCAGTCGGCGGAGTGGTTGGTCGGCGCGGGCGTCGTCTGCGAGGTCCCGATCGACGTGGAGGAACTGCCGAGCACGCACGGGTTGCACTGCCGGTGGCTCCTTTTTTCAGTTGCTGAATAAACGAAAACGCCCTTCTTCCCGTCCGGGTGCGAACAAGCGAACTTTCGCCAAGAACCCCGACTAGCGGGCGGCCGCCGACTTTCCGCCTGTAGCGGACACCGCGCGGAGTGCGTACAAGACGGCTACAACAAACCCCGTGTGCGTCCGCTTGTTTTTGTCCCGCCGATTGCGAAAGGCGAGACGGCGCGGCGTATCGAAGTGGGGGGGCGGCCGGCCGACGCCGCCGTCCGCTCGAAAATCGCCGCTTCGCTCGCCGCGGCGGTCGGGCGGTCGGCCGCGTTTCCCGCTTGATTTTCGGCTCGTTTTTGCTGCATTTTGCGCAAGAATCGGATCGAAAGGGAGGAATCCGAGCGCCGAGTTTTGGGTCGGGACTCCCGAATCGAAGCGCGCATTTTCCGCCGTTTATTGCGCGTTTCTTTCACCTTCTGCAGCACTCGCGAGTTTCCTCCGCTCAATCGCCCCGTTTTTGCAGAAGATGGCCGACCGCGCGGACGATGCGACGGCCGTGAACACGCTGATCGACTTGGGCGGCGCGGAGGACGCGGCGGACGTGACCAGGGAAGTGACTTTGGATAAGGTGGAGTTTTTATACGGGCTATATACCATTCGATTCGTCTCGTCACGCTGATTCTAAAAACGTAATTCGTTTCTGCTCAATCCTCTTAGAAGTCGAGATACGGCCACGCAAAGTCGACGCAGGTGCTCCGTGCGAATCCCGTGCAAACTTCGCGCGGAGGCCAAAAACGCCAAAAAACGCGAAAATTTTTTTGCGCCCGTCCGGGGACGTTTTTGCACTGGAGACGCTAGTTGAAGTTTTGCTTTGTGATCCCGGATTTCGACGGGTTACTGTTTGGGACAAATGGCCGAGTGGTCTACGGCGCTGCTTGCGGGGCAAGCGAGCGGCAGCCGGCCGAGGCGGGTTCGAATCCGCCTCGGCCGCAACTTTTCGCTTTTTGAAGTTCGGGTAACCTCCTTTTTGCTCTAATCGACTTGTATGATGGTCAGGAGGGTATAAATCGACCTTTTTGACCAAAATTCCAAGACTTCAAAACTTTTTGTACAGGACTGAAAGGCGATGTCCACGCAGGTTGGCTCGTTACGGACCGATAACGTAACTTCAGGTGGTGAATTATACATCAAAATGTTGCTCTCTGTATGTCCTTTCCACGTGGAAAGTTTGACGGTGTGAAACGCAAAACCAGCGGAGAAACGTGGTCACCTGCGTGGGTTTCTGCGTGGGCACCTGCGTGGACTTTGCGTGGCCGTATCTCGACTTCTAAGAGGATTGAGCAGAAACGAATTACGTTTTTAGAATCAGCGTGACGAGACGAATCGAATGGTATATAGCCCGTATAAAAACTCCACCTTATCCAAAGTCACTTCCCTGGTGAGTTTCGCTTCTTTTTGCTCACTTTTCTTCCCCCCGCTTTCAGCCGCTCGCCGTCGACGCGCCCGCCCACTCGAAAACGAAGGGGGTCGGCGAGAACGCGCCGTCGAGCCCGCTCGTCCACCACTACCGCGTGGCCGGCCGCCTGCTCTTCGACGTCGACGGCGAGCAGTCGGCGCTCGAGTTCCCGTCGGCGCAGGACGAAAAGTGGGCGATCGATCAAAAACCGCCGATTCACGCCCGTTTTTCAGGACGTTGGGCTTCGAGAGCGCGCGGGTGGCGCGCCGCGTCCTCGTCCTCCTCCAGTCGACCCACCCGCAGTGGACGCCGCCCGAGGGCCGCTGCGTCTTCGACGGGGGCGCCGAGCTGTTCGCGCTGGAGCCCGTCGCCGACGGCGCGCAGGTGGGCGGCTGCTTCCCGCCGTTTTTGGCGATCATCCGTTGGTTTCAGCGCGTGGAGATCGCGCTGACGGCCGACGAGTGGGCCGCGCTGCCGCTCTTCTTCGACGGCGCCGTCCGCGTCGACTTCGAGCTGCAGCAGACGGCGCGGCGCGTCCGCTCGCCGAACTGCTCGCCGCCATCCGCGAGGACGCCGACGAGAAGCAAGTCGACGCGCTGCGCCTTCGTCTCGCCGCCGGCGGGTGGGTTTCTCTCGTTCGTCTTCTCATTTTTTATGCCGTTTCTTTCAGGAAACCCTCGCCGCTCTCGTCCGCCGTCGTCCAGCAGCCCCGAGCGAAGAACGTGGGTTCCCTCCCGCCCATTCACGATCATTCTTCCCTCGTTGCAGCGCCCCCACACCGCCGTCCCGCACGAATTCGAGGGCTACTGGAAGACGCTGGCGTTGGGCACCGCGGTCACGCTCGGCGGCCGCGACGCGTCCAGCGCGACGGTGAGCTCCCTTCTGCTGTTCGAGATCGATTAACTCGACGGTCGCTGCAGGTGGACGAGCACGTGCACGCGCCGCCCGCCCTGCAGTTCGCCGACGGGCGCGTGCAGACGGACGGCCTGAAGGGCGGCTGGACGGGCGGCGCCTTCGTGTCGCCCGCCCGCGTGCCCCTCTGAGCCTTCTTTGTGCTGCGGCGCACGGACGGCTCGGCGGCAACGACCTCAGCGACGACGAGGCCGAGTGAGTTCGGCGGGCAGCGGGTGGGCGAGGGGATGGACTGGGGTTGTCGCGTCCTCTAGTGAATTCTTTCGTTCCAAATCAAATTGCCATCCAAATTGACGCTGTTTACACCCGGGCGAGACACGAAACGATCACCTGCTTGCTCCACTCCTTCCCATTCCACTCCCCGTCTACTCGCTTCTACTCACCGCTTGATTGCAGCCGCTTCTGCCACGCGTTCGTCGGCGAGTGCCGCCGCAAGGGGATGGCGATCGGCGAGCCGACCGACCGCCGCAGCGTCCTCGTGCCGAGCGGCCGCCGCGAGCTGCGAGAGCTGGACGAAATATTCAAGGAGCTCGACAAGGCGGCCTGCCACTACGCGCTCGTGATTACCGGCCCGCAGGACGCCTCGTGTGTCCCGGTGTTTCTTGCTGTCACTCGCTTCGTTGCAGCATCCACCCGACGCTCAAGTTTTGCGGCTACAAGCACCACGTCGAGACTCAGGTGCGTGCGGGAGGGAAGAAGCGGGGGGTTGAGTGAAAGAAAGTGTAGTAGGGGAGTTCAAGACCAGGCCCTGAACACACCCTGCACTCGCTCACCTCCAGCTGCTTTCAGAACGTGGTCGCGCCCGTCGCCCGCCAGGCGGCCGGCCTCGGCCAGCGCGCCAACCGCGCCTCCCTCGAGTGCATCGTCAACAAGGCGAACCGGAAGTGCGGCGGCTTCAACTACCGGCTCCTTTCGGACGAGGCCAAGTGCGTCCTCCAGCGAGTTGTTGCGATCAACCGGCTCGTTTAGGCACCGATTGAGCGACGGCGACCTCTTCATTGGACTCACTCTGAGCTTCCCGAACGAGAAGCCGTGGGAAGCCGGCGGCGTCGAGCAACAGAACGCGGTCGTCGTCGGGGTGAGTTGAGCGGAGCGAGGGGATCAGTGGGTGGACTCTCGAGATGATGAACACTTACCCCCGCCCCTCGACCCTCACCTCCCACACTTCGTTGCAGTTCGCGGCCAACACGCGCGAGAACGCGTTCGACTTCGCGGGCGACTTCACCTTCCAGTCGACCTACCGCGACGGACGCGTGCGGGAGGCCGGGCGGATCGTCGGCGGCCTCGTCGAGTCGTTCGCGCGGCATCGCGGCCGCCCGCCCGCTCGCGTCTTCGTCTTCCGCAACGGCGTCTCCCAGGGGATGTTCTCGCCGGTGGGCTCTCCATTACTTCCTTTTACTCTTTCGTTCGTTGCAGCTGCTGGAGTCCGAGGTGGCGGCCGTCGAGGAGGTCCTGCGGCCGATCGGGGCGCCGCTCGTCTTCCTGATCGCCGACCGCGTGAAGAACGCGCGGTTGCCGGAGAAGACGGCGGGCACGGGCAGCTCTTCGTCCTCGACCTCCAGGACGAACTCGA
The DNA here is from genome assembly GCA_024699865.1 of Aphelenchoides fujianensis. Lineage (NCBI taxonomy): Eukaryota > Metazoa > Nematoda > Chromadorea > Rhabditida > Aphelenchoididae > Aphelenchoides > Aphelenchoides fujianensis. Next base: position 293,532 of record JAMPIO010000068.1, on the reverse strand, counting down.
CGAGCAGCTCGTCCGCCAACTCGACGCTCTCGAACTCGCCGCTCCCCTTCGACCACTTCACGCTGCGGCAGGACGCGCACTCCGTTCGTTTTTCGCTTTGTTCTCCTGATCTCCTCGGGCCTTGCAGGACGCGAAGTAGATCCCCCGCTTTGTGGTGCTCTGCAACCGCGCCGGCTGCTCGATGGAGGAGTTGGAGCGGACGGCGTTCTTCCTGTGTTTCGCCCACCAGAAGGGCCACTCGGCCACCTCCGCGCCCGTCCCGGTGGTCGTCGCCCGGGAGATGGCCCGCCGGGGACGCGCCCTCTTCGACACCGCCGCGTGCGTCCGGCTTTTTGAGTTCTTCTCACATCTTCTCGTTGCAGGGCGAACGGCGTGCCCGTCCCGCACCACGACGCCGAGAGCAGCGCTCAGCCGGCGGTCGAGCAGCAGGACGCCGACCCCGAGTAATCCAGTCGATCGATCGTCTTCTTCGTTCAAACAATCTCCTCATATCTCTCATTGTTCTCGTTTCTCCCATCCATTGGTCTCTGAATGTTCTCGCAATCCGCAGTGTTCTCCCAATAGTCAGTGGACGTGACTCCTCGCAACTCCTCGTTTATTGCTCGTTTTTTTGTGTTTCGTTTGTGTTCTGCATTTGCCTCGTTGGTGCAAAGAAGAGATTCCATGGCAAACGGTCGGCTGAGTGCATGAAAAGAAATGAAGGAAGAAGAGCGAGCAGAAAGTTACCGTTCTGTAAGATGAGAAAAAGAAGTGATCGCTGTCTTTTTGGTTGCTTTCGACTTTGCCGCTCAGCTGCGCGACTTTCCATTTGCTTCTCATCGTGTTCCGCCGGAAACGTAAAGCAGCAGACATCGAACACAACGGAACGAACAATTGATGCCGCTTGCAACGCGGCATTCATTAAACAAACAAAACCGGCAGGTAAATGCGCTATGCTCGTCTTTGTGTTGACATTTGCAAAGGACGCAAGTCAAGGGCGAAACAAGAGCGGAGATCGAATTACTAGCGTGGTTCAAACACCCGCCAATTCGACGACGTTGCAGCGGAAACATCCGAAAGACCAATGGGTTTATATTTAGAGTCGCTTTACGATTTCGCGTCCGATTCGCAACCACACAACGAATGTTTGTGTTTGCTTTGTTTCATTGTGTTCGTTTAAATTCGAGCTTCCACACTGCACTTTCCTTCATTCAAGTACCCGCAGTCTGTCCTCTGTTATTGAATCGCATGTTCCCGATCTATTCGATTTCCTTGCACAAATTAATGCGCTTCAAATTAGATTTGGAGACCACACATGACTGGAAACAAATTGAATTTCTAATCTCCTCATTGATTGCCGCGTGCTCTTTTGCTCCATTTCGAAAGCGGAAGTCCGCCGGCCGTCCACTTGACCTTTTGATTCAATCTGAAATCATTTTTCTTACCGCTCGTTGCCGACCGACGGACACGAACAGGTGCGCAGCAGATTGAAGTTTCCCGTCCAAATCTCCGATTACTTCCGCCATCCGTCGTTTTGCCCACTCGTAATGTTCGTTGATGGTTTGAGCAGTCGTGAGACTTTGCATGTTTGCTTTTAATCAACGACAACTCCAAAGGCGCCGATTTACGGTCTTCCTTCATTTCGAGTGGTCACGAACAAAGGTGAAAAGTGGTTGTGAATCCGGAAACCGATAAGAAAGGAAATAAAACGCGGTAATGGCCGTTTAGAACGCTTCGACCTTTGACTGCTCACGCTTGTTTACAAAAAGCAGACGATGAGTCAGTGCCTCGTACGTGTGACTCGTTAATTTCATTGCCAGCTTGTTATGCGAACTTCTTTAGAACTACGTGCGTTTTCCAGTGCCCGCCCGTTCCGCTCTAATCACATCACGAGTGTTCGCCGAGTCAGACGGCCCGCAAATCTCGGCGGAAGGCGGATGTTTCGGGGTCGATTTCGAGTGTCGGCGGCCGGGGTCGAGTGCATAATCCAATTTGTCTCGTGTTTGTCCCAAAAGTCCTCCACATCAGGACGAAACTCTTGACATTTCCGCCCGAAATGAAGAGCGGAGAGAAGTGGGACGGCCGAACGGGCGGGGACCGAAAAGGACGAAGAACGCCGCCGGCTGTTCGATCGGATGTCGTTGACGATGTGGGTGAGAGGATGGAAGGCGTGACTGTTCGGTCATGCGGGTATTTTGGTAGAACTTCGCAGACTTCGTGCACTCTTGTTATTACTCGGGCTCTACGACATTCATTTCCTGTTACTTGCGATGCTCGGGTAATCGAAGAGCAATCCTTGCGGTGAGGAAGTAGACAATGGCCTCGAAATAAATCTCTTAACCACCTCTTCCTCTTCCATTGTCTGTCGGTCAAAACAATTAGCGCTAATCCGCCGCTCGCCCATCTGCCGCGTCCTCTTCTTCACTCTTTCTTTCTCATCACCTCCGCTTTTAATCCACTTGTGTCGTTCGCTCCGCAAACAACCGTGTTGCCGGTCGCTTAATCCGCACGTCACTCGGCGAACATCCGGCCGGAAGGAGGGAGTGGGTGGGCGGGCGGACGATTGAGGAGAGATGAGCGGCGAACGGCAAAGAGTGCGGATGGCTCCCGCCTTTCCTCAATTTCCCCTTTCCATCAATCACTGCAGGCAGGACCAAGAACGAGACGAGCTCCAAGGTTACCCGCATTCGCTCTCCCTGCTCGCTTTCTTCATCAAGAATTCGTAATTTTCGTACCGAATCGCTTGTTACTTTCGGTTTTACGCCAACTTCGTCCACTACGGCCATCGTCCATTTGCTTTCAATAGTCGATTAGCGGGCGGGAATATTCGAGGGCTTGTCATGAACGAAATCCACTTGCATGCGGGCTCTTTTGACGAGCGAGTGGCCACTTCTTGCGCTCCCGCCCGCCCGCTCGCTCGTTTAGCCGCATTGAAAGCCGAAGATGACCAGTCGGCCGAGCATGTGGACAGTTGGGGATGAAAAGGAGGCGGTCGAAAACTTTACGAGGCCGCAAGGACAAGTGGGCCGTCCGTCTTCGTCTTTTGACCGTCGCATTCATCGCTTATTAACGAGCGCGCGAGTGAGGGATGAACAGTGCGAGCGGTCATCTTCGGTCGGCATTCATCCAGCCGTAATCTCTTTGCATTTGGATGAGTTCAACGAGCAAAGGGATTAAAGGGCGGCTGAGTGCAATGAAAAGCGATGAGATGCGCACCGCGCGATGGTCGGCTCTTCTGTTTTTGTGGCGGTAATCTTCCGTCAGATACCACGCGCTGACCGTAGGTGATGATATACGCTTGGAACTGAACCCTTCGGGGCTCCGTTTTTGCGCGAACTTCATCTGGACTACGTGACTTCTAGTCTTTGAGCTCTATTTCCGCCTGTTCGTAACAAGTTAGAGCGAGGCGCGTGGACGTCGACCTCCTGTTGAACTTCGCATTTCGAATGGGAAATAAAACGCAAGGCTTTCTGCGAACAACTCTCCATTAATCATTCTCGTAGTCTTTCGGTCGTCCGAGCGGAACATCGGGGGCGGCAGCTGCAAAATGGAGCACCTCGGGATCGAGAGTTGAACTTTCGCGGATAATTCGCTACCGCTTTCATGAAACCACGATTTGTGGAGTCGGGTTCATGTTGGTGGCCTCTAACAGCAACTGATTGTGTATCGAATCATTCGACCGTCACGCGGGGGCTTCACGAATACCTTGTGTTCGACGGCATCATCTCCCGTTATGACGCCAACGTGGGCGTGCCGACAAACTTTAGAGACGGCAGGTGGATTTAAAGTGAGATTTCAAGCGCAAACACGCCCACGGGTTGCTCAAAAAGTGAATTCTTAAGCGGCGCTTTTGATTTTTTGAACCCTTTAAAAATTCTTCTTGTTTGTCGACACAGACGAACGTTCAGTCTGATTTAAAAGAACCACGTAATTTCGTCCTGTAAAGCAGCAAACAGCAATTTTGTACGGGTTCTCGACAAATAAATTAAGAGATGACGGCGTTTGTTTGCGGTCAGCGGCTACGTGCGCATCTTATGGGTTGACTTCAAATGACGACAGAACCATTGATGCGCGTGTTTGTTCGCGGTTTCTGGTCGACCGAACGGTTGGCATTTGTGGGCTGGAGCCAACTTAATCGAAGATCTCTTTTGTTGGACCCTCTCCGGCTATTTGCGTTGACTTCAACGCATCTAGGAGACAACAAGCGGGCCTTGCATGCAACATGCGGTCAACAAGCGACTTGGCATGAGAACTCGAGGAATAGTGGCTGATGGGTTACTTGTCCTCCTACCATTCTGCTTCGGTTGACATTGAAATGACACCCGCAATGTTTCGATCAAAAGTGCGTCAATGAAACGGCGGAAACTTTCGGTTGAGTAAACGCAAAAGTATGAAGAACATTCTTGTCTTTCGCCTTGTTTCATTTTACTTTCTTACATGAAAGCCGGACCGATAGGCACGTGTTTGTGCTTTTCGTTGAATCCCAACGAGAAGCTCCCATTTCTGCGAATCCGCCGGCCATGCGCGGTCTCTTGGCACTTAATTGAAGTCAAGAGCAAACACGTGAAGACCCGCGCTCGTTCCTCATCCGCGCGTTTATGCAATGAACTCATTAAAGACGGCAGACCACTTTGGACGTCTCATGAAATCCCAGCGGGCATCTCGCGCACCCAAATAAAGGCTTGATGAGGAAAGGAGGCGTGATTTCTGCCTCGTCGGTTGCCTTTCGTTTCGAAAGCGTCCCCCGCACACGCGCCTCGTCACAAACAAACGATCGTATAAAAATCGAGGGCGAGTGACGAGGAAGGTGTGGATTTGCGCAACGCAACTTGCGTGTTTCCTGATCATTTGTTGCCGTTTTTCCCGTTTCGGCTCTTTCCCATCATTCTGCCTGCTCCGTACTCGTTTCGACGGTCGTAAATGCGGTCAAGGCGCTCGTTTACACCCGCCAAACGATCTCCGCGCACGTGGAAACTACCGTAAACACGCCGTTTTTGGATCGTCGGGCGGCTCGTTGAACTTTCGATCTCACGCAATTGCGCGGCCAGACGGACGTCATTGTTTTGAAAGGCAGCGAGTGATTGCGATGAGAGGGCGGGGGAAGTGAAATCACTTCCAGCCGTTCGGACGAAATAAAAGGGTGGACTGCCAACGAGCTTTTAACTCTCGTTTCATTCGGCTTCTACGTAATGGAGCGGTCAGCTTGTTCAGTTTGCCTTCTTCCCGCACACGACGGCAATGAGGTACGATGGAATACGAGGAGCGGCGGTAATCCTTTGGTTCAACGAAAGGAAGTCTTCAGCCGAACCGCCGTGTTGTTTGCGCACATCCCGGCGAATTCCAATTAGTTTGACGGCGGACCACACGCGCGCACGGAAATTAATTCGAAGAACTTTTGATCCCCGCGCCTTGAATTCGCACCTTCAAGCGAGTAGACCAGGAAGAATCGACCGTAATCCCGCGAATTCGCCGTCTTTTCAATTTGGGGGTCTAGCGGTTTGTTCCTTGTTATTGGAACTGCTTCGACGGGGATTACTGTCTTGCGGTTCGTTTTGTCTAAATACTTATAATGTTCTAAGCACCATTTCTTTGAACTCGTTGCTGCTCGAATCGATTCCTTGAACACTTCCCCATCTCCAGTGATCTCTGCGAACATTCGTTTCTCCAATCCAACGCCTCATTCTTTCGCGGGCCACGAATTTCGTGCCGACCGGCCGCTCGAAAGAAGGCGGGGCGTGGCGCCGTCCAACCCTGCGGATTAATTCGCCGGCTTTCGTTTAAAATTCCGCCCGTCTGGAGCGGCGTGATCATTCGCGCCCTCCCGGCCGCTGCAGGTCTTCTTTTCTGTTCGCTTCGCCTCGTTCGTGTTCACGCGGTTGTTTTGAAAAGAAGCGGCCCGATTTGGTTGGTCGATGGGAAACCCGCCAACTTGCGGACGGGCGGCGTTCCCACCCGAACGTTCCGAATCTCACTGCTGTTCGCGCGGTTGCGTGAGCCAAAGGGATTCCCGCTTTCCGCAAACAAACAAGTCGGAGGCGAACGGAAATCGCCGGGTTTCGTCAATCGATCAACGGCCAGCCGTTCGCCAATTCGAGGATTCCGCTGGTCAAGAATTGCGAAGATCGATGGTGATTTCGTCCAACAAGGCACCGTTAGTGTCACTCTCACGGTCGAGTGGGTAATTCGGGGTTGTCACGTGCTGGAGGAGACGAACGAACGGATGAATGGAGGGTGGTCATAAACAAAAGCGACGGCTGTGTGACCAGCGGAAAGAAGTGCACGACAACAGGCGGCAATTGAGTTGCCGTTCGTGCAAAAGGCGCCAATTTATGTCGACTTCCCCGTTCGTTCGGCCCGCTTGTTTTCGGATTTCTTTGCGGACTCCAAATACGGGGACAATGCGGGTATTTTGGACTCTTCGCAGCACATGACCTGAAGAAAGTGCGAGTAGATGGAAAAAAGTTCCTCTTTCTTGCACTTTCTCACTTCCGCTTCGCATTTGCGGCGTTCAGGTGGGCGGAGTTCGCGGGCGGAAGTCTGACTTCCGCCCACTCCTCTGCTTTCGTTTATTCCGTGACCTTTGTTTATTTCCTGTTTGATTACCCACCTAGCGTTACAAACAGCAATCAGTCGGATTCCGGTTCGAATCTTCGAGTCGATTGCAAAACGAGAGAACCGGCGGGAAATTCGGTGGGCGGGCGTTTTCGCTAAAGAGCGAAAGTGGGCGTGTTCTTTTCGGATTACGGGGCGGGCACTCGGCCGGACGAAAACACGGTGGAGAAGTGGGCGGGCCGCCGCAGAAAAGGGAGGTCAGTCTTGAGAGAGTGGTGGCCGACAGACGTGTTTGCGTTCGAATGTGCGGGTCGAACGGGCAGGACGCTCTTTCCTTTACGCCGTTAGTCAGCGTGATCCTCAACTTTTCACCTCTAAAGAGGGACAATCGGGACGAATTCCACTCGGCTTTGAAAACTTTTCGTCCAATCCGCTTGCTCGGCCGCCCGCAATTCCGCGAGTCGTCCGCTTATCGGGAATCATTCCCGTTTTGACGCGCACAAAAGCGAAATGTGCGAAGATTAACGGCGTTTAATCTCGGCAAAGTCACAAACTTTCCGCCTTAAATTCACGTCCACCATTCCACACTCGCATTCATTGCTTTTCCGCCGATTCTTCTCGTTCGTGCCCATCCGTGTCTTCTTTCATCTCAACTTTCGATCATCCGTTGTGTTCAGAGCCTCGCGGTTTCTTCAAATCCAGCGGTTATCCCCGTGCAGCCGACCGATTGCAACCCCTTGCTTCCACTACACGTCGTCATGCAGTCCGTGCAAAAGACGTTTGCGCTTCTTCTCCTCGTCATCGGTGAGTTCGAGGGTTGAGTTGATGAGCAGGGAGGGAAGACATGTGGGCGGGTCGGGTGGACACAAAATAAACCAGTGGTACGCGCGGTAAGCTTGAGATTAACGGTAAACCTATTCGATTGATGTGATTAGACGAGCGAGAAAGTGCACGTCTGATTTGATCACTCGTCCCTAATCTGACGACATTTCCGTTTGTTTGCCGAGTGCACGTCAACGCGATCAAACACAAAGCGGTGCGAAGAAGTCAGCTGTCGCGGTTGGTTTGTGTTCGCCGGGATTCAATCAAGAATTCAATTAAATCCACGGACCCCAAATGTCGGCGGGCGACAAACATCAGCCGACCGCTCGGCCGATTGTCGGCTTTCGAAACCTCCGCTCCGAGAATCGTGCACGGCAAGTGCAAAGAGGAACGACGGACCTGCAGGAAAGACCGTAGTTTTGGGTCAGAAAAGGAAGGAAGCAAACAAAAAAGACAGAAATAGCCGGGTTGGGGTCGGAAATGGAAGAAAGCCTTAAGGGAGTACGGTGCGGGTTCTAAACGAATGTGTGCATTCCTCCAAGCAACCCAGCATAAGATAAACTCCTTTTCGTCCAACCTCCTTGTGTTAATCCTTCACCTTTGCAGCCCTGATCGGAGTGTCGGCTGTGTTCGCGTCGCCGTTGCCGCGCGACAACCAAGCGGCTCGTCTGTCCCCGCACTACTCGTGGGCTCAACTCGCCGACTGGAATCCCTCCTACCAAGCGGCCCCGATGAAACGCTGGAGTCCGGTGAGCGAACAAAAGAATTTGCAAGAGTAACCCGAGCGCTTTGCAGTTGGAGCCGTCGATCCGCTTCTACAAGCGAGCCTCCGCGCCCACCCAATACGACCTGGACGCGTACCTGGCGGGACTTTAAGTCCGCCGATCGCCTCGACTCTCCGTTGATCTCCGCCTTCTTTTCTCAAGATCCCTGTGGTTTCTTGTTGCTGACCTCCACGGTCTACTCGCAACGAAAAGTGACTTCAAACACCTGATTTCTGTGGACTCTCGCTCGCCATCTTCTCTGCTGTTGCTGTGGTTCTCCTTTTCTAATGGCTTCTTTTAATCCGGCCTCTCGCTTCTCCGTGTTGCCATCCTTCCACTCCTCTTCTTCTCGTAAGTCGTCAGTCAAGAACAAAGGAACGAACGAATGAACGTCTCGAACTTGTGGTCCTTCTCGTCTCCCATCCATCCATCCAATCGAATCAAAACTCACCTCCCTCCATCGCTTCCCGTCACACGTCGCCGTTTGCCCCGCCCGCCCAAAGAAATAGAGTCCGCCGTTGCCCCGACTCTTCCGTTCGTTCACCGAACAGCCGCCCCCGTTGATCGTCGTTGAGTGTTCGCCGTCTCCCATTCGAGCGATCAATCCACTCGTCCTCTCGTCCATTTGCCGTCCTTTCCCATCAAAAACAACTAATCACATGGTTCAAGTATTCGTTCGTTCAGGATCCTTCCCGCTCGTCGACGCGCACGTGCAAAGTGGACGGCCGTCTGTCCGCTCTCTCGTTCTCTTTTTTTTTGTCTTGTGTTCAACGCCAATCGCCGCCCCGTTGCGAATCAATTCGTTCATTTGTGCACTCGTTTGTTACTTCTTGTAGTCTCGAATCAATCCAATCATCAATCAATCCACTCCAATCATAACCAACCGACCATCCATCCACCCAAATAACCGTCTCGCGTTTAGTCACGTTCCGCCCGCCCGTCTCGCTTTGTGATCGGTTTGCGGAACGTTGTTGTTGAATAAAAAGCTTGTAAAGTGCGGGGAGTCGAGGGTAGAGCGTACGAAAGAAATGCATTCCATCGCTAGAAACAAGCAGCAATCACAGTAAAAAGAAACACGCACTCAAAATACAACCACCACAAGCACCAGTTCAATGGTTCAAAGCAGATCGACCAAACGAGTGCGCTTTCCACTGGCCGCGGCCCGTGTGTTCGTGGTCATCCCGACGGAGAGAACGCGGGAGAAGAGGCTGGAGAAGAGCGGGTCCATTTGGCGGTAGTTGAGCATCGGGAACTCGGTCATGTCCTCGAATTCCAACTCCTCCGCCTCGTCTCCCGCTCCAGACGAGAGGCGACAACTCAACGACAGGAAGGCTTTCGGAGTGTTGAAGCCGTGGTGTTGGAAGTTGCAACGATTCGAAGAGATCGGAAAGCTTTTCAACGGTCGCTCTCCGCGACAGTAGAGAATCGTTCGGGACGGGCATTGCTTCGTGGTCTGAAAGCGGTAGATGAATGGGTGAATGGATGCGCAAGGGAAATGGGGAAAGCGGGAGAAGTATGAGCGGAATGATCGAGAGCGTAGTTCCAAATTCAACAAGCTGTTGCTTCGCAGCGAAACTCACAATGCAGATCTTAAAGTGAGCGGGCAACGGCGGGTCCTCGTAGCAATCGTCGGCCGGCAGCAACACAAAGCTGGAGTTCACGCGAATCGCGTAACCCCAACTCTCGCCCGACTGCTTCGGTTCGTCGAACGCAAGCCGCTTGCTTGCGGCCGAATCACGAGACTTCCCGTTGCTAGTTTTAGGGACGAATTTGCGGTAGGCCAAATGCAAGTGCTCGTTGTCGACCGAGTAGACGCAGAAGCGGTAGTCGATCTGAAAGAGACGTATGGGTTGGCTTAAGCACGCGTAGACTTGACTAGCTCATTGGTCGAAATTTTAGATTGCTCATCAACCGCGCGAACAACCCCTTCCGCCCGATGGCTCACTTACTTTCGGCGTCTCGGGATCGCACTTCAGCAGGTGGTACTCAACGCGAAGTAAGCGCCGCTCTCCGTTGCCGACCAGCCGCTCCATCTGCTTCGCGTTCAGCCCGACGATCGTGTTGTTCGAGCGGAGAAGTTTGAGCGTGTGCCGAACGAAGTGCAGCGCCTCAAACAACCGTCGATCTTCGCTCTCGTTCCGCCTAAATAAGTGAGCAGATGATAGCTGTTTTTGTTTGCAATAGACAGCAATCAAACCACCGCACTCTGCTCTCGACCGTTTAACACACTCACCGCCCGTATTTCTCGCGCAATTGCCGCAAGTCGTCGGTGAAGTCGAGCGCCAACGAGGTGGACGGCTGACACATTTGGAGGACTTCTGCTTGAATGTGCGCGATGATCAGGCGGCCGATTTCCGTCGTGTAGTTCTAAACACAAGCTTTAGCTGGTTTAACAATAGACAAATGACAACTCCGATCGCTGGAGGATCACGAATTGCTCTTTGACTCACCACCCGCGCTCTCAATCACAAAGAACTCACGCGATTGCCGTAGAGCGAAGCCAGCAGCTTGGCCGTGTACGAAACGGTGTGGACTGACGACGAGAAGTCGTAGGTCAGCGATTGGCATCGCTTTTGAACGTGCGGGAGGAAGCGGAAAGAATCGAGCGATCAGTGAAAACAAGCGGTAGAACTCACACCGCATCTCCGATGGCATCGTAGGTACTCAAAGCCGACACAAAAGAGGAGTTCGCGAGCAGAAGAAAGACAACGGCAAGCAACATTTTTACTTTCGATGCGCTGCCTTTCTCTCGTCCAATCGGATAGAAAAAGGCGAACAAAAGAGAGGGAGGAGTGACCTTCGTCAACCTCTTTCCCCTCGCCGTTTCGATCAATGGATTGCAGGCAATTTCATTCGATTGACGATCGAAGGCGCGCGTCGAGTGCGCAACTCCCGAATGTTTTGTTGCTTTTTACACTCGGCGGTCACTCCCGAAGGTCGTCGGCCGACTTGCGAGTCGGGTGCACGCGGTTTTTGCCGTAAAGAGCGGCGAAAATACGGAAACAAGGCATAAAAGGTTCTTGCAAATGCAAAACGTCACAAAATTTCAGCTAACGAACTCAGGCGAGCGAAACATTGGCTCCAAAGAAATTGAAAGCAAGATACTCTGACCTTGTCCACGGCTCACAAATCTCCTGCTCATTGCTTGTGTTTACTTCCTGGTCCGCATTCTCTCGTTACTCATCATTGTTTTGCTCGTTCGATCACGAGTTGTGGCCTGTTGAAGCGTAGCGGGATCAACCGGGCGTCCGCGTTGCTCGATCGCCTCTGTTTTTCTCGTTAATTCAACCCGTGATCGTCCCGACTGGACAGTCATCCCGCGGTTCGTGGGAATCGGCCGCAGATCTCAGGCGGCGATAAACGCGAGGCGGCGGCCGAGGGCCGTGCGGGAGCGACCGGCGGGCAGAAATCGCATTCCGCCGCCTTTCGTTCCACTCGTTCGATCGGCCGATCGGCGCAAAGCAAGAGGACCACACGGACGACGAGCGAGAGGGGCGGGCGGCCACAATCGAAATAAAAGCGCCGATCGAGCGGCCGAGAGCAAAACCGAGCGGATTTCAAGCGAACGGCCAGTTCGTTCGGTTGATCGGCCGGCGGAGGCCGACCGGCTTGTCGACTGTCCGCTCGCTCGTCGATTTGAATGTTTCGTTCGCTTGCTCGCTGTTGAACGCTTGAAATGGTTGACGTTTGGGCATTTGTTCACCATTGAGATCTTGAAGACTAATGATTAAAGCGCTGTGCTTTCAGCTCCTTGCGCCACCCCAACCGAAGCGAGGCGAAATGACGGAGGCGTGCAAGGACAACGGAACCCGTAATTCCGCATTCTCCTTGCTTTAATCCTTCCGTTTAACGCAGAAACGTCGCCGCCGCTCACGCCGGCGATGGAGGGATTGGGCGTCGACTTCCGCTCGACGGCCGCCTACGACCGCGAGTTTCCGCCCGTCCGGCCGACTTCGCTCTCGTTGGGCGTGGCGGGAATGCGCGACCCGTGGAACCACCAGCTGCCGGCCGGTTGGTTTTTTCTTCTCCATTTCGGCAGTAGGGGAGAAGATGGGAAAGAACGGGTCGATCGAGTTGGTTCAGTAGAAACGTAAAAAGTTGAAAGAAAGAGTCTCCAAATGCATCACGCTCGGTTGCTTCCTGGTTCTCCCTTCAGTCCTCCTCGCACTGGTCACCTCACGTCGCTTCAGGAATCCAGTGGCCGCAGCCGGGCCGCCCGTCGTACAGCGAAGTGGTCAAGAGCCCGCCGCCCGTCCGCACGCAGGCCGCTCGCCCGCCGCCGTCCATCCAACGTCCCACGAGCCTGTTCGGCAAGCGCGTGGTGTTGCCGCGCCCGTTGGGCGGACGGGTGCATTTCGGCCGGCTGGTGCCGCTCGAGGAGGCGCGCAATTTGGGGCTCCTTGCCGCCGACTTGCCGTCGGGAGCGGAGAAAACGGTGGATGCAGCGAAGTTGAAGGCGGGCAGGTGGCGCCTGGCCACCGTCTATGCTCGTTCGAACAATCCGAACGTGTGTTCTTTATTTCTTTCCGTGCTTGCTCGCAAGTTCCATTGCAGATGCCCATGATTCGCTACCACTTCCCGTCGGGCCCAATCTACCGCTTCCATCCGCTGGCGACGCCGCCGGCCGCTCGCCGCGACTCGGACCGCAGCGATTCGGAGCGCAGCGACGGCAGCAGCAGCTACTACGCGATGTCCGAGGTCGTCTCTCGTTCACCTTGTCTCTCTAATGGCTTGTTGCAGGACTCCGTGGACTTGGAGCCGCACATGCACCCGTCGGCTCGCGGAGTCGAGGAGAAGGACGAGCAGGAGGTCGTGCCCCACTACGACGAGTTCGACTTCTGGTCGCACTGAAGAGAGGCGGTGGAGTGGACGAATCGCCAAGGACGGCAACTAATCACCCTCTAATCCCCAGCGCCTCCTTACACCCACGTAGCCCCGAATGCTTGTCCATCCACCGGTTAATCAAACGTGTGTTCCAAACGAGTAGCTTAGATCGATGCATAAACACACGGTGTTTCTCGCTGATTCCTTTGGATTGGTCGGCATGATGGAAGAGGGCAAAGCATTATCGTGTTTCGCTCATGAGTTCATAAGCGGGATCAAAATGCGGAAGAAACGACGATAATCCGCGTGTTCCAATTCGAATTCACGTGCCACCAAGCAGCGGTGGAGGGCGGGTGTTTGTTTGCTTGTTTTGATCGGAGATTAGCGGGAATGTTTTGAACGCAAAGAAGCGGTGATCAATCCGCTTACTCTTCGTTTTTCAGCATTGATTAAATGAACGAAAAGGTCATCGAACGACTTCCTTTTCGGATTGTACGCGGAAGTCTGGAATTCGAGAAGCGGAAGCGAGACAGTCGGGGAAATCCGCTGCGAGTTCGCGGGAAACGAAAAGCAAGCGGACGGGCGGTTTGTTGCCATTTCCCTCCACTCGTGCTCCTCTTCCCGCTTATCAATCGTTTGCGTAAGGGGAAAGCGGAGTGATTTACGGGGAATGCCCGGCGAATGCAACATTTCCGCTTCGGCCGTTCCACTCGCTTCTTCTTGGAACGAGCCGCTATTTCGCTTTTCGTGCTGGACCCGTTGGTTCGTAATCCTCGAGTGCCTGCATGTTACGGCTGATTGATCGCGCCGAATGCTGCGGGAACCTCCGATCTTCCGCCCTGATGAGAAACACGCGAGTCGAACACTCGCCGCTCGCCGAAGCCGATTAGGAGGGAGCGACAGTTGATTTTTCGTTGGCGGCCGCAGAAATCGCAACATTTCGCCGTGTTTTGTTATGCGTTCAGCGATCAATTCGCTTGTTTCGAAGTGAATCCACGTGTTGTGGAAGAAAGCGGGGTCGTTCTGCCACCCGATGCCCCTCGTTTCTGCTGCTTCTCACGGTGCAGTTGCCGCCGGATCTCATTTCCGTTTCACTTGCACTTTTAACTCATCGTTCTCGTTCGTGCGTTCTGATCCTTCTCTTCGCCCATTCGAATGATCACCGTTGGCGTTCGTGGCGGAAATTCAAAACCGTCAGACTAGAGAGGGCCGAGACGATTAGGAGTTCTGATCCAGCCGATCATTTCACACTTCCGTTTTAACCGGGCAAAAAAGACGTGAAAAAGGGCACCCGCGGGGTAATCGGAGAGCATCAGTCGGCTTCGTTTCTTACCTCCTTTCGTTTCTGCCGCCGTAGATCGATGATCTCTTGCACGAATGCCCGTCGAAAAGGGATCTTCGGTTCGGGAATGCAAAACGGACGAGCGGCACTTTGCAAAACGCACGTATCTCTCGAGAAATTCGTAGCCCACGCACGTGCCACCGGCTAGTCGACCGTTCCCACGGCCACCGAGTAGACAGCGGCCGCATTACGAATCAAGACATGGCTTTTTGCTCACCATTACTTACTCATGCTCGTTTCCACGGGCATTCTCCGTATTCGAACGTTTTCCAGCTGCAACGGGCGCAACCCGTACCTTTTCGTCGCTGTTCTTTGGTCAAAACCCTGTTTTTGCCAAAAGCTGCGGTCAATCTCGGCATCGAATTGCAAAGCGAACGTGCCGTTTTGACTTCGAAGTTCAAAGACGAAGGAGTTCAAAAATTAGCGGCTTGTAACCGGATCTCAGTCCAGCATCAATAAATGAATGAGCGTCCAGTTTGATTCCCGTTGTTCATTCGTCCATTGAGTAGAGGACAAACCTTGAGTGGATCCTGGAGCTCATTACTTGGGGCAAAGCAGAAACTAAAAGCGGTACGAAACGGTGAGAACGTTTTTTTCGCTTTTCGGATCATATCGGCTCGAATTTCATCGCCTATTGGAGGGCGAAGTTTGAAGTCATCGCATTTCGTCTGCAGGGAGCGGAGGCAACATTCGGGAACAGAATCCTCTTGCTAATCAATCCTTCCTTCCGTTGCACCTGCACCCGTTGTCCTCCTTCCTGCAAAAGTGCATTCGGGCCGTCGCTAATGAGCAGTTCGCCGCGAAACGTCCGCAGAAATCCACTCGCTTTCAACGGGAGACTTCCGTTGATCGCCCCGATCGAGTGCCCTCGTTTCGTTCGCTCTGTGATTGACGTTTTGCGGTCGAGCGGGCGGCTCGGATTTCGCCCGCACGGATTTCCGCGGCGAAAGCGATCGGAATGCTGCACTTTTGCGGGCGATCCGAGCGAAAACGACGGGAAGAACGGAGAGAAGGCGTGTGTTTAATTGAAACATGCCCGCCGCTCGAATGTTCTGTCCGCTCGAATTTCCGCGTTGTTTTTGAGCCAGCGGGAATTCGTCACTTTCTACGCACGCGTCCGCTCGTTCCACACGCTTTCTTAAATGCGGTAGTTGTTTACTTCTTTCTGTTGTCCACTTACCGCTTATTCATTCGAGCATTTGTATGGAGATTGAGCCATGCAAGGAGCATAAAAGCCGGTAATTACAAAACGGCTACTCACTGGTCGTTTTGATTCCTGCTTCCTTTCGACCATAGCCCACTTCTCGCAGCAAAGAAAAGTTGTTCGCGATCTTTGAATTGATTCAATGCGTTCATTTACGACCGCTTGCTGCGCAGTCGGACAGCAATTGATCGGAGTCCATCACCTACGGCGCCCGAATGAAACGACCGGCAGCAATTCCATCAGTGGCAATCATTAGGGGCGATCGACGGGCCGCAAAAGTACACGAAGCCAAGAACTTCTCGTGATTTATGTCCTCGTTCTGCCGCTACCGACCGTCCATTTAAACGCGCGCGTTGTGGTCGACGGGTAGGTGGACGATTACTCACTTTCCCGACGTCGACGTCAAAATTAGCTCCCGATCGTTGACGGGATTTGCATCTCAATATTCCGCTGCCTTCCGCGGGATGAGTAATCGTGTTGTTCGTGTGCGAGTGAGTGACTCTTTGCTGACGATGGGTGGTCGGTCGCAAATCGTGAGGTTTAAAATAGACCGCGGCGGTCTCCATCCGATTGCCGAGCAGCTATAAAAAGAAGCGGTCAGCGAATGTCGGTCAGATTTCATTTTTTCGACCCCTTTTTTGCATTTGACTCTAATAACTTCTGAAAATTACGTTCATTCGTCCGTTTGGTCAAAAATTTTCTACTCGAGTCGTAAATCTCCCACTCTTGCCCATCGGCCGTCCTTCTCCCGACATTTACGGCCGCTCGCTTCGTTCCGATCGTGTTTGTCTCGCGATAAGACGGCCGAATTGATCGGAAGTCCATTCGCTTGACGCCACCAGACACTCACTTCGTGACTTTCGATCGAGGAACGAACCGGCGAAAATAGAAAGACCGAAGTCGTAAAGCTGTGAGTCCGGCGTTGTGTTCTGGGTCGTTCCGGCGATACGTGGCAGACGTGAAAGGCAAAAGACCTAACGACACATTTCTTTGGTAATCTCGTAAATGCCACGTCTAAAGTCAACACATTCATTAATCGCCGTTCAACCAAAACCGCAGCTCAAATGTCGTCTGGCGATCGAGTCAAATCCCGTCGGCATGCATTCCAACTGTTTTTTCCGCTTGCTCCCGTCCACTCGTCACTTTCCGACGGCCGCCGCTCATGATCTCCGTCCGTCCGTCTGCCTTCGCCTCTCGCCGTTTCGTCGATCCGAAGGCGTCGGTTTGAAGCGGAAGTCTCGGTGGCATTTTCGCACTTTCGGCGGCCGGCTCGTCAAAATCCGAGCGAACGGCGGCGACGGCGATCGGTCGGGATTTTTGACACCCGCCCGCCCGCCCGCTCGAAACCGTTGGGACGTCCGGCCGGCGTGTCCACGTGCGTTCGCTTCGGCGTTGGCTTTGATGCGGAGCCCACGCGATGCGCTCGACCGCAAATTTTGATTGACGAGCCGTCCGAAAGGTGTTGTTTACTCGCTTACCGGAGTGCAAATGAAGAGATTGACGTAATTTGTGTCCTTTTAACCGTTAGTGGAACCTTACTGTGGGGAGTTTCGATCAATAACCTGCGTATGAGTCTAAAAGCTACTCGGTTTTATGGCTTGCGATCCCAACAAACAATTGATTCACCGCTTCCTCTTTCTTCCGTCTTTATCGCCAGACTTGCCGAGGCTTCCGGCGCGCATCGTAAATTGGGTACCCGGAAGGTCCAATTGACTTCTTGCCGCCGTTCAGGGAACACTTGAAACCTTATTTATGACCGCTCTCTCCCTCAATTTACAACTTCCTTCTCGTTTGGATTACGTGTTCGCGTGTCCCTTACGTGTCATTTCTCTCCTTCCTGCTTGACCCCCGCCTTTCGTTCGTTTGTTCGCAACATTTCCGCACGCCTTGCCGCTCGCCCGCGCCTCAAAGACCACCGGCGGCGGCGGGCGGCGAGCGGCGATTAAGCGATGATAAGTGAGTCGTTCCGCGGAAAACGCAACAGCCGAACGCGGGGCACAGGCGGCAAGGGGAACGTCAAGATTGCGGGCAGAGGGGGAAATTGATGACAACCCGGAAGTTTCTTTTCTTGGGGTTGCCACTCGCCTGCACGTGAACCCGGCCGTCCAACGGCCATTGTTCCTTGTTCTCTCCACCCGCCGTGTGGAGGTGCCCAATGATCAAAAGAACACGGCCGTTGGCTGGGTACTTCCGCGAATGAGTGGATTGTTGATAAGATTGAATTGGGGGCAAAGAGGGGCGTTTATCGCCGGCCGCATCAAACGACGGCTTCTCATTCCATTCCCGAAACACCAACGATCGACTTTGGGCGGCTAATAAAAGCGGTGACCTCCGCGTTTCATTCCGTCATTGCCCCGAAGAAGAGAAAGTAGGGGGCATTCCTTTTTGTTGCGATTCTGTTGACTCGAAGGATATCTTCGGTCCTGAATCTTCGCTCCCCTTCTCATTGCTCTTTCTTCTTCTCGTGTCCGCCGTTGAGTTGTTCAGTGATCACATTTGACGGCACACGTCCGCCCGCCCTCAAACGTTCACACCTCTCAATTCTCCCGCCTGCTGCCGCTTTCTGTTCCCCCACCTTTCCGAGTGAAGACTCCGCCCATTCGGTTCGCGTTTATAACCGAAACGAGCCAACGGAATTGACCACACCGCCAACGGAGAACTTTGGATTGATTCCGCTGTTTTGATCAGGGTTGTTTGTTTGTTGCGGTCATGAGCTCCTCTCCATCACGTGTTGATGACCTTTGAGCGAGGGCGGGGGTTTTGATTCGTAGGGAGCAAACAAGATTAGCGATTATGCACGAGCCGCGAGCGAGCACTGCGGAGAACAAGTGGGTTGCTCTCGCTCTTCCCGCTTTTTACGCCCGTTCGCCGCTCGTTCTGCTTCGGGGTTTGCTCATGGCTGCCGCCTCGCTCGTCCTTTCGTTCGGTCGCTCGTTCGGGAATTTTCGGCGACGAGCACGACGGTCACAAGTGGTGTTCGATGCGCGATTGATGGGCGGGCGGGTGGGTGGCGAGCGGAGTGGGTGAGAACTTTTGTGTGATCGTTTTCTTTTTATTCAGTTGATCGATCTCGCGTTGTCTTCACGGGGTTGTGGTCGTGCTCGTGCTCGCGCCATGCCGTTTATTCAGCCTTTAATTAATCCGTTCATTGCAGATTCTCAAACTCACTTCCGATTACACTGCTCACTCGCCAAGCAGTCTCTTTGCCAACGACAAGATGAATTCCAACGACACGAACAACGAAAAGAAGTGCGTCGTGCGGTATTTCGACCCGGCCGCCGCGGACCTCGTGCGCGGCGAGTTCTCCAACCAGCCGCGACCACAAATGGACTTTAATTTCGATATCGTGAGTGGTCCAATCCGATCATTCCATTGACTTCCGCTATTCTTTTAGTCCAATGCCAATCCGATGACCCTCCTGCGAATGGTGAACATCCAAGCGCGCCGCAACCAGCAGGAGATTCGCAACGCCCTCTTCCAGGGCGGCTAATTCGACCTCAACAGTCGTCTTTCACCTCCGACTTCTCCGTTCTGCCTTCCACCCTCTGCTCTCTGCGTACCACCATCGACCGTTGATCTCGACCGTCTTCCACTTCTTTTTTATTCGAATTTCTTCGAGCATATTCCGCTTTAACTGGTGTTCTTTTCGTCCTTTTGGTCGCCGGAAATAAACGATCAAGTAATTTCGAGCGAATGAACATGAGCGTCGATTCGTAGCGATTGAAGGGGACACTTTCAAAAGCTAAAGTGCTCGGTGCTTTTGTTTACTTAACGGCGGCTTTTTGCGCAAAGCAGTGAGTGTCAAGGAAAAGAGCGAGAGCAGAAGAGAAAGTCCGTGCGCGATCTTCGAAAAGGATGCTGCCATCCTCCTGCGATTTTTCTCTCCTTGAACTTCGTTCAAACTGATTCCCCCGTGGTGTTTGATTTGCGCACTCTCTAGCAACAAGTTCGCGTAACAGCGAACGAGCGGGAATTCCGGCGGGTTTTCGCCGACATTCGCGCGGACGAGCGGCGAAATTCGCGCCGATTTCTCGTCATCCATGCGCTCGCCGCTCGTCATTTTTTATTTGGATCGGAAAACAACACGGTAATGCGTAAAGGATGGTAAGCAACAAGTTATTCGACGCGTTAGAAAAAGTGCAGATGGGTAGGAAAGATTGGGCGTTGTGAACAAAACTCTGGATATTGTCTTGCACAAGCCGCTACTTGGTGGGAGTTCGGCCGCCGCTGATCCAGATCGACTGTACAGGCGTCAAGTTCGAACAGCACACAAGTCCAGTGAACATCTCGCCGACTGCCCGGCGGTACGCGCCGAAGAGGAGGATCGTCGAGCACGAGTTGATGAACGGGCCCCAGCTGAGGAGAAAGGCGCCAATCGGGGCGATCAGTGGGAGCTCCGCGCCGTAGAAGTAACCGAGGACATTCAAGGCGAACGGCAGGGCGGCAGAGAAGAGCGGGACGAGCGTCTAAACGGTACAAAGCTACTTAGTCATTCATCCCACTGTTTCTAACCTTGATGAACAGCGACCACGTGAATTGCCGCAAGAGTTGGCGTGTTTTGGGCGAAATCCCGGTCGTTCCGTCCTCCGTCACCACTCGAATCGAGGCGACGCCCAGCGAGAGAGCGAGAGCGTAAGCCGTAAGGGCGACTATCGCTTGCATGATCACCACAAACGAGACGGCCGGCGGACCAGACGGCTCGATGATGACGTTCATGATTGGCCGAAAGTGACGGTCGAGTGCTTCGTGATCGGCGGGGACAGAAGAGTAGACGAAGAGGGCGCCCAGTGTGGGGATTTGCTGCAGTTGAGCGATGAGGACGATGATCGCCAGTCGGCTGTACACTTGGCGGGGCATCGGATGGACTCGACTGCAAGAAGAAAAGGAGTACATAAATGACAGAACGATTAAGCTTTGTTCTTACCGCTTCACCAAATGAAACCGAAACCACAACTCCAGAGGCAGAATCAAACACTCGACGTTCGGCACACTCCACTGCCAGCCGAGACCCACGCGCTGCACGGCCGGCGGGAGGAACCGAACGGGACCGTTGAAGACTTGGATGTACGTCGTTTCGTGCACTCTCGTCACCTGCATTCGATTGTTTACACCAAGATAGGTGAAAAGAACTCACGATGTTCGTGCCCCAAAAGACGAGCAGGACGTAGAAGTCGAAGAAGGCGGCGATCAGCAGCATCTGGCGGTACGGCTTCATCGACTCGGGCGACCGGCGAATAATCAGAAAGATGAGCAACGAGGTGGACACGCAGTCGAAGAAGAACGAGAAGGCGTTTGTGGTCAAGAGAACGTTCTCGCGCGGCGTCCGCTCGTTCGCTTCGGAGATCGCTTCCGCAAGCGACATGCCGGCCGTCTGTTGAGTGGAATCGAAAGATTAACTGAAGCTGAGCGAAAGAATAACTGAAGCTATTTGAAAGGATGACTGGACGAGTTCGTGTTGTACTCACGAAGGTTCCTCTCGCATTCCAACTCGCAGTGGGCGGTTCCATCACGTGAGTACATTCCTGAGAAGTCGCGACGGTTTCGTAGGATTCTTCGAACGACTCTCGCCCCTGACCGGCTACAACTGACAGCAGAACCTTCTGCCTTTATGCTCCGTTGTGAATATAAAACCGTCTACAATACTCTATGCGGCTAACATAATCTCGTTTATGTTGGCGGCGGAATTCAATCCTCACGATGAGTAATCGGCGAAAGGTCAACAGTAATTTAAGAAGTCAGAGATCCCTTTTGTTGTTCCACCTTACAAACTAGGCTGCTCGTCCATTTCGCTTGCTCCATTGCTCCTTGCCGACTGCTTGCCATGGAATGTCTTCATTGCACCAACGAGGCACATGCAGAACACAAACGAAACACAAAAAAACGAGCAATAAACGAGGAGTTGCGAGGAGTCACGTCCACTGACTATTGGGAGAACACTGCGGATTGCGAGAACATTCAGAGACCAACTGATGGGAGAAACGAGAACAATAAAGGGAGGAGGAGATTCGGTTTGAACGAAGAAGGCGATCGATCGATTGGATTACACGGGGGCGGCGTCCTGCTGCTCGCTGCCCTCGGCGTCGTGGTGCGGGATCGGCACTCCGTTCGCCCTGCAATGAGAAGACGTGAGCGGAAGATCAGCCCGAAAGACGCACGCGGCGGTGTCGAAGAGGGCGCGTCCGCGGCGGGCCATCTCTCGGGCGACGACCACCGGGACGGGCGCGGAGGTCGCCGAGTGGCCCTTCTGGTGGGCGAAGCAGAGGAAGAAGGCCGTCCGCTCCAGCTCCTCCATCGAGCAGCCGGCCCGGTTGCTGAGCACGACGAAGCGGGGGATTTTCTTCGCGTCCTGCAAGGCACGAGGGGATCAGGAGAACAAAGCGAAGAACGAACGGAGTGCGCGTCCTGCCGCAACGTGAAGTGGTCGAAGGGGAGCGGCGGGTTCGAGAGCGTCGAGTTGGCGGACGAGCTGCTCGTCGAGGTCGTCCTGGAGGTCGAGGACGAAGAGCTGCCCGTGCCCGCCGTCTTCTCCGGCAACCGCGCGTTCTTCACGCGGTCGGCGATCAGGAAGACGAGCGGCGCCCCGATCGGCCGCAGGACCTCCTCGACGGCCGCCACCTCGGACTCCAGCAGCTGCAACGAACGAAAGAGTAAAAGGAAGTAATGGAGAGCCCACCGGCGAGAACATCCCCTGGGAGACGCCGTTGCGGAAGACGAAGACGCGAGCGGGCGGGCGGCCGCGATGCCGAGCGAACGACTCGACGAGGCCGCCGACGATCCGCTCGGCCTCCCGCACGCGGCCGTCGCGGTAGGTCGACTGGAAGCAGAAGTCGCCCGCGAAGTCGAACGCGTTCTCGCGCGTGTTGGCCGCGAACTGCAAGAGGGATCGTTGGGGTAGGTGGGGCAAAGGGGAGGGCATCTTGGTGATCCTTTAGAGCCGAGGCTCCCCCCACTCACCCCAACGACGACCGCCTTCTGCTGCTCGACGCCGCCGGCTTGCCACGGCTTCTCGTTGGGCGGGTTGAGCGTGAGGCCGATGAACAGATCGCCGTCGCTCAGTCGGTTCCTAAACGAGCCGGTTGATCGCAACAACTCGCTGGAGAACTCGCTTGGCCTCGTCCGAGAGCAGCCGGTAGTTGAAGCCGCCGCACTTCCGGTTCGTCTTGTTGACGATGCACTCGAGGGAGGCGCGGTTGGCGCGCTGGCCGAGGCCGGCCGCCTGGCGGGCGACGGGCGCGACGATGTTCTGGAAGCGGGCGGAAGATGACTCGTGCAGGATGGGTTCATGGCTGAATTCTCACCACCACCCGCTTCTTCCTCCCGCACCCACCTGAGTCTCGACGTGGTGCTTGTAGCCGCAAAACTTGAGCGTCGGGTGGATGCTGCAACGAAGCGAGTGACAGCAAGAAACACCGGGACACACGAGGCGTCCTGCGGGCCGGTAATCACGAGCGCGTAGTGGCAGGCCGCCTTGTCGAGCTCCTTGAATATTTCGTCCAGCTCTCGCAGCTCGCGGCGGCCGCTCGGCACGAGGACGCTGCGGCGGTCGGTCGGCTCGCCGATCGCCATCCCCTTGCGGCGGCACTCGCCGACGAACGCGTGGCAGAAGCGGCTGCAATCAAGCGGTGAGTAGAAGCGAGTAGACGGGGAGTGGAATGGGAAGGAGTGGAGCAAGCAGGTGATCGTTTCGTGTCTCGCCCGGGTGTAAACAGCGTCAATTTGGATGGCAATTTGATTTGGAACGAAAGAATTCACTAGAGGACGCGACAACCCCAGTCCATCCCCTCGCCCACCCGCTGCCCGCCGAACTCACTCGGCCTCGTCGTCGCTGAGGTCGTTGCCGCCGAGCCGTCCGTGCGCCGCAGCACAAAGAAGGCTCAGAGGGGCACGCGGGCGGGCGACACGAAGGCGCCGCCCGTCCAGCCGCCCTTCAGGCCGTCCGTCTGCACGCGCCCGTCGGCGAACTGCAGGGCGGGCGGCGCGTGCACGTGCTCGTCCACCTGCAGCGACCGTCGAGTTAATCGATCTCGAACAGCAGAAGGGAGCTCACCGTCGCGCTGGACGCGTCGCGGCCGCCGAGCGTGACCGCGGTGCCCAACGCCAGCGTCTTCCAGTAGCCCTCGAATTCGTGCGGGACGGCGGTGTGGGGGCGCTGCAACGAGGGAAGAATGATCGTGAATGGGCGGGAGGGAACCCACGTTCTTCGCTCGGGGCTGCTGGACGACGGCGGACGAGAGCGGCGAGGGTTTCCTGAAAGAAACGGCATAAAAAATGAGAAGACGAACGAGAGAAACCCACCCGCCGGCGGCGAGACGAAGGCGCAGCGCGTCGACTTGCTTCTCGTCGGCGTCCTCGCGGATGGCGGCGAGCAGTTCGGCGAGCGGACGCGCCGCGCCGTCTGCTGCAGCTCGAAGTCGACGCGGACGGCGCCGTCGAAGAAGAGCGGCAGCGCGGCCCACTCGTCGGCCGTCAGCGCGATCTCCACGCGCTGAAACCAACGGATGATCGCCAAAAACGGCGGGAAGCAGCCGCCCACCTGCGCGCCGTCGGCGACGGGCTCCAGCGCGAACAGCTCGGCGCCCCCGTCGAAGACGCAGCGGCCCTCGGGCGGCGTCCACTGCGGGTGGGTCGACTGGAGGAGGACGAGGACGCGGCGCGCCACCCGCGCGCTCTCGAAGCCCAACGTCCTGAAAAACGGGCGTGAATCGGCGGTTTTTGATCGATCGCCCACTTTTCGTCCTGCGCCGACGGGAACTCGAGCGCCGACTGCTCGCCGTCGACGTCGAAGAGCAGGCGGCCGGCCACGCGGTAGTGGTGGACGAGCGGGCTCGACGGCGCGTTCTCGCCGACCCCCTTCGTTTTCGAGTGGGCGGGCGCGTCGACGGCGAGCGGCTGAAAGCGGGGGGAAGAAAAGTGAGCAAAAAGAAGCGAAACTCACCAGGGAAGTGACTTTGGATAAGGTGGAGTTTTTATACGGGCTATATACCATTCGATTCGTCTCGTCACGCTGATTCTAAAAACGTAATTCGTTTCTGCTCAATCCTCTTAGAAGTCGAGATACGGCCACGCAAAGTCCACGCAGGTGCCCACGCAGAAACCCACGCAGGTGACCACGTTTCTCCGCTGGTTTTGCGTTTCACACCGTCAAACTTTCCACGTGGAAAGGACATACAGAGAGCAACATTTTGATGTATAATTCACCACCTGAAGTTACGTTATCGGTCCGTAACGAGCCAACCTGCGTGGACATCGCCTTTCAGTCCTGTACAAAAAGTTTTGAAGTCTTGGAATTTTGGTCAAAAAGGTCGATTTATACCCTCCTGACCATCATACAAGTCGATTAGAGCAAAAAGGAGGTTACCCGAACTTCAAAAAGCGAAAAGTTGCGGCCGAGGCGGATTCGAACCCGCCTCGGCCGGCTGCCGCTCGCTTGCCCCGCAAGCAGCGCCGTAGACCACTCGGCCATTTGTCCCAAACAGTAACCCGTCGAAATCCGGGATCACAAAGCAAAACTTCAACTAGCGTCTCCAGTGCAAAAACGTCCCCGGACGGGCGCAAAAAAATTTTCGCGTTTTTTGGCGTTTTTGGCCTCCGCGCGAAGTTTGCACGGGATTCGCACGGAGCACCTGCGTCGACTTTGCGTGGCCGTATCTCGACTTCTAAGAGGATTGAGCAGAAACGAATTACGTTTTTAGAATCAGCGTGACGAGACGAATCGAATGGTATATAGCCCGTATAAAAACTCCACCTTATCCAAAGTCACTTCCCTGGTCACGTCCGCCGCGTCCTCCGCGCCGCCCAAGTCGATCAGCGTGTTCACGGCCGTCGCATCGTCCGCGCGGTCGGCCATCTTCTGCAAAAACGGGGCGATTGAGCGGAGGAAACTCGCGAGTGCTGCAGAAGGTGAAAGAAACGCGCAATAAACGGCGGAAAATGCGCGCTTCGATTCGGGAGTCCCGACCCAAAACTCGGCGCTCGGATTCCTCCCTTTCGATCCGATTCTTGCGCAAAATGCAGCAAAAACGAGCCGAAAATCAAGCGGGAAACGCGGCCGACCGCCCGACCGCCGCGGCGAGCGAAGCGGCGATTTTCGAGCGGACGGCGGCGTCGGCCGGCCGCCCCCCCACTTCGATACGCCGCGCCGTCTCGCCTTTCGCAATCGGCGGGACAAAAACAAGCGGACGCACACGGGGTTTGTTGTAGCCGTCTTGTACGCACTCCGCGCGGTGTCCGCTACAGGCGGAAAGTCGGCGGCCGCCCGCTAGTCGGGGTTCTTGGCGAAAGTTCGCTTGTTCGCACCCGGACGGGAAGAAGGGCGTTTTCGTTTATTCAGCAACTGAAAAAAGGAGCCACCGGCAGTGCAACCCGTGCGTGCTCGGCAGTTCCTCCACGTCGATCGGGACCTCGCAGACGACGCCCGCGCCGACCAACCACTCCGCCGACTGGACGGCGACCACGAGGCGGCCGCTCGTCCACGTCGCCCGCAGCACGCGGCGCTCGTCGTCGGCCGGCAGCGCGCACTCCCAGCGCGCCGTCAGCTCGTGGCTGGAGTTCGCGCTCGCGGCCCGCCGGCTGCCCACGACGACGATCGCGCGCTTCTGTTGGACGACGCGCAGATCGGCCGCCTCGAAGCCGCGCGGCTCGCAGACGAAGCGGAACGGGTGGCCGGCGTCGTTCAGCGCGACGCCCACCGGCGGCACGAGCAGCGAGCGGTCTGACCGAACAAGACGATGAGGGGGATGCAGGGGGGAGGACTCGCCCTCCTCCTTGATCTCCTCGTCGTCATCCAACTCCTCTTCGTCCTCGAGGTCGCTCTCGCCCTCGAACGCGTCTTCCGCCTCGTCCTCCTCGTCCTCCGTCCAGTCGGGATCGTCGGCCGGGTGGTCCTCTGGAGAGCGGAGATGAGTGATGGGCGAAAGGGAGGACTCACGATGATTCCAGCGAGTCACGAGGTCGCCGAAGCGGACGGGGCCCTCCACCAGCGGCGCGGGCGGCTTCTTCGCCGCTTGCTGGGGTTTCGGGGGCGCGTTCTTTGGGATCGTCTTGCGCGCCGTCTGCTTCGTGCGGGGGGGAACTCCCGCGGGCGTCGGCTGTTGGACGGGCAGCGGAACGCGCGGACGGAGCGGTGCCGACTGGCCGGCGGGCGGCTAGCTTACCGCGCGTTTCATCGCTTCTCTGGCGGGCGGATTCGCGAACTGGATGCGAGAAACAACGAATTTGGACGGGCGAAAAAGGAAGAACGCGGTCCGCAGAGCAAAATAAGCGCCCGACCGACCGCCGCCGCCTGCGAAAGCCGACAGAACGAGCGGCCCCCAGCGGAGCGACGCGACGGAAAAGAGCGAACCGCCCGCCCCTCCTCGTCACTGCTGACTCGTCGCATAAAAGAAAGGTTGTTTGCTTCGAGCCAGAGTGAGTGTGACGTGGCGAACGCGACGGACGGCGGGCGAGTAGGCGGGCGGAGTGCAGGCGATTGGATCGGCACACGCGAACGAAGTCGTTTGAGGAGCAACGGGGGTGGGAGCGGATCGTCTTGGATAAAATTCTTGCTTTCTTTGCACTACAGTTTGTTCTTTCCGTCCGCGATGCGAACTGTCGGCTGGTAGCGGCCACTTTTCGAATCGGCGGGCAGTTCGACCAGCGAGTGGATAAGTTGGTCGGTGATCGAACAGTGGACAGCGGAACTACTCGCTGCCGTACAGCCGCACAAACCAACCGGCGATGGAACAATTTGCGGTCAGAAAAAAAGAAGCGGACGGACGGGCGAGTTGCTGCTCGGCTTCTCTTGCTGAATGATTGCTCCCGTTCAACAAGCAGAAGAGCGTGACTAAACGAATTCGTTGAAAAGGGCAGCAGCAAAAGCGACTTCTATCTTCTGTTTCTGGTTTCTGCAGCCGCTTTCAATCAATTGGAAGACCGTCGGTGCTCGTCGAAAAGCAGAAAAGTCCCCATGTCGGAACACGGCGCTGCTGTTGGGTTCGTTTGCGAGTGCCCACAGTTGACGAAACAGGAAGCTTCTATCGTTTCGGTTCGCGGATGAATGCGATTTAAGGGCGTGCGCTGAAAGTTCGTTCGTTTGCACGGGAAGATGGCGAGTTCTCTGCATGCAGCATTTGCAAAAGACGGCTATTCATTACCTATGTAGAAGCCTTCCTTTAATTCATAAAGAAGCGGCCGTAAGTGTTCGTCTTTTTGCGTGTTCCACATGCTTTAAAAACAAACTCACAAACGGAAAAAAGCGTTTATAAACGATAATTAGTAAAAACAATCACTCACACACACACACAAAGAAAAAAGGAATGATTAATGACCATTTTCGGGCGGTCCGCACGAAGAATCGCAGTTCGATGACGACGGTGGTTGGGGTTTATGGCGCGGTGTGTTGAAACAGCAACGCAAAAATCGAACGACCCACTGAAGGAACACTGATGTGACAATGTTTTTGCCGGCAGTGGACGAAGAATGAGCGCTAGAACTAAAGGTCGTCGTCTTTGGGTTTACGCAAGTGGCTTGTGGCTCTTGCGCACTTGAGTTCGCTCGTCTTAAAAAACGAATGATGTAATTTAAAATGAGAAGAACTCACATCAAAGAAAGTTCCACATATTCGGGTTCGCCTTTGTCTGTGATGGTGATCACGAGCAATTCTTCGTCGCATCCTGTTTCCGCATTCACTTTTACAAAAATGTGATGGATGGGCGTGGCCAGAACGCCGATCTTTTCCCATTGCGGGCTTTCCAAATTGCAGCAATGGAGAGAATACTGCAGCGCGTTATTGACGATCTCAAACCCATAGCTGTACATGTAGGTCGGTGACCAGAAAGTTCTGACGCCACGGATCTGTAACTGAAAGTAACTACTGCCACGCTTCTCTAACTGTACCAAATCAAATTGAACACAAGGATGAATATTAAAGTCATCATGTTCGTCTCTGAAACGTTTGGATTTTTTGTTTATCAGAAAAAACTTGCGTTTTGTTCACAGAATCAACCGATGGAAAAGCTGGTACGTCTTGGGGGTTGCTTATGAATTCATTACAGATGCCCATTTTCTCCGATAAGTGAAATGTGAACAACTGTTCGGGGACATTTCTCCTCATAGCGTACAACAGTCCGGATCTGCCAAGGTGATAATAACAACGTTTAAGTTCGGCCCCGGCATAATAACTCCAGTCCATTTGTAAACGCGGCTGATCGATGTCCAAACGAACGCAACAAATATGTTCGGCAAAGTCTTTGTTGAGCACCGCCTGAGGTACATCCACATTTGTTCCAGTAATTTCCGCAAAGACGTAAGCAAATGCATTGCTTTTTTCCAACACGGTCGCTTCGTATTGTTCGTCTTCTGGGTAAAGACAAACCAATGCAAGGTAGTCCCATCCAAGAACAATAAGCGTGCTAGGATTCACAACCACAAAATCCTCAACATGGGCGCATTCGCGTGCTTTGGGGTTGAACGTCCTACAGTAAAAACTATTAAACACGTATGGCAAGGCAATACGAACATCTGATTTTGGCCGTTAAAGTCGGCAGCAATAAGCATACCGTCGCGACCGAATGCCCAAATCCGACGGTTATTTGACGACATACGAATCCGCATAGCTGCTGGCTGAACAAAGACAAATACCGAATCAAAGCAACAAGAATATAGCTCACCTCAGTTTCCCACCCGCTACTCATCTGCTTTGTCAGTGCTCGCATTTCATTGATCGTAAACGCTTCTTTGACGTCCTTCTCGCTGTTCACGAATTCCGTCGTGTTACGAAGAGCAAAAGACCAGTTTCGAGACGTTTGGGGTTCTTTTTTTCGAGTTATATTCTTTTTTTCTGTTGTTTTTGTTGCGGGTTCCAACGCGTCTTTCCGGCCTAAATTTTTTGGCTTTGCATAACTTTAAATGAGTACTTACAAATCATGATTGTGCAGTCAGTTTGATAATTTTTGCACCTCAACACTTAAATACGAATGTAAAAAAAGCAAGCCAATCTGCTCACCCGCGTCCGCAACTGTCGCGTGGTTGTGGCAGGCTAATTTTACGTCGTCAATAACAGTAAACGTCAAAGAAGAAGGCAAATGTACAATTGTTTGTTGAAAGACACTAATGATCTCTTTCGAAGATGTCTAAATAGAGCAAATAATACGTATATAATTGACAGCAAACCTCCGAACTCGTAGGCTTCGAATCACGATAGAAAGTCAACTGCGCAAATTGCACTTCATAGTTTGTTATTCCCACTGCATTAAGTTCATTGATAAAGATGTCCAATCGAACGGCGATTTCATGCGCCCGTTGACCCAAAACGTCCCACTGTTCAGTCTTCTAGAATTGAAATGGTGGACGAGCGGAAACGAGATTCATCCTTACGTATAGCCATGACCATACTTGCATATCAGAGTCGTCGATGATAAGAAGCGCCAATCCCGAATGTTCATCGACTAACATTTGAATGTCGCTTGCATAATTCTTGTAGCGTTCTCCAAAGCGGTCATCAGTCGAATGGATGAGCTCAATGTATTTGGCGTAGCGTTCTTGTGCAGAAACCTCGTTATAATTCGTTTGGTTCATTTGTTCCACGGCTTTGCGATAGTCGGCCAACAACACACGAACGACAAGTTTCTGTTCGTTGAACGGCCGGAAGGCGCACTGCGTGTAAGAAAGGGCATGTTCATCCGAAAAACTAGAATCTAAACGAGTTGCAGCTGAAGAACGTTTTTGAACGCATAAATTTACCTTCTCGACATTTCGATCGAAACGATGGAATCCACCCACTTGTGGGCGGTGACGGGTGATCCGTAATGGCTCCACACACAAAAGTCCGCCACGTTCCCGCCCTTAGATGATCAAAAAGCAACTTTCGCCACTCCTCTAATGACGCGGTAGTCGCATCTCCAAGAACGTACGCAAGTTTTTGCGGCACATTCGAGTCCCGCGTGGGTGACCCATTGAGAAAAGCATGAGTGAGCGCGTCCAAAGCCGAGATACGTTCTTTTGGGCTAATGGACATTATTTGGTAGAAGAGATCACGGGCCTTTGGTTTATACGCTGAAAGAAAGCACAATTAGGGCCTGACAAGTGCTGGGGCTTAGATCCCACATTTTCGGTTTTAGTGACCTTGCTAAATAGTTGAGGCGGTGGCGGCTCAACTGGTAAGCGATCGGACGTTCCGTCGAAAAGGTGCCACTTGCTGGTTCGAGTCCCCGCCGACCCCCTCCTCCACGCGACTCAGCGACCGCATGCTTCGGCTGGAGGTAATAGCCATCTCGCGGACGCTCCGGCGGTCGCTCCCACGGCCTACAAGGACAAGACAACCACCACCTTCTCCCGTTCCTCTCGCCCTGTCCATTGTATTTACTGTGTCAGAGTTGGGAATAAAAACCGTTTTTAAAACCGCTCAATAGTTTGTATCAAAGGTAAAGGCAATGCAAAATGCTTCAAAAAATTTTCGCAAGGTTTACGTTTGTCCCTCATCTTTACACCAATTTGCTGAAATTATAATACAATTTTTAAAATGGATAAAAAAGTGCAAACCGTCGTTATTAAAATGTAAACAATCGTCTGATAGAAGCTCTTCAACGACCACTTTTGCAAGCTTCTCGTCTCCTGCAAATGATCTAATCAAAGGTCTCACGTAACAACTGACCAAAAAGCGCCTCTTGTTCGCTCAAAATATGCGCTTCAATATCGTGCTTGAACAGGCGTACTCCTTTAAGTAGCTCGTACAAAATGCAGCCCGCTGCCCAAACATCGACTGCAAGGAGGCAAATCGAGCTAGCTCTGGCTTCTTACCGCTTTTGGTGTACTGTTCTTCGCGAATTACTTCGGGAGCGCGGTAGTGTTTTGCGATTACATAGGCCGTAAGTTCCTTTACGTTTGTCAATCCACTCGCATCTTCGGTCGAAAGGCCGAAATCGATGAGTTTGACGCTAAGCAACGAATCCGCAAGGATGTTCTTTGGGTGTAAATCCTAAAGAAAGGCTTGCCTTACAGAATTATCAACCTTTTTAAGCCACCCGATGAATGATGTCGTGTTTGTGCAAGTAGACGAGAGCATTCAAAATCTGTTTTATAATAATACGAACGTCATAAAGCTCAAAACGCTCCCGAGTTTGGAGCAACGCTTCCAGTGTTCTACCTGACAAGAATGCCACCATGTAGAAGTCCTTGAAATTAACCAATGTTTCGGTAGAAGTAAATGAATCGTATAAGTGAACAATCTAAATGGAGGAAGAATACGCAATTAAAAAAGTATCGGCTTACACTTTCGTGGGATATAGACTGCATGAGAAGAAGTTCTCTGTACGCGTTTTCTGCAGTCTTGGCGTTATCAAATGGGCATTTGTGCCGCTTGATAGCTACATTTACCCATGGACTTAGGCGGGCGGTACTGCAAAGACGTGCTGAAATGAAGATGAAAAGCACTCACTAAACGACTGCTTGCCCGCCTTCATCAAGGCGCTGCACTTCCTTGTACTCTTCGGGCAATTGACAACCATCAAGTCCTTTAACGTAGAGAAATTTTGCGTACGACCCGCTCATCGAACAGAAAACCAAACGTGTATTGAAGCTTAACACGTTAAAAAAAACGGGTTTTTATTTTTCTTGCTGTTACTCACCAGACAGCGCAGTCTTTTGACACAATTTAATAGCTAAATTATTAACGTGAGAAAGACGCAAAAATGACCGAAAAGTCAATTAACGGCTAAACATTCGCTGTGCATTGCGGCGGAAAAAATCATAAAGCGCGAAGGGAATCGCTTTGCCGTCCGTTCGGCTGATAAGAACGGCAAACGAACAAAAAAGGTGCGGTGCATTCCAACACATAACGTTGAAGCCCCAAGCAGTTGATTCCAGCTGCCATTGCGAGAAACATCGTTTCCAAATTTGTTCAAGGCAAATCGGCCTTGTCTCTCGACCTTGCGGTTCGATCGTTTGCGATAAGACAGAGCTACCGCTTCGTTCACAAGAACAACGTCCAAAATACAATCCGCTTCGATCGGAACGAATGGCACCGTTGAAGAAGGAGCAGTCAAAGGCGTGGTTCGTGACGGCGTTTAGATTGCAGGCGGGCGTCGAGTTCCCAGTAGGCGGCAAAAAGCAGCGAGGGACAACTGCCGAGTTTTCAACCGGTTGGACGGGAACAAGTATTGTTGCTCGCCGGCAATTAAGTCCGCTGAATTTACCGCATTCTAGCGCTGTCCGTTGTCTCCTTCGGCTTTCCAACGGTTCTGCGTTTTGCCGACTACACGAACTTCTGCAAAGATCGTTTGTTTGCTTTCGAACTGACAGAAATGCGTCGATCGCCATCGATTTAAACCGAGTAACAAAAAAGTGATGCAAAAGTAACCTTGAATCAACCTGCAAGCTCTTCTCTTTTCTACTCTGTTTTGCTGATCAATGTTCACCGCTTTTCACATGCCATGCGAGATCCCCCGCTTATCTCAGCAACGACGAAGAAGCGCGCCCCGTTTCGGCGATCAATTGGGTCAGCGGGAGGGCGACCCGCGGGCGACCGTAGCGGCCGACCGGCGGGTGACGTCGCCACTCGCTTCTCGCCGCCCGCCCGTCTGTTTGCCGCCGCTCCCGCCGCCACGTCGCGATTTCCGCCGAATTTCGTCGCTTTTCGGTCGGAGTGGTGAGTTCTCGCTCCAATCGTCCGTGGATCCATCGGCCAGTTGTTTTCAGCAAAGTTCGATTCGATCGTCTTGTTGGATTGCGTTGGAATTCGCGGCGTGGACGGAACCGGCGGAATCGGCCAATCGATCGCTGGATTTCGAACGAGAGCGGTAGAATATGGGGTGGAATGGCGAGTGGAGGGAAGGCGGTCGGTTTACTTTTTTCGATTTCTGCTGCTCGCTCTAGAACGGGACGAAGTGCGGAAAGAATGACAACTGAAGGATTTGGAGGAGCCAGAGTGGAAAAGCCTCTCACAACTGACGGAATTTGACCCAACTTCTATGGAAGACAATGCGCGAAAAAAAAGCGAGATAGTTCCGGTCAAACGTCTATAAGAATGAACGGCAACACGGCGCATTTCTACACAAAGGAATAGATAGCCTCGAGAGAGTGCCGTCCATCGGAATGTTCGCCTCTTCATTGCTGCCGACCTTCAACGAAAAGAAAGAACGACCATCCACCCGTCAAATGCCGGTTAAAAACCAGCTGCCTGCAAGCTTTCATGTGGACGCCCTAACTAAAACAATCATTCGAATTAGCATCTCTCACGGAATTTCGCAAATTATTCGAGACCGTGCTTCTGAATAAGCCGGTCCTCTGCACAAACAATTGCTGTTAAAGAATTCCCGAAGGCCATTGTTCTGGCGGTTGCTTGATTGAACCGACTGCTGTCTGTGAAAAACAAACCGACGACCTATATGCAACGCAATTGCTTGAAAAGGCAGAAGCAGCGGCAACGCGTAAGAAACCTCAAAACAAGACGGAATAAATGAGCAGATAGGAGCTTGATGCGGGATGTTAGAAAAACCGATAAATCGAGAGAATTTGTGGACAAGCTATCGAAAAAAGACTTCAACCCGGAATTGGACTCTTTTTGCACCAACCATTTCAACGAAAAGATTTGCTCTCTATCGTCGACGAGTCAAAACGAAGTTATCGTCACAGCAAGCAATAGACTCGCTTATTTGTGTTTGCAAGCAGCGACACGGCACATTCCTGGTACATGACGGAATAAAGTGCACTGCATTTAGTGCTTGTTCACGATCCTCTGGCAGTACAAACATCTTACCTGCGGAATCGCCGTTTTAAGAAAAATGACCCGGCGATTAGGGAAGACTCACATCATTTTACAATGTGCCCGGAATAATCGCTGGATTGTAGTGACGAACCGCTGCACTCGTCAAAAAGTCGGCTTCTTTGCGACCGTTAAAGCAATAACGAAACCGTTCTTTTGCGATCGGAATGAGAACGAGTCCTGTGATCAATGAACGACGAGAATTGTCTGCGCTTTGCTGACGACACACGCATTCGTAATGAAAGCTTGGCTGCGAGTGCGCAGAATTATGCCTCCTAACACGGGCAACCCACACGGAATAAGAATAAAGACGAGCAGAACTCCTCGGCGTATTGCAAAACGTCACGTCGACACCCAAACCGAAAGAATAAGTCTCGGTTGTTAATGGCCATTTCAACGCACTTCTACGACGGATTTACTTTTGGGCGGAATTCGAGGATTCCTGCCTTCGTCTACACTAACAACGACCAGAAATCTCTATCGTGAACGACCGACTAGTCCATTACAAACAACCACTCGTCATGTGCAAGAACTCGTCCCACAACGATAAGAACAGAGAACCCGAATGGTAGACTTTCATCGCGCGTGCTTCTGTTCGCAGCGGTGGAATTATCCGCTTCTTCTTCAAGGGATCGACTCATAAAGAATCATAGATGTCTCATTGATGAACGCGAGAGCATGTTTCGACGTTCGCTTATCTTTAACGGAATTGTGCTCCAGCACGCATGAAACGACTGATCAAATTGGTGCCGAAAACCGGGAACGGAATTTCCGCAGCCATCCGAGTCGTTTCAAACGAAAGAAAATAGCAGACAACACCTCAATTTCATTCAACCTAACGCAACTGTGTGGACATCAAAAGAAAAGAAAGAAAGATTCTATTATCCACCGCTCGTGGTCTTCTGCTTTCAACGCAGAAGTGGGAGTAAGAAATGAAGCTGCGAGCATCTGTTGCACACGGCCGCGGTCGCCGCCGGCTTACATCACAAGTTTCGTTTGGTGAGGTTCCGACGAATGTCCGGAATGAGAGCTGCCGGTTGTATCGCCGGACATGTAGAAAAGCGAAAAAAAAGGACCACGTTCGTACGACTGAACGGAATTTCCGGTACTTTGATTCTTTCTTATCGGTTGGAGGCGGTTGACTTCAATTATTGGCGAACGTGCCGTTGAACAGCGCACGAACGAAACGACCAAAAAGCAGTGAAAGTCCAAAGAAGCGGCTAAAAGCACGAATCGTATGCTCGTCCGAATCCGATCCAACGACGAACCGTTTCAACATCTGTACACGCACGGAATTACTTCTGGAGTTGCAAGACTGCAACAAAAGAAGCGACCGGTTGCTTACAAACGTTCTTCTGCGTGCTTGATGCAAACGAACAAAATAAAACCCATGGGCAACACGCCTCCTGGGCGCGGAATAATGAGCAAATTTCATCTGAACGCGTTGCATCGCGAAGCAACACTTGCATTTGCTTCTTATTGTTAGTCAAATTGCATTCTTGCTGCGGGCGGCGGAATTTCCGAAGCACTTGCGACTGGAAACACGATTGCTGAAAACATTGCCCCTCGTCATCAATCGCAACCCGTCTTCCAAACACGGTGTTCGCGTTAGAACTTCTTTCACGCTTTGTCTCGTGCAACACCTGCAAGAAACTAACCACCGTCTCCGCAGAACCAACCACCTTGCTAAGCGGGCCGTAAAGAAAGAATCGCGACCCCCGAACGGAATAACGCCTGCAATCCACCCAGTTAATCGTCGTTTCAGTTAAATCACTTCTGTGCGAACCAAACGAATGACGTCTCTTTGCAAACGACGATGCGGTCAGCACGTGGAACAAACAGATCCAGCTTTTACATAAAAGGTAACCGTTTCCGACGTGCGGCGGAATGCTTTTCGTGTTTATCGTTGCACGCGGTTTGAGAACAAACGTAACGACAAAGCCAAATAGATCACCGTCAATACGACACATTGGGGTCCGGAATTCTAACAGCGTTTGAGTGTGAAAGATCGAAGAAGTCTTCTCATTGCGTGTAACGTCGCATTTGAAAGAACCAAGCAACACGTTCTATACAATGAAGTCCGTTTCTTACGTCGCACCGGAATTTTCACGCTATTGTTCGCACTCAACAACAACCACAGAAACAGCAGGGGACCGCTGCAATCACCGAACAGACGATCTTTCCTTGGATTCTGTGGCCATTTTGACCAAAATGACGGAATAAAACCCAACGAGAAGCAGCTTGTCGCTGGGGGTGCAGATTAAACCAACAGAATGGACACAGCAAACGCAAATAATCACGACCGGTAGCTTGCAACAACACCGTTAATTCCAGCCATTCGTTGTGTATTCAACGAAAAAGTTGAGGAAGACAGGCGTTTGGTGCCCGCCGCTTCGTTTGGATGACGGCAGGAGTTGCGTGGACGGACAATTCGATGAATCGCTCGCTCCTAAACGAGCGTTCTTCCTCTGATCCGCTCCTGTCATCTTCGTGTTCTTCTGTTTGCTCTTCCCTTCTCACTATCGTGACTTGTTCCACAAAGCACGGCGCGTCCACACCCCTCTCAGTTCATCGGACGGCCCAACGAGAGCCATTCCAATGTGAGTCCTCTACTTCGTTCTTCCAATTCACGTGCTCGATTTCAGTCTTCTGATTGAACCAGTGAGTCGGCAGTCGGACACTCCGACCACGTTTATCGACGAGCGTTCTTCATCGTTTGGGTTCTCCTCTGCGATGATCGGCCGACTGTACGAAGGCGGCCGGCCATAAAATGAGGCTTCTTGCGCACTCCCGTTCCGAAAACCGCGATTTTCTGCTCGTTCTCTTGCTTTCGACTCGACCGAATGTTTCTTTCACCCGCTCACTCCTTCTTTCTCCTCGGGTTATCTCGCCGCCTTCCGCTCGATATAAAGCGTGTTTGGAGCAAAAGAGCCCGACCAAAGACTGCAAAAGGTGACTTCCCGGCCGGGAATCGAACCCGGGTCTCGCACGTGACAGGCGCGGATACTCACCACTATACTACCGAGAACACATTGGATAGGTGGCAGAAGAGCGCCAACTTGGAGGTCGACGCAGTTCGCGACTCGTAGATGCGCCGTGTTCGTGCGGTTGACGGCTTTTTTCTCGCGAATTGACTGGATCGAATGCTCAAGACTCGTTGCTTAAATCGAGGGCAAACATAAAAGTTTATTGCAAGTGTCTATCGACAGCGTTCAAAAATGGTAATAAGTACAGCAATAAGGCGATATTGGATTGCACAAGAAATACAAGTAAAAGTGGAGGATCGATCGATGGCTCCGCTCGTTCACGTCCTAACGCCGCCGCTTCCGCACGGGCGACGTGCCGCCGGTCGACGACTCGCGGCGCTAAACGAAAGAAACGAGTGAACAAAAGACACCGAATCAATGGAACAAACCTTCGCCCGCTGCTGCTGCTCGCGCGCCAGCTGCGCCTTCTCCAGTTTGTCGAGGTCGTCGTCGCTGGACTCGCTTCCGTCCGTGGTGTTGAACAGGCCGTTCGGATCCAACGCCACGTTGAACGTGCAGTCGGCCACCTTGAAGACGCCGATCCAGCGGTCCGCGTGCTCGAACATGTTGTTCCGCAGCGAAATGATGATGAACTGCGCGTTTCTCGTCCTCTCCTGCAGTTGAACGAGCAATCAATGGATTAAAGCGAACGGTGGACGAACTTTGAGGAACGTGGCGATGATCGAGACGTTCCGGTAGTCCAGGGCGGCGTCGATCTCGTCCATCACGTACAGCGGTGTGGGGCGAAAGTCGTGGAGGCCGAAGACCAGCGACAGCGACGCGAGCGTCTTCTCGCCGCCCGACAGGTTCGTGATCTGCTTCCACGTCTTCTTCGGCGGCCGGACCCTGCAAGCAAAAGCATGAGTAGGTGATGAGAGAAGCGGAGTGTGTTGGGTTGTTCCCTTGTCTTTAAATCAATTGAGTGGAAATTGATGGGACCTGACGATGCGAACGGAACACGGGAGGGCTTTCCACTTCGTTCACCCGCCCCGAGCGGCAACTTTCGATCCATTCTTCAGCAATTATTCCAACCATTCGATTGGAAACAACATCCTCAGCCAATCAAACTCCCGCCCTCTTTCCCGCAATCAAATCGCAAAGAACTCACTGG
This sequence comes from Aphelenchoides fujianensis, assembly GCA_024699865.1. Lineage (NCBI taxonomy): Eukaryota > Metazoa > Nematoda > Chromadorea > Rhabditida > Aphelenchoididae > Aphelenchoides > Aphelenchoides fujianensis. Next base: position 255,172 of record JAMPIO010000068.1, on the reverse strand, counting down.
AAGGCGACGCCGTCCTTGAACGGATCCAACCTGTCCACGGTCTCCAAGGCCGCATCGCCGCCCAGCGTGAGCATCTGGTAGATCTCTTGGGTAGCGGCTCGGATCTTCTGGAAGCCGGCCATGAACACGTCGCTGCGCTGGCGGTTCAGCCGGTCGTACACGCGCCGGTGGTCGGTCTTCTTGGCGATCAGCTCGTGCATTTGGGCGGTGACGAGATTCCGCTTGTCCATCTGCAAGCGATCGATTGAGAAGTGGTGCGCGGGATAAGTAGGAGGCAAGCGGAATGTAGAAGGGAAATGACCACGAAATGTTCTTGAGCTCATGCCCAACAGTTTCAAGTCACAAACTTTCCTTCCGCACTCCAAAAGCAATCCCTCATTGCTGACGTTCAACCGCAAGTGCCCACCTCGTTCTCCCCGCCCAAACGCTCCGTTCGAACTCACCTTCTCGCCGAAGTCGTTGAGCATCTGGAGGTTCATCGGCTGGTCGAATCGCTTCCTCTTCGTCTCCAGCTTCTTCAGCCGTTTGGCCAACTGCTCCTTGTTGAAGGTGTCGAGTTCGGCCGACGAGTAGAGCGGGAGCGGCGCCGAGTCGAAGGGCGGATCGTACGTGACGTCGCCGCGATCGTTCGTGACGGGCGTCGTGTTCGGCAGGTCGCCCTCTTCGGCCAACTCGCCCAAGTCGAACGTCTCGGTGATTCGCTGCCGAATGGTCGCTCGCGTCTCGTTTGGGTCGGCCGTTTCATCGACAGGAGGCAGCATCCTGGTGACGATGCGGAGGCCGAGCTCCGAGCCGGCGGTCGTCTCGACCAGCGCCGTTCGATCTTCGCCCGCTCCACTGCTCTCGACGGGTGCTTCACCCAATCCCTCGAACGGAGCATCGGCCGGCGCGTCCTCTCGCCGTTTGTTCATCTCCGCCTCCAGGAACGGGACGATGTCATGGCGGACTCGCAGCATCGTCACTTTGCCCATCTGAAAGCAACGACCACGGGCACTGATTGAATGAACGAAAGAAAGGAACGTACCTCTGCGGACACGCGGTTGAGCTTTTCCGACAGCTCCGCCCGCTCGTCGAGCGCCTCCTCGATGGCCGCTTTGTGTTCGCGGACCTCCCGCTGCAGGGCTTCGATTTGAACGACGAGCTCCTCGATCTTCACCGTCTGGTTGCCGAGATCTTCGGTCAGTTGGACGAGCGACAGCTCCAGCTCGTTCTTCCGCTCGAGGTTCTCCTGCTTGGCCGCCTGCTGCCGGTCGACGGACTCGCGGGCGGCCTCCAGCTCGCGACGGGCGTCTTCGATCGCGCGTTCCGTTCGCGTGATGCCGAGCTCGAGTTTGCGGATGTTCGCGCCGCAGTTGGTGATCAGGAGCTTCTTTTTGCTGAGCGACTCCTCCGCCGTCTTCAGCTCGCCCTTCAGCTTCTTGAGGGCCGTCTGGGAGGCGCCAAGCAGTCGCTCTTCGACGGCGCGGATCTTCGCCTCCAGCTCGTCCTTCTTTTTGAGTACTCGGGCCGAGCGTTGGCCGATGGATTCCTTTTCTGAAACAAACGACCAGGATGAGAGGGGGAATAGGAGGAAGTACGGAGTTCTCCCACGAATCAGAGCAAACCCCGTGTTTTGTAGCGATGAGCAACCCTCTACTGATTGCCGCAGCAAAGAAAGAAGCCACTCACTGCGCTCGATCTGATTCACTCGGTCCCGCAAGTCGCGAAGGGCGTTCCCGTCCACGTTCGTCGCTTGGAGCGCCTGCTGGGCTCGTTTGAGCTGGTTGTCTGCTTCCTTCTTATGGTTTTGGACGACCTGAACACGGCCAAATCAATCGTAAAGAACTAAGGAGGAGGAACGAACCATTAGGCGGTGCGAGCAGACTCGCTTCTTGTGCACCCTTTGATGCAAATCCTCCTTCAGCGTTCGGAGTTCGTCGATCTTCTGCAAACGAGTTCGATTGATCCGATTGTTTGCAGTTGGAAGAGCTTACGCCGTACAATTCGGAGCGAAGTGCGTAGAGATCGCCGCGTTTCTTCTCCCACTGCGCCTCCATCTGCTTCAGCTCTTGGGGCGAGGTGCGTTGCGACGTGTCCGCACGGGCGCGTTTGCCCATCAGGCCGCTGGAACAAGCAAAAACGAATGGACGAGGGATTGGTTGGGTTGGGAAGACGAATAGAAGCGGAAGTCTTGGAAGCGAATCCGTTCCCTTCAATCCCATCTCTTTTCCACCTTGATCCCTCTAGAGACGCCAGACGTACAGTCAGACAGAAAGAAATCCCCCAGGTCTCCCGCGAGTGTCCCACCCGAACGTACCGCTTCTCCCACCGTCCACCGCCGGTCATCGTTCCGTTCATTTCGATCACGTGGCCGCGCAACGTGACGACTCGCCAGCGCTGCTCGTCGAAGTTCGCGATGTTGGCCGCCGTTTGGATCGTGTCGACGACGAGCGTGTCGTGGAGGGCCGAGTAGAAGGCGGGTTTGAGCTTCTCGTCGGTCACCGCGATCAGGTCGAACAGCCGTTGGCTTCCGGCGGGACTGAACGATCGGGATCAATCCAAAGAAGTCTCCCCTCGAGCACTCACATTTCCGGCCGGTTGTTGATGTCGTTCCAATAGTGCTGCTGCCTGTCCAGCGCGATGAACGTCATCCTCGGCAACCCGCGTTGCTTCAGGAATCGGATGCACTTTTGGGCGCACTCCACCGTCTCCACGACCACGTCGTTCAACGCCCGGCAGCCGGTGGAGATGGCGACGTCGTAGCGCCCGTCGATGCCGCCGAGCTCGCCCAGTCGGCCGAGCAGCCCGTCGAGTTGGCCGTTCGCGTGCTCCTGCGCGAGGGCGATCAGGGCGTTCGATTGGGTTCGGCGACCTTCAGCTTTGTTCCGATAAAAATGGAGGTCGGAGTTGAGGCGGTTGTACTCCTGAAAGAGACCGCGCCCCCGGTCGCGGATTCCCCGCATTTCCGCCTCGCCGTCGGCCAGCTGCTTACGGAGGTCGGGGATCTCCTCGGCGAGAGCTCCGAGTTCACTGAACGAATGAACGGAAGAAAAGTGAAAGGGAGTGAACGAACCTCCGGGTTCCCTCGACGTCCTCGCCCACCTTCTCGCAGCGCGCCTTCGCCGCGTCGTAGCGCTGCTGGAGGTTCGTGCCGGCGTTCTGCAGACGCTCCAGTTTGTCTTTGATCGGCGCGATCTGAACTCGAGAAAGCGAATTGAATGGAGAGAAAGAGGGAACGAACCTCGCTCAAGCACCGGTTCTCTTCGGCCTTCATTTCGGCGACTTGCGGCATGATTTCGCCGAGTTTGCGTCGATTCTCCGCGTTCTCCTCCCGCTCGCGCTTCCGCAACTCCCGCATTTCGACTTCGAGCTCGACGATCTCCGTCTGCTTCTGCTCGCTGGCCGCCTGCAGTTCGGCGAGCAGCTGTTGGGCGCGTTCGGGAGCGTTGCGGGCGGCTTCCAACTGCAAAGCGGAGGGGTCAAACGGTGGATTTTGTTCGGATTGGAGAGCTCGCTTTCGATCCCCAATGGCCCGACTAGACGATGAGAAGCAAACGAAGAACGACGGCATCGCGAGACACGCGCGGACCACCCACCTCCTCGCGATCCCCGGCAATCTGCGCCTCTTTCGTTCGGATCTTCTGCTCGAGTGCGGCGATCCGCTGGGTCGTCCTCCGGAGCTCGTTCTCCAGCCGGCGGTTCTTTTGGTTCGTGTCCTCGATATCCTGCTTCGCGCGATCCGAATTTCTGAAGACGAGCGAACGAGTGGGATGCTTCCAATCAACGAGGAGGACTCACTTCTGCATGTGCGCTTTCTGCTTGTTTGCGGTCTTCAGCTCGGCCTCGACCTTCGCCTGCTGCCGTTGGGTTTCGTTGATCACCGCTTCCTTCTGCTCGCAGAGGGCGTCCGCCTCTGTGTAGCGACGGTCGAGCTTCGCTCTGCAAACGGGAAGAATTCGAAGGAAATCGGTGGAGTGGACGAACCGCCGCAAGCTCAGCAGTTTGTGCATCGTTTTGGTGTGCGCGTTCTCGATTTTCATCATCGAGAGGACGGCGTAGACGGGCTCGATCAGACACTCGACGTCCGTGTCCGCCACGTCCAGCCGCTTCTCGAGCAGGTCCTCCTCCTGGCCGTAGCACTCGAGCTTCTTCTTCAGCCGCCCGATCGGCTCCTTGAAGCGACTGCTGCCGATGAGGTCCTCCAGGTACTCGAGCATCCCCTCCGTGCCGAGCCGTTCGTCGCCTTTCGGCTTCATTAAAGCGATCTGCTCCACTTCGCCCTGCAAACGAGAAGTGAATGAGTGTGTGATGGAGGAGTGGGTAGGCGGGTGGACATGTGCACCCCTCCCGACCAGGTACGAACAATAGACTTTCTCCTAAATTTGAACCACCGCCCGCAAACCCCCTCCTTTTATCACCCAAGACGAACCTGAAGGATGAGGAAGCGATTGTGATCCAAGTCGACGCCGTTGGCCGTCAGCCGGGCGTGCACGTCGTCCGTCTTCGCCGGCCGCCCGTTGACGTGGTAGTGGGAGACGCCGTTCTTCGTGGCGGTGCGCGAGACGGAGAACTCGGAGCCGGGCACCATCTCGAAGTCCTCTTTTCCTTCCTGAACACGAGCGAGCAATCAAATGAGAAGCAGGACTCACCCGATCGATGATCTTCGCGAAGAACACCTCCACTTTGCACGAAGAGACGTCCGGATGGGCGGCCGAGGCGTGGATCAACGAGCTCACTTTCGTCGAACGGATTTGCGTCGCGCGGAAGCCGAACACAAAGAGCAGCGCGTCGATCACGTTCGATTTGCCCGAGCCGTTCGAGCCCAAGATTGCCGTGAAGTTCTGCAAACAATTGCGCGAATGGAAGTGGAAAGCGAGACGAACCTTGTGGAAGGGACCCAAAACGTGACGGCCGAAGTAGGACTTGAAGTTCTCCGTCACGATCTTCGTGATGACCAGCCGCTCGTCCGTCGGGTCGCCGCTCATCGCGGGCGTGGCCGCAGCGACGAGTTCCCAATTCAGGAGATCTTCGCTGCGGTCGACGGCGGCGGGCTCCTCGGACGAGAGCTCGCGTTGGGCGGACGGTCGGGCGGATGGCGAGCGATTTTCGGCGTCCGAATCCGCCGCAGTTTCGACCGTCTTGTCGGCCGCCGGCTGGAGCTTCCGTTTGGACGGCGCACGGCGTCGTTCGCCGACCATTTTTCCGGCTTGAAGTGGAGATCTCGAATGGAATGAAGCGATCGAAAGAATTAGTGGACGATTGGCGGAAAACGACGCCAAGCGGCCCGCGCGGCGAGGTTGGCGGCTTCCCTCGGATCGCGCTCTGGCATTCCGCCACACGCCGCGACCTCCGCGTGTTGTGCGCCTCGCCTCGCCGTTGACGCTCGCGTAGCTGCTTGCTCGCGCCCCTGCGCGCCCAAGTGCTCGCCGCCCGCAACGAGCGGCCGGAACTCCCGCTGGCGGCCGCGCGAACGCCGTCGAGTTCCCGCCTTCCAGTTTCTCCGCCCACTCGCCGTCCTTCGTTTCATCCCCGAGTTCTCGTCGCCGATCCGCCCGCTCTCCCGCTCGTTCGTCGCCGAGTGGGCGGCGGGACGTCCGCTTCGATCAAGACGGCGAGTGGAGAGCGGGCGGTCGATTCGGGCACGAGAGGCGGCCGCCCACTCAGTCGAACTTCAGCCCGCCGAACACGAGCGGAAGAAAGCGGGCGATCGGCGCTTTCAAGGGGATCGGCGACGAGGAGGACGAGCGGAGAGACGCGCCGAAGTCCTGGACGCGAGCGGAGAAGAGCGGGCGGGAGGTCGCGCGATCCCGTCCGTCGATTCGGGGCGGGCATTCCGCGGAGAGGAGCGACGGCGAGTGTCCACGAGTGGGCGGAGAGAAGGGGCGGGCGCCGACGATGGGCCGGCAGAACGCAAAGAATCTCTCAATGCAGCGGGCGAGTGTGAGCGGAAAGTGAGAAGCCGCGCGACCGACCGACCGCCCCGCCCGCCCACTCACCCGCCGCCCGCCGCCTCGAGCACGAATCGAAAAGACGGCCGCCTTCCGGGGGATCCACTCGGCCGATCGAAGCGGCCGGTCGGTGGGCGCGTCTTCCCGCCCGCCGATCGCCCGTCCTGCTCGCCGCTCTCCCGACTGCCGGCCGGCCGATCGACCGCCCACTCATTCGAGAGAGGACGGCGGGGATCCCCGGCCGTCGTGCCCGCCTTCTGCTCCCCGTTGGATGCCCTCGCTTTCGTTCGAGGCAAGAGTTTATTCGAGCGATCAGAGGCGGGGGATGGGCGTCATTTTGGGGTAGACGGAGGGGAGGATCTTTCGGCCGCACTCGCTGCTCATCAGCCCGTGGAAGCCCGCCGGTCCGTCCACGTCCAGCCGGCTCTTGCGGAGGGCGTCCATGGCGAGGCGGAGGAGCGAGTCGGGCGTGCTGGAAGAGGTGAGGGGTGGAAGGCAATAGCAGGAACTTACTTGAAGAGCAGGCGATATACTTCCTTCTTTTTAAGGTTCGTTAAATCCATGATCAGCAATCCATTCTCTTTGTCGGTGTTCGCATCAGTAATGACAGCGATTCGAAGCGGGTATTTGCTGGTAATCGGCAGCTTCTTCCACTCACGTCGCTCCACGTCGCAGCAAAAAACGAAATAACGGCGGTAGTAAAAATCCCCTTTGCCCCCGCAAAAGTACGCGTGGTTATGCGACCACGCAAATGATTCAGAAGTGAACTAAAACATGGCTCAAAACCTAGTGCAGGTTAATATTGAAGACGCACTTGTCCCAGTTCCTCAGCCATGTTCAGTTTAATTGTGCTCCAGGTTCTTTTCTCGATGTCGAACGAGTGCAGTGTATCGAGTCGATCGCTTCTAATCGACAGGCTGAACAAGAGACGGCCGTTCGTGCTCAAACGATAAAAACGCTGGGAATCGTCAACCCAAACGGTAGGTTCGACGCTTAACTGAGCATCGTCCAAAGTCAAACACATAAATCGAATGTTCGTTGTGTAGCTCCAACCAAACACTGCTTGCTTGACAACTTCGCCTCTTTCAATAAACGTGATCGCGTAAGCCGTCCAATTGGCTGTTGGATACTCTAGTTGAATTTGCTCAAATGACTCGTCTTCGGGTCGCAAACGAAGCAAGACCATGGCGATGGCATCAAATGCGAAGATCGTAATCGAATTCACGATTACAAAATCCCAAATCCGCCTCGAAAAAGACGCATTCGACTTGAAAACCCTGGAACTTCCGATTAAGAGGCAGAAAAACATTAAAGCCAACTTTTGGGTATTGCGGACCAAATCGACAACACGAACGTGCGGATTTTCCTTGAAGATGATGTAGGCATGACGGCCGTCGTTGGAAAAGCGCACAACACCGCAGTCCTAATGCAAACGAATAAATAAGAGTGGACTAAAAAGGGTGTTACTTTTAAACAGAACGAGCTGTAGGGTTGTTTTCGCTCCTCTTCCAACCCGTGAGCATCAGTCGACAACCCGTAAACACTGCCATTCTCGCGCACAAATGGCCGAGTTCGGTAGACCTCCAAATCTTCCATTTTGCCGTCGTCCGCGTTCCACAGCGACCCGAGCGGAAAGAAAGCCGGCCGCCGAATGCGCAGCAGCAGCACGAATGAACGCGCGCGCCTGCCCGGCGCCCAGCCGGCCGCCGCGTCCGCCGCCCGCCCGCCCGCGTGTTCCCGCAGTGCGCAATGAGGGCCGCGAGCACTCCGACGGGCGAGCACAACAAAAGAGGGCGGCTTGATCGAGTCGGCCCACGAACACGAGATCCCGCCGGTCGGGCGGCAGGCAGCGGGCAACACAACACGTGGGAGGTGGGCGATCTTTCGACTGCCCACTAGAGACTGCCGATCCGGGCGCGAACACACGAAACAGCGGGCAGAAACGAGTGGACGGGCTGTCGGGGAGACGAGTGCCGAAGGAGGGCGGCTGGTCGGGGGCTCCGCTTGCCCGCCCGCCCGCCCGCCCGCGTGTGCCCGCAGTGCGCACTCCACCGCTCCTCCGCGCGCACTCGAGCCGCCCGCCGCCCCGACTGCCCGCGAGACCGCCGGCCGCTCGGTGCGGGAGATCCGCCCGCTGCTCGCCGCTCCTCTCCGCCGCGTCCAGCACGCGCCCGACCGCCCCGCCCGCCCACTCGGCCGAACGGAGAAGAAGGCGGGCGGCGGCGAGTGGGCGGCCGAACGGACTCGAGAACGCGAGCGGGGCGACGAGCCGCCCGGCCGCCGTGGTCCAGTGGATCCGCGCGCCGACTGCTGAGCGGGCGGCCGGGCGGCGAGTCCAGCGAAGAGGACGGCGAGGAAGCGGGCGGGCGGAGTGGACGGAGCGGCGGCCGGCGGGGAAGAACGCCCCACAACACGCAATCGAACGAGCGTTCGGTTTCGATCGATCGGCCGGCTTCTTCGCGGCGCCCGACCGTTGGGATCGCCGCGGCGCTCGGCGGTCGACGGCGGCGGCCGCTCGTCCACTCGCCGCCCACTCGGCTTCTTTCGACAGCCGCCGCCACTCGCCCGCCTCCGTCGAGCGGCCCGCCGAGAAGCCGCCAGCCGACCGACCGGCGGCCACTCCCGCAACGAACCGAACGGTCGAATCGAACGGACGGGCGGTTCTTTCGCTCACTCCCGACTGCTCACAAGAACGAGCGGCCGCCCAGCATTCAAATGGCGGAAGGAGGGGGTCCCCGCCGAGTGGACGAGCCGCCCATCGCCCGCCGTTATCCAGTTGAAACGGCCATTGAATGCCGCCTTCTGCTACCGGCGAGCATGCGGCCGGGGGGGTCCGTCGAGCAGGCGGACGGGAGGAGAGCGGAGGAGTGGTCGTTGTGGTCGAACACAACGAGTTGTTCGAAGAAGGCGGAGACGAACGATAAAAGGAGCAGCATTACGTTCATATGCTGCTTTGTGTAATAGAGTTAAAGTAAATTACTCGTTGTCATTGTGCATCACTACGAAAAGAATTATTCCGTGTAAGCTTCGAAGCATATTGGGCAAGCCGACGTGTTTCTGTCAAAACAAGGTACTCGAATCACTTTGGCAACATTCATTGTTTAGCCTCATAAGCCTCGTCAATAATCTATCGTCAATGAAAAGATTTCTTTCTAAAGACACATTTTTCGTCCGGCAAGTGTAGGTTGACGCGAAATGGAGTCATTTGACAACTCCTTTCTTTTAGTGATGCACGCCTTCGTTGCCCACTTCAAATTCGACGAATGCAGCAATCAGGGCAAGCGGTTATTCCGTGGACCGCGTAGGTTGATTGATCTGCAAGAAGGTCCCTAACGCGCTTTATTCCGCCTCGCGGTTAATTGAATAGACGGGGAAGGCAGCCGTTTCCGCCTGGCCTTTTTTGTCTTTTGCACTCTCTTTTTATGCTCGCCGATTATCGACGGAAGAAACGATCACTGTGGCCATCAATCTAGTCGGCCGTCCACCTCTCGCCGCGCACTGCCCGTCGAGTGGTTGGACGAACTCAAGGGCGCGATCACCCGTCGGGCTGTCGCTCGGGGCTTTTGTTGGACGTCAAAAAAAAGGGTTAAAATGGGAACTTCTTTCGCGTACATTGCTTGTGAGAGAATTGGAACGGTTATTCCGTTCTGAGTCCGATTAGGAGAATGCGTGAGTGTGGCCGCATTCGTCCACCGGATTGCAAACAAGTGACCGCCATTCGCTCAGCGCTGCGCGGAAATTTGGCCGGACGTCGGATTTCTTGCAGGCTTTCGTCGACCACCGCCGCTTTCATCGGCGGTCTGCTCTGCACTCGCTTCAACGGGCATCACTTGCGGCTAAGAGTTGCTCGTTCTTGCTCCTCTCTTATTACTGCAGTAGTATTAGTCGTTCGTTTGACAGCGGACGGGAGGACAATGCTTTTCTTTTTTCTAATCTGATCGTAGCGAACAGTTAGGGCATTATTCCGAACCACCTTTGCGCGGTCATGCTCAATGCGGTACGGATCCACACACGGTTTGTCGGCGACCACTGAATTGTTTCAACTTATGGCTTTATTCCGCACAAGTCAATGCTTTTTCATTTCATTTTGTAAAGTCTTGAAGCATTCTTACGATTGATTCTCGGAAAACGTGCCCTTCGCTCTCCACATCGGCTCAAAATCAGCACTCCAGCACACTCCACCTACTCGATGCATTCAAAGCCACAGTAGAGTAGGGCGTCGTTTGTTGCAGAGAGTAGTGGGCGGCTCGAAGAAACGCAGAGAAGAGCGAGCGGCGAGCGGCGAGCGGCGGCCGGTCGGCTCGCCCACACTCCCGTCCGCTCGACGGGGCTCTTCGTTTTCAGGTTGTTTCGATCTTGCTTTGAGAGTAGAGACTGCGGAATGGAGGCACAGTTTGATTCGTTTGGAAGCAGATGGATGTTCTTTTTATTCTCTTTTGACGTTTTTCGGGCGTTGTGGAGTGGCTAATTCCGTCTTCTTTTTGTCTGCGCGGGCTTGATCAATCGACTGTAACGGAAAAAAGCAAGTTTGAGTTCTGCTGGTTGACGGCAGAAGCGGATTGCAAACGAGCGGGGACCATTTGCTTAGCGCTGCACGAAAACCCGGCCGGACGTTTAATTTCCTGCAGGGTTTTCGTCGTTTGCAGCCGCTTTCACCGGCGGCCTGCTCTGCATTCACTCCGCTGGGCGACACTCGCAGTTGGGAGTTGCTCGTCTTTCTTAGTTTTTGATCACTGCAGAATTCACTGATCTTTCTTCAGACAGCGTATGGAAGTGCGTCGAGTTCACTTTTTCTGACCAAGATCGTAGCGATCAGCCCTGATTTATTCCGCACTGATGCCATTTGCAGGTGAAGCTGCGATAAAGATCTAGCTACTGTTTATTGCCGCGCTCAGCGTACCATTCGACTGCGTTTTTATTCCGGACGATCTGTTCGTCTGTTGCGTGCAGCTGCCTTATCACTATCGATGAACGAAAGAGCAATTGCTTGCTCTGCACCTCCGCCCAGCTCTCCAGCAAAGTTCTCTCACTTGTTGCAATCGAAACGGCAGAAGAGGAGGGCGCCATTCGTTGCAGCGAGTAGTGGGCGGCTCGGAAAAACGCTAAGAGCGGGAAGGGAGCGGCGGCCGGTCGGCTCGACCACACTCCAGTCGTCTCGACGGGGTTTTTCGCTTTTGGGTTGCTTCATTCTTTCTATGTGGGTGCCGCCTGCGGAATGGAGGCGGCGCTCGGTTCGTTTAGCAGCAGGTGGACGATCACTTCTTTTTGTGTTGGTTGTCGGCCGTTGCGGAATGGCTAATTCCGCGACCGGCTCCCATCATTCGATGAACTATAACGACCTCGGCTTTTGCAGCTTTCTTCTTGATCCTCGCCGTTCATTCGTGAAAGCAACGACCACTCCGGCCATCAATCTAGTCGGCCGTCCACCTCTCGCCACTCGCTGCACGTCGAGTCGGTGAGCGAACTCGAGGGCGCAATCACCCGTCGGACTGTTGCTCGGGTCTTCAGCTGGTCGTCGAAAAAAAGTGGTTGGAGGCAGAAGCTTTTTTCTCGTGCAGTGCTCGTGGTTGAAATTGGGCGGTTATTCCGTAGAGATCTGTGGAAATCGACGCTTGTGTGCGGCCGCATTCCTCCAGCGAATTGTAAGAGAGAGGCGGCCATTCGTGCACGGTACTTGGGCCGGACGTCGGATTTACTGCAGGACTTTTGTCGTCCGCAGCCGCTTTCATGGGCGGTCCGCTCTGCGCTCACTTCAACGGGCATCATTTGTGGCTAGGAGCTGCTCTTTCTTTTTTCTTTTCGATTGATGCAGAGTCATTTTTTGGTTGCGAATGGGAGTCCACCGACTTCACTAAATTTGAAAAGATTACACTGAGCAGTTGGGTTATTATTCCGGGCAGTTGTGGACTTGCGTGATGCGAGTGTACAATAAGAAGATCGTAACGCAGATTGCCTTCGAGTATTGCATTGTGTCGAACGAAAGCCGTCCTCGCTCGTTCTTCCTCTCTGCCCACCACACCATCACAGTTCACTCCCTCGTTGCATTCGAAGTTGCAGTGGAGGAAGACGTCGTTCGTTGCAGCGAGTGGTGGGCGGCTCGGAGAAACGCGGAGAAGGGTGGGCGGCTCGGAGAAACGCGGAGAAGAGCGGGCGGCGAGCGGCGGCCGGTCTGCTCGCCCACACTCCCGTCCGCTTGACGGGGCTCTTCGCTTTCGGGTTGTTTCCATCTTCCTTTGTGGCTGGCGACTGTGGAATGGAGGCAACGGTCCATTCGTTGAAAAAGGAGATGATCGTTCTTTTCTTTTTTGCTGTCCGTTGGAAGTTGCCGGAGGGAAAATTCCGCGGACGTATGCAAATGTTGATTTCATGCACACAAAAGACGACCACTGCGGTCATCAATCCAGCCGGCCGTCCATCTCTCGCCACTCACTGCCCGTCGAGTGGTCGAACAAACTCGAGGGCGCGATCACCCGTCGGACTGTTGTTCGAGTCTTCGGCTGGACGTCGAAAGAAGGCGGTTGCGACGGACAAGCTTCTTTCACGTGCACTGCGCGTGGGAGCACTGGGGCGGTTATTCCGCAAAACTGTACGAATTGATGCTTTGGTGTGGCTGCGTTTGTCCGGCGGATTGCAACCGAGTGGCGACCATTCGCTAAACGCTGCACGGTAGTTCGACCGGACGTCGGATTTCTTGCAGTGTCGCCGACCGCAGCCGCTTTCATCGGCCAGCTGCTCTGCATTCCCTTCAACGGGCATCACTCGCGGCTGGGAGTTGTTCGTCCTTTCTTATCGATTATTGCTGAATTGAGTAATCTTTATGGCTGTGAACGTGAGTAAATTGAGTATTTTTTAGATGGTCGTATTGATTTGCTTGCCATTTATTCCGCAACAACATGACAATGTGGCCCGAAAGAGATGAAAGTCGAATTGTCGCTTGTCGGCGAGATCTACGTTCCATGCATCTATCGGTTTTATTCGGTCGTTTTTGTTCATTTTCGTTGCGTCCACAAAGATTTCACGATCTACAACCGACTGACGTGCCCGCCCCGCTCTCCACTGCCGCCCACCACTCCAGCACGGTTCACTCAATCGTAACACTCGTGGTTGCAGCGGTGGAACGCGACGTTCGTTGCAGCGAGTGGTGGGCGGTTCAGAGAAACGCGGAGAAGAGCGGGCGGCGACCGGCGGCCGGTCGGCTCGCTCACAGTCCGGTCTGCTGGACGCGGCTCTTCGCTTTCGGGTTGCTTTGATTTTCCTTTGTGGTTGGCGTGTGCGGGGTGGAATCGTGTCATTCGTTCAGAAGCGGATGGATGTTCTTTTCTGTTATTCTACAGGCGTTGGAGGCTGGCGAATTCCGCGGATAGTTGTAATCCCCGCCGGAGGAGGTAAGACGAACTCCATTTCGCAATCTTCTCTTTCCAATCTTTGCCGCTCCTTAACGAAGAAACACCACTGCGGGCATCAATCCACTCGGCCGTCCACTTCACGCCGCTCACTGCCCGGCGAGTGGTTAGACGAACTCGAGGGCCCGATCACCCGTTGGACTGTTGCTCGCGTCTTTGACTGGACGTCAAAAGAAGGGTTGTCAGGGGGAGGCTTATTTCACGTGCACGGCTCATGGGCGAACTGAGACGCTTATTTCGTCCGTCGCCAGAAAGTGGAACACTAATCGTAAGGTTGATAGCAGCATGTGCAGACTTCTTTTTTCTTGAGTCTAGACAGCGGTTTTCTTGTCAATAAACTCCGTCTGCAGCTGTTGTCGCGTACAGCGAAAGAATGTGGAGATGCATTCGAAATCCTGACAATCGCCCAGCGGATTGCAAGCGATTGGCGGCTATTCCCTTGCAGCAGCACGGACATTCCGCGGGGAGCTTGACTCACGGGTCTTCATCGACCGCAGCCGCTTTCATCGGCTGTCTGCTCTGCACTCACTTCAACGGGCATCACTCGCAGCTAGGAGTTGTTCGTCCTTCTTTCTTCTCGATCATTGCAGAAACCAGTGTTTTTTTGGCTGCGCTAGGCCCTGCGCTGACTTCATTTCTCCTTGCGGTGATCGCACCAAATGGCCCGCTTTTATTCCGGCCTGCGGTTGATTGGACGGTAGGTGAAAGTGATAACATCGAAAGATGCCCACCGACCAGCTCTGCATTCAATTCACTCAGCACTTTATTTCGTTTCATAACCCTCTATCAAATGATCCTTTCATTGACTCTACAAATATTCTCGTAATCTATTAACAAAACCAAATTCATGGTCGTTTTTCATTTTCGCCCACCACCCCCGTACAGTTCACTCGCTCGTTGCATTAAAAACTGCCGAGGAGAAAGGCGGCGTTTGTTGCAGCGAGTGGAGGGCGGCTCGAAGAACCGCGGAGGAGGCGGGCGGCGAGCGGCGGCCGATAGGATTGCGCACACTCCCGTCCGCTCGACGGGACTACTCGCTTTCCGGTTGCTTCGATCCTTCGATGTCGGCGGCGGCGGAATAGAGGCACCGTATGTTTTGATTGGAAACAGAGTTGCTCAGTTATTTTTTGTTGTTTTTTGGGGGTTGCCGGAAGAGAAATTCCGCACCACCAAATCGCATGAGCGTTTGTTCATCCCCAAAGAAAGTTCGCTACGACCATCAATCCAGACGGCCGTCCACCTCTCGCCCTTCGCTGCCCGCCGAGTGGTTGGGCGAACTCGACGGCGCGATCACCCGTCGGACTGTTGGTCGGGTCTGCAGCTGGACGTCGAAAGAAGGCGGTTGCAACTGAGGAAACTGCTTCTTTGTACATTGCTCGTGGAAGAACTAAATCGTTTATTCCGCGTCCACCGCACCGTAAATCTTTGGGTAATCTCCAAAAAAACATCATTTACTTGCTTGTGAAACGGTCGTAAAATCTTTCATTCGTTCACGGCGGAGGTTTTCAGCATTCGAAATCCCATTCAATCGTCCAGCAAATTGCAAGCGAATGGCGGGCATTCGCTTAGTGCTGCACGGAACCCGGCCGGGCGTCCGATTATTTGTAGCGTTTCCTAGACCGCAGCCGCTTTCATCGCCGGTCTGCTTTGCACTCACTTCAACGGGCACCACTCGCGGCTGGGAGTTGCTCGTTTTGATTTTTTCTATCAAGTCCGATTGAGTCGTCTTTCGTTTGGTGACGCTGTAACAAATTGTCATTTGCTTCTTTTGGAAGTGACAGTACCGAACAATCGGTTTTATTCCGAGACGCACCTGCGTGTCTTTTGGTGAACGCCGTGATCATGGAAGACACGCTCCAACGAGCTCTGCATTGCGTCTGATTACCGGTTTTCTTTGTTTTCGTTATTCATTCGATCCTGCATGTCCTTTAAAGCCACCCGCAATAGATGAACGAACAATTTTCGTTCGCCCTCCATCTCCACCCAGCAATCCAGCACTTCTTACTCAATCATTGCATTCGAAGCAGCAAAGGAGGGCGTCGTTCGTTGCAGCGAGTGGTGGGCGGCTCGGAGAAACGCGGAGAAGGGCGGGCGACGAGCGGCGGCCGGGCGGCTCGCCCACACTCCGGGCCGCTCAACGGGGCTCTTCGCTTTCGGGTTGCTTCAATCTTTCTTTGTGGTGGCGACTACGGAATGGAGGCATTGGTCGATTCGTTCGGTGAAAGATGATCATTATCTACTTTCTTTTGTTAATTGCCGGCTATGCAGGCCGAGAGATTCCGCGTTGTCGTCGTGAGCTTTCAATCGTATTTTTGATTGAGAGCAAAAGAGTGAGGCTAACTCATCTTCACTTTTGCTGACGACGAGGGCGGATTTTTATTCCGCAGTAGACGCATTTACGGTTTCCTGCGTTTTCTATCGTGTGCAGCATTCGCTCGAACAAAAAACATGCGTGCGGAAGGAAATTATTCGGATCCTGGGTCATTCGTTCTTTTCGTTGATGGCGTTCAGTAAACCACTTAGAATCACAATCATTTACACGCCGCCGTTTAATACTCGAGGTTCACATCAATTATTTTATCCGTTTCTTTCGATCAACGTCCAACCGGTCAATGCGCAAAACAGACACAAGAAAGATAAACCGACCTTCGTCCACTTGATTCCCCGTTCATCGAACCCATCCCCCAACAAAAAGCGAGAACTCGCCACCCGCCCGCCGACTGCCGGCCGTCGGACGCCCGAACGCGTGACGAAAAGCAGCAGAAAGGAGGGGAAAGCGGCGGGCGGGAGAAAAAAGCGGCTACGGCGGCCGCCCGACTTGACCGCCGCCGCCGAACGCGAGCGGCGAGCAGGGAGGCAGTCTGGCGGTTTTTTTTAGCGGCCGGGGGACGGAACGAGTGGGCAAAACGCACTGGAAACTACTCGAAAACGGAATGATGGGTTCTTGATTTCACCAATCCTTTACTCCGACTCGATCTAGAACGATACCCCGCTCATCGCCCGACCACAAACAACAAAGCAACGAAGAAACACCCACCCGCCCTCCACAACTATCCGCTCCTCCCCGCCGGCTTTACGCGAGCCGATGGCCGAGCGGCCTCGACGCGGTGCGGGAGGTCGCCGGCTTCCTTCGGGCGGCCCGCGGCGACTCGAAGGCGGCCGCTCGCTCGCGGTTCTCCCCGCCGGCTGCCCACTCGGGGATCTCCCGAACGAAACAAACAACAAAGCGACCAAAGAAATGCTCGAAGACGTCCACGCGTGATCGATCGACCGGAACGAGCGGGAAGGCGGCGGGAGCCGGGGAACACGCGGCCGAACGGAAGAGCGCCGAGTGGAGCAAGTGGACGAGCAGTCGGGCGGCCCGCCCGCGGGACTGCTCGCTGTTCTACGCCGGCCACGAGCTCCCCGTTGAAGGCGGCGAGGAGGCCGTCGGTCTGATCGCAGCGGCCGCGAGTTCGTGGACTGCGGGCGGTGGAGAGAAGGCGGGAGCGGCCGAGGGGCGGCGGGGACTGCGGTGGGATTTCTGCTCGTCGAGTGAACGGCGGGAAGAACCCCCCGGCCGGCCGATCGCCCGCCTTCCTCGAGCCCGACCGGCCGGCCGGACGAGCGGCGGGCGGAGCGAGTGGCCGCGAAGAACCGCCGGAAACTCGCCGGCGGTTCGAACGACCGCAGCGGGCGCACGTGGATTGAGGGCGCTCGTCCGGGCGGTCGGGCGTCCGCCGAGACCGCCGGCTGCTCGCTTCTTTCTCGTGGAAAGCGAGCAGTCGGCCGGTTGGGAGGGCGGCGGAAGACGGCGATCGTTCTGCTCGTCTCACAAGTGTCTTGTTTACAATGGAAATTTGCGTCGATTTACATTGTTGGTCCACTTTTTCTCTTACGACGTTTTGTATTCCAATGGTGGAAAATCGCTGATGTGAATAAAAACGAGTGAGTTCTTAGTGATTCTAAACATGCCGTTAAACAAATACGGGCGGATATAAACACTTTGTTGGACTACCGTTTAAAAGCGGCGAACATACAAGAGAATTGTGTCTGTATGATCACTTCTCAACTCGGCTTGAACGTAGGTCGAACAGTCTGACCTGTAAAAACGCAAGTAAGAAAGATAGAAAGCACATTTGACAAACACTGCCGTCATCCGAAGCGACCGCCAGCCGATCGCCCCTTGGATTCCAGTCGACTTCGAAGATGGCGTGCGAGTCGGTGAACTGCATGATGCGCTTTCCGCTGATCAGATCGTGGATCATGACCGAGCCGTCAAAGGACCCACTGGCGAGCAGACGGCTGTCCGGCGAAAAAGCCACCGAATAGACGGGTTCTGAACACAACGATGGAAGGTGTAAGTGGACGGCTGCTCACCTGTGTGTTCGGTGAAGTGGAACATGCATGCTTTTGAGTGCACGTCGTAAATCTTGTGCGAGTGGTCGAAAGAGACGGTGGCTACGATGTTCTGCTGCCCGGGTGCCCAGCGAACGTCGTGAACCTCCTTGTTATGGGCAAGGACGTTGAAGACGGGTTCGTCTTTGTCCAGGGCCCAGACTTTCAGCGAGCGGTCGTCCGAGCAGGAAGCCAGCAGCCGCGAAAGGCGATTGTACCGAACCGCGTTGACTTCGTTCTCGTGTGCCTGCAAACGGCCGAGTGTGAGCAGAACGAAGAAGGAGGCCGCACTCGGTAGGTCTTGATCGGCTGATTCACTCCGATTCGACACACGTGAATCGAGCAGTCGACCGAGCAGGAGGCGAACACGTCGTCATCGATCCAATCGACGTCAAGAGCGGGCGATCGGTGGAAGGCGAACTTCATCTTCTCCATCGTTTTCGGGTCCCAAACGGCCGTGCTCTGAACACCATAGATGGCTTCTAAAGGAAAGAAAAACGCAAAACTCACGTTGTCGACGCCCGCACTCAAAATGCGCGTCCCGCTCGGACTCCACTTGAGCGCGAAGATCGGGCCGTTGTGCAGTTCGGCCATCTCGTTCACCTTCAAGCCCTCCCGATTCCAAATTCTCGCCGTTCCGTCGTAACAAGCGGTCGCCAGGTACGTGCCCGTGACGTCCCAATTGATTCCCGTGACGTCCGATTGGGTGGTTACGTTTCGATGGTCGAGGACGGAGCACGACACGTCTGCGTGCAATGTCCGGGCGTCAGTGGGCGCCTGCCAAATGCGCGCCGTTTCGTCGCCTGATCTAAAACGCATGCTTGAAGAGAATGAAAACCTCCCTCTCACCCAGTGACCACGATGTCGACGTCCAGGGCAGGGCAGCAGGAGGTCATGCAGTGATACTGTGGCAAATGCCTGTTTAACGTGATCACGTTCTGCCGGTCGATCTCCAACTCGATGTCGATCCCCGGCGTGTTCGGAACTAGTTTGCCGTTCTTGGCGATGCAGAGCGGCAGACCGCCCGCATCGCTCCCTGCAAAAAATAAATAAATAAGCAAGAGATAATAAACACCAGTTACTCACCAAGAGTTGCTTCCAGAAGCTTGTCGTAGAGGTCGGACAACAGCCAGAAAGCTTTTTCTTCCGCTTTTACAGTGCTTGTCCTCGCCTCTGGGGGCAAGCATTTGTTCGAGCTGCAGGTCCCGCTCGGAGTATCGAGCGAGACGTCAACGTTCGGCATTAAAGTGGAAACTTCTGAAAGCGATTGAAATGATAAACGTAAGCTGAAAGTCCCACCGTTGCGACGTATCTTCGCCGACGAAGAGTCTTCATCGTACCCTGCCCGACAGCTAAAAGTGCAGCCTACGTTTGAGTATGTTCCCGATGCCCGCTCGAGCTCAAATTTGTCACGTGTATAGGGAAGGTCAAAGCAAATAAGCACACCAACAAACAGCAACCGAGTCAAAAAGATGATGATGAAAATCCATTTTTTCCGAAATGTGGGCGACAACTAAAAGTGCAGCCTTTTTTCGGCGCTGGCGTCTATCGCAACCGCGGCTTTTTGTTGCTTAAGCGAGATACCATTTTGTTCGTCTCGTCGAGCTCTATCCATTGAGGTATGGTGCAACATCACACGAATAACAGCTAGGACAGGATTCTCTTTCAAACATGGGTAATGATGATATCGTTCGAAACGGGTGTGGCAAGAGACATACGTATTTCTCCTGTCGCCGAGTGCCATGGAGTAGTTGTCCAGAACATTGCGAATCACGAGCGATCAAGAAAAACGTCCAAAATCAAACGACCTCGAGGCTTTGCGCACTTTCGAACGGCACCTCGACAGCCTGATTCGTCATTTCGTTTGTTTCTGCCACTGACACACGAAATTCGTAACTTTTAAGGCGTGCAGTTTAACTTACACAACACACTCTTCAATTTGTTGTTGAAGTTCTATCGCAACGAATGGGTGGCTTGCCCGAAAACGACGTAAACGCAAACTACTTTGCCATCGTCAAAGGCGACGATTGGCAACGTTCGGCCGCGGTGTTTCAAACCTCCAAACGGCTTCTACGGTGACTGTCAACGCTGCGTGAACTAATTGGAGTCCGGAAATCGTCTGTAGAGTGGGGCAGAACGAAGCTGGAAAAGTCACAACTTGTGAAGGGTGAATCCGGTCAAAAACACACTTGCAGTGCTCGATTTCGAATCTGTCAAGAAAATCATTGCCTGTGAATAAGTGGCGGGGAGTCGTCTAATCCCGGAACAACTCAAAAAGTGATTGTTTGTTGACGTTGCTTCACGTTAAGCCCGGTTATAAGCGCAGAAGTCCTAGAGGGTCATCTCAAAGCTATTTTTTCTTGACCACAAAACATCGCAACGGACCGTACAGCAACAGAACTACCGCCTACAATCTCTGAGCTTGTTGAATTCACCAGTCTGCACGTGAGAAAGGATGTTTGAAGAAGGCTGAGTCCCTTGGTCGTCTCTTCTGGAGTGTTCAAGTTCAAAGTGGTGCCAAGCAACGGTAGCAGGTCGGCAGCCTGCAAACTTGGCGAAAACATAAACGAGAATGTCTCCTCCATCTTCTACACGCAAAAGCAAAGCAGCCATCGGGCTGACAATGAACTTATCGGCCGTTCAAAAAAGGCTGCACTTTTAGTTGTCGGTCTCGAAATGGACTAACTTTATTTTCTCTGCGGTTCGTCGAGGGTTTTGATTGCTTTGGATGTTTTCACAACCGACTTGGACCACTGCATGAACAAACCGGGTTTGAGCTCGAGCGGGCATCGGGAACATACTCAAACGTAGGCTGCACTTTTAGCTGTCGGGGAGGGTACTGGCCACCCGGAAAATCGTCTGATGAAAAGCCAAGCAAAGAGGCGCGGCGTTTGGCCGTCAAGTTAACATCTTCCACTAGCATCGAATGGCGATCAGAACTCTTTGACGAGCTGCAACTATCACCGGCAACGGATGCTTTTTTTGGTTGGTGAAATTGCAGATGATCGCCCGGTTGGGGGACAGCAAGGGGCGGTCGCTCGGCATTCAACTGACGCTTTTGGAATTGCTGCCTAGCTTGCCCCGAAAACTTCTTACAGACTCTAATAACGGCCTTCAAACAAGCAAACGTCAAAAAACAAAAAATTATAATTGGTACCTGAGGTTCGAGCATCCCTTCTATAATCTTCCAAAGGGCCATTTCAATAGTGTCTTTTACAACCGTCTCTTTGAATTTAGTACGCTCGCCCTTGTTACAATTCGCATCTCGCTCGCAAGACACTGCATTAGTTACTGTGGATGGAGAATGCGAGATAGAAGTCATGATCGTCGTGTTCGTATTTCCACGAGGACTCGACACCGCTTGCGCACGTGAGCTCAATGACCTAAAAAAGCAAAGGATGTAACGTAGGAAATAAAACTCACTTTAAAGAAAGTCTCACGCATTCGAGTTTATCATGTTCGCTAATGGTAATCACAAACAACTCGTCGTCGTTTCCTGTTTCCACATTAACCATTGCAGAAATGTAATGAATGGGCGTTGCTATAACGCCTATTCTTTCCCATCGCGGTTCTTCCAAGTTGCAGCGGTGAACAGGATATTGCAGCGCTCCATCGACGATCTCAAACCCGTAGCTGTACACGTGGCTTAGTGACCAAAAATAACGAAGCCCGCGGTACTGTAATCGAGTAGGATTATTGCCGAGTTTCACACGTACCCTATTTATCTGAACTTTCGAATTAAAAGCGTTGTGCTCGTCTCTAAAATTTTGTGGACTTTCAGATAATTCCTTGAGCAGAAGCCAACTTGCGTTTTGTCCAGAGAATACCATGACTGAAAAGTCGGCTTGTCTAACGGATCGCTGTTGAAGTGTGTAAGTGTGCACGTTTTTGTCGATAAGTCAAACGTGAACAAGAGCTCCGAAAAATAGCATTTCATGCCGTACAACAAGCCCGTTCTGCCAAAGTGGTAGAAACTCCGGGTGAGTCCGGCTCCGACAGCATAGTCCCAGTCCAATTGGAGAGTGGGTTTGTCGATGTCCAAACGAACACATCGGAATCCTTCGGCATAGTCTCGATTAAGCACCGCCTGCTGAACATCCACGTCTTTTCCAGTAATTTCCGTAAAAACGTAAGCAAAGCCATAGCTGCTTTCCAGCACGATCGCTTCATAGTTCTTGTCGGCAGGATTTAAGCGGACCAGAACCAAAAAACCGTGTTCGAGCAAGATGAGAGTGGTGGAATTCAGAACCACAAAATCCTCTACTTCTTGGCATTTGCGATTTTTGGGAAAGTAGAGCCTGCTCAGTAGAAATGGTAAACGATGTAGCAAGTCAATACAAACATGTTGGTGTTGTCGTTTATGCCGCCAGCAACAAGCGAGCCGTTTGGACAGAAGACCCACATGCGACCATTACCCGACGACAAACGAATCCGCAGTGTTGCTTTCTAAACAAACATAGCCAGAAAAGGAGTCTCTCTTACCACCGTTTCCAAGCGACTAATGAGCTCCTTAATTTGCCTTCGCTTTTCTTTTGCTACGTGCCGTTCACCAGCGGTCTTTTCGACAATCACGTGTTTTCTCGTATCACTTAAAGAAAAAAGGCAGCTCGTAGACGTTTGAGGTTCTTTTCGTGTAGTAATACTCCTCTTTTCTCTTGTTTGCTGCGTTTTTACAGCAACTTTAAGAGCTTCTTTGGGACCTAGATTTCTTAAACAACACGTGATTTCAAACTGCTACATACAAATTATTATTGTGCAATCAGTTTATTGACGTGTGCATTCCGACGCTAAAAAAGCGGTGAGTCCCATAGTTATGTGTTTACATACCCGAGTCCGCAATTGTCGCGTAGTTTTTGCACGCATATTTTACGTCTGCGATCAGAGCAAACGTCAACGAAAGAGGCAGGTGTGGGACAGTGGGCTCGAAAACACTAATGATATCATTAAAAGATGACTAGAGAAAAGGGCATTAGTAAAAAAATGGATAACTGACCTCGATACTAGTGAAACCAAAATGACGATAAAACGTCAATTGCGCAAAATGCAGTTCATAGTTTGTGACTGCCATTCCATTGAGTACGTCGACAAAAGTGTTCAACCGAACGGCGAATTCTTGCGTCCTTAGGGCCAAAACATCCCATTCTTGATTTTCCTAAATCAAATTTTCTTGCGGAAGATGTATTTTATGTCCTTACGTGTAGCCAACCCCATATTCGCAAATCGGAGTCGTCGATGATTAGAAGCGGCAGTTCCAAATGTTTAGAGATCAACTGTCGAATGCCTCTTGCGTAGTCCTCGTAGCGCCGTTTGAAGTTGTCGTCAGTCGAGTAGATGAGCTCGGTGTATTTGGCGTAGCGATCTTGTGGAGAGATTTTGTTGTACACGGGCTTGTTAATTTTTTCTACGGCTTTGCGGTAGTCAGCCAATAACACACGAACGACGAGCTTTTCTTCGTTAAACGGACGAAAGGCACACTGAGCGTATGAGAGCGCGTGTTGACCAGATGAGCCAGTATCTAAACGATATGCGGTTAGCATGTTTGAACGTATCTTCAAACGCACCTTTCTGACATTTTGATAGAAACGAAGGAATCCACCCACTCGTGGGCGGTGACGGGTGATTCTCAAAATCCCAATGCGCAAACGCCTCTTTTGTTCCCGTTTGTAAATGATCGAAAAGCAACTTCTTCCACTCATTCGGATGTTCGACGAGTGCATCGCCAAGCATGTACGAGAGTTTCTGGGGCACGTAATCGAAGTCAGTACGTGATCCATGAATGAACGGATGAGTATACGCGTCAGCAGTTCGAATTCGATTCTCAGGATCAAACGACATCATTCGAAATAACAAAGAACGAATTGCCACGACTAAACAATAACTTTTTGAGTTTACGCACGTCTAGTTGCAGTAATTATCTTACTATTGTTGTCACCGGCGGCGTGCGACAGCGCTTAAAATAAACGATAATTGTTCAGAGGAAAAATGAGTACTTGCTTTTATCGGTAACTTTGAGATCGTCGTATGAAAGAAGCTGTTCAACGGTAGTTTTTGCCCGATTTTCAAAGCCTGTAAACACCACATCAAAGTTCTTTCGCACTAGCTTACCAAATAGCGTCTTTTGCTTGCTTAAAACATTCGCTTCAGAGCCACCTTTAAAAAGACGTTCTCCTTTGATAAGTTCGTACAAAATGCATCCGGCCGCCCAAATGTCGACTACAAAGAATCAAGTTCAGATGGTTTCGATTTACTTACCGCTTTTTGTGTATTTATTTACGCTAATCACTTCGGGCGCACGATAGCATTGTGCGGTAACGTAAGTCGTTTGGTTCTTCACGTCCGTCGATCCATATATGTCTTCGGTTGAAAGGCCAAAATCGATGAGTTTTATGTGGTACCGCGCGTTTCGGAGAACGTTCTTTGGGTGCAAATCCTGAACAAGCGTTAAGTTTCGTAAAATGTTGTGGCAAGTACCCGGTGAATGATATTGTGTTCATGCAAGTAAACTAGAGCAGAAAGTACATCGCTCATGATAGAACGAGTAACGGATATATCAAAGCGTTTTTCAGTTTGCAACAACGCTTCCAGAGTACTGCCGGACAACAACGCTACCATGTAGAATTCATTAAAACTGTCAAGTGTTACCGCTGGAGTGAATACGTCGTGTAATCGTAGAATCTAAGCCAAAAATTCAAAGCTAAAAACTATTGTTTACCGTGTCATGAGATATTGACTTTGTGAGAAGAACCTCTCGATAAGCGTTCTCTGCGGTTTTAACGTCCTGGAACGGGCGTTTGGGCCGCTTGATAGCCACGTTGTTCCATCGCCCTTGTCGAGCGGCGCTGCAAACACATGAAATAAAAGAATGTTTAAAAAACCACTCACTAAACGACTGCTTGACCGCCTTCATCAAGCCGCTGCACTTGCACGTATTCTTTGGGTAGTCGACAACCATCGAAGCCTTCAATGTAACGAAACTTGTGTTTTTCTTCAGCCATCAAACCAAAAAGCGTGTACGTACACCAGCTGAAAATTCAAGTAGGCTGTAGAAATGCTTATAGAACTTGTTAGTTTCCGTCGCACAAACGATAGAAAGATTTTCTTGTTTGGAATTGGCAAAATAAAAACAACAAACGGCAGAAAGTCAATAAAACGGCTGGACAATCCTTTCACCAGCAGCGAAGAAAATCAAAGAAAAACGCCAAACGGCGCAATTTGCCTTTTCGTTGGCTGATAAGAACACCAAACGAAGAAAAAAAGGTGTGGCGCACGCGGAGACACGATGGAGACGCCAAGAGAAGACCTTTGCAACAAACAACGTGGCGGGTATGCTTAGCGCGTGTCACGAATTCCCCGACTCTTTTTGCCCAGCATGAACCGTCGAGTAATTAGCGGTAAACTTAAAATAATAAAGCACACGGCTGAAACTCCGCTCACAATCAGCAACTGCTCCCCTTGTTCGACAAGCGAACAAAGGCCGACTCGTACCACAAGCAGCTATCCATACTGCGAGTTCCGCCGTGCACGCAGGAGAGGGCGCACGGAACTGGCCGCTTTGAGACGATCGGCAAGTGGGCGGAAAGACAAGTAAGAGGACAAAAGCTGGCCGACAGACCGCCCGCCTTCTCTCAACGGGAAAAAATAACTCGTGAACACTTCGTACTGGCCGCTTCGGACGTCCGCCGCCTCGAACGACAAACCGCGAGTAAAGCCGCTTTCCCAGGGAGATCCACTCGGCCGATCGCCCGTCCTGCTCGCCGCTCTCCCGACTGCCGGCCGATCGACCGGCCACTCACTCGAGAGAAGATTCCCCAGCGATCCCCCGGACGTCAAGCCCGCCTTCTGCTCCCCGTTGGACACCCTTGCTTTTGTTCGCGGCAAGAGTTTATTCGACCGATCAGAAGCGGGGGATGGGCGTCATGTTGGGGTAGACGGAGGGGAGGATCTACCGGCCGCACTCGCTGCTCATCAGCGCGTGGAAGCCGCCCGGTCCGTCCACGTCCAGCCGGCTCTTGCGGAGCGCGTCCACGGCGAGGCGGAGAAGCGAGTCGGGCGTGCTGAAGTAAAGGGAGTGGTTTGAGTTGTTGGAAAGAGGCCCACTTGAAGAGCAGGCGACAAACTACCATCTTGTTGTCACTATTTTGCTTGTGAGCAATCAACAATCCACCATCTTTACTGCTGTTTGCGTCCATGATCGGAGAAATCCGGGCGGCCTTAAGTTTGACGATCGGCAGTTTCTTCCATTCGAATCGCTCCAAATCGCAACACATTACAAAACAGTGTTGCCCGTTGCTATCGAATTTGTTTGCGCTCGTGTAAGCGTTCTTTCCCGACCAGCCGTAAGTTATAGCGATGATCTAAATCAAGTGAGATGTGAGAGCCTTCAATATTCCACGTACTCCTTCGGTGTCCCCGGACAGTTTGATCTGGCTCCACGTTTTTGCCTTAAAATCGAACACGTGCACGGAAGTCAGCTGGTCGGTCCAACAAGGAAGTGCGTACAAGAAATCTTCGTCTTTATTTAAGTGGTAAGAACGCGTCACATCCATTGTTCGATATATCCGCTCCACGTGCAGACAAGCCGTGTCGATGTCCAAGCGTGCGAACCAAAGTAGATCGGGGCAGCAACTACCAAACACCGCGCGCTCGAGAGCCACATTCGTTCCTTGGATTCGAGTAAGGACGTACGTAGTCCAGCGCATCGCCGGTCGGCCCATTTTCACCCACACGCGCTCGAAATTCTTCCTTTCCGGGTTCAAACGAAGCAGGTACAAAAAGCTGTTCGAATTCCCAACGATAGTGGTTGGATTGACCACAACAAAGTCTTCAGTTTTAGTCGGCAACGGATTTACGCTTTGAATTGTGAATATGCTAAAACCACTCAAGCATGCAAACAAGAAAGAAGCTTACATCTGACTGTCACGAAGGAAATCCAGCACGCAAAGGCGCGTGGACTTATCGCAGAGAACGTACGCATAACGACCGCTAGACGAAAAACGAATAGGGTCGCCGTCCTGAAATGTAATAAAACGTAACGGGCTTTACACGAAGAATAACATGCCTGGTGAAGGAAATTAGTGTACACTCCGAATTGTTTGCTCAGAGGCGACTGTTCACTGGAGAATCCATCAGAAGCAGACTCTTTTGCATGTTCCATCAAGCTGATTTCGCCCGACGAACGCTGTTGGTAGACGCCTGACTGCTTCATTTCGCCGCCGACCGCGTTTCACAGCGACCCAAACGGAAAGAAAGCCGGTCGTCGAACACGCGGCAGCCGCACGAATGAACGCGCCCGCTTGCCCGCCGCCCAGCCGTCCGCCCGCGTGTTCCCGCAGTGCGCACTCCGCCGCCGCTCTGCGCGCACTCGAGCCGCCCGCCGCCCCGACTGCCCGCGAGACCGCCGGCCGCTCTGTGCGGGAGATCCGCCCGCTGCTCGCCGCTCCTCTCCGCCGCGTCCAGCACGCGCCCGCCCGACCGCCCGCCCACTCGGCCGAACGGAGAAGAAGGCGGGCGGCAAAAGGGCGACCGCCTCGAAACACGCCCGGCTGCGGGCTTCTTTTCGCCCTTCCGCCGACCGGGCGGCAGATCGCTGGAGTGGTCGGTTGAACGAAGGAGTCGGAAGGAGTCGGCAGAAGGCGGGCGGTGAGTGGACGGCCGAACGGACTGGAGAACACGAGCGGGGCGACGAGCCGCCCGGCCGCCGTGGTCCAGTGGATCCGCGCGCCGACTGCCGAGCGGGCGGCCGGGCGGCGAGTCCAGCGAGGAGGGCGGCGAGCAAGCGGGCGGGCGGAGTGGACGGAGCGGCGGACTGCAGAGAAGAACGCCCCACAACACGCAATCGAACGAGCGTGCGGTTTCGATCGATCGGGCGGCTTCTTTGCGGCGCCCGACCGTTGGGATCGCCGCGACTCGCGGCGGCGGCGGCCGCTCGTCCACTCGCCGTCCACTCGGCTTCTTTCGACGGCCGCCGCCACTCGCCCGCTTCCGTCGAGCGGCCCGCCGAGGAGCCGCCAGCCGACCGACCGGCGGCCACTCCCGCAACGAACCGAACGGTCGAATCGAACGGACGGGCGGTCCTTCCGCTCACTCCCGACTGCCAACGAGAACGAGCGGCCGCCCACCGCTCGAATGGCGGAAGAAGGGGATCCCCGCCGAGTGGACGACCCGCCCGTCGGCCGCCGTAGTCCAGTGGAGACGGCGATTGACTGCCGCTTTCTGCTGCCGGCGAGTGGGCGGTTGTGGAGTGCAGCGATTCGAGTCCCGCGTTATTCCGACCGCGCTTTGAAAGTTGTCAGCTGGTTTATTGCTGCACGAGGTCGACAATCATGCTTTATTCCGACGGTGCTTCTCTTTGAGCGTGGGAAGCCGCCGCTTACGGCCGCCGCCCATCTAGCTTCTACGGTCTTTTTTCGATGATCGTCGCTCATCCACGAAAGAAACGACCACTGCAGCCATCAATCCAATCGGCCGTCCACCTCTCGCCACTCGCTGCCCGGCGAGTGGTTGAACGAACTCGAGGGCGCGATCACCCGGCGGGTCCTTGCTCGGGTCTTCAGCTGGACGTCGAAAGAAGAGGATTGCAGTGGGGTGGCTTCTTTCACTTGCGACGTTCGTCGGAGAACTGTGCCGTTTATTCCGTGGAAGGGGTCTGAATTACGAGTGGGTGTTGCCGCGTTCGTTTAGCGGATTGCCAGTGAGTAGCGGCAATTCGCTTGGCGCTGCACGGAAAGTCGGCCGGACGTCGAAGTTCTTGTAGGTTCTCACCGACCTCAGCCGCTTTTATAGGCAATCTGATCTGCACTCACTGCAACATGCAACACTAGCGGCTGGGAGTTGTGCGCTTGTTTTTTCGGTTATTGCTGAGACCGGTGGTCATTCTTTCCGCTGCGGACAAAATATGTAGCATTGAATTCACTTTTTTGACAACGAGCGTACGGAGTTGTTTGACTTTACTCCGTTCGGATATTGCATTGGAGGGTCGAGTTCGGAAATCAATGCACCGCGTGTCGCTGAACGTAGAATTCCATTCGACTAACGGTTTTATTCCGCAGACCTTCCTCGTCTTTGCTGAAGGTATGATCTTTTGTGGTGTCCAATGCATTTTCCCGATAAATGAACGAAAGAAGCGCCACGCTCTCCATCTCCACCCCTACTCCTGCACTGTTCACTCAATCGTTGCATTCGAAGCTGCCGAGGAGGAGGGCTCCGTTTGTTGCAGCGAGTGGTGAGCGGCTCGAAGAAAGGCGGAGAAGAGCGGGCGGCGAGCGGCGGCCGGTCGGCTTGCCTGCCTTTCCGTCCGCTCGACGGGGCTCTTCGCTTTCGGGTTGCTTCCATCTTTCCTTGTGGCCGGCGCAGGCGGAATGGGGCATCGCTTGATTAGGTTAGAAGCAGGTGGTCATTCTTTTATTCTTTCGTTGTTTATCGGGCGTTGATGAACGGCTTATTCCGACCACTCCTGCATTTATTGAGTCGGTTTTTTCGTACGTTATACGTCCAACAAAGTATAACAACAAACAAACGCAAACAAGAATTAACCGACCTCACCCACCCGAATCGCCGTCCATTCGCATCCATCCACCAACAAAACGCGGAGAGTCTCGCCACTCCTCCGCCGACTGCCGGTCGTCGGGCGCCCAAACGCGCGACGAAAAGCAACAGAAAGCGGCGGGCGGCGAGCGGCGACGTCGACCGCCCGACTTGACCGCCGCCGCCCAAAACGAGCGAGCGGGGGAGAGGCTGGCAGGCGGTTCACTTTTGCGGCCGGGGTGGAAGGAAGGCGGCGAGTGGGGAGAACGGATTGGAGACTGCTCGCAGATGAAACGAGGGGCTCAAAACCTCGTCGATTCTTCCACTATTACACCATAAACAGCTACTTTACTGATTTCATCGCACACCCACAAACAAGCAAACAAATAATCAATGCAAGCAGCCGTCCTCCACGAATCCCCGCTCCTCCCCGCCGGCGTCACGCGAGCCGATCGCCGTGCGGACTCGACGAGGTGCGAGAGGTCGCCGGCTTCCGTCGAGCGTCCCGCGACGACTCAAAGGCGGCCACTCGCTCGCGGTTCTCCCCGCCGGCCGCCCGCTCGGGGATCTCCCAAACGAAACGAACAACAAAGCGGTCAAAGAAATGCTCGAAGACGTCCACGCGTGATCGATCGGCCGGAACGAGCGGGAAGGCGGCGGAGAGAAGGCGGGAGCTCCCCGCACTGCCGGCCGGAAGAGCGCCGAGTGGAGCGAGTGGACGAGCAGTCGGGCGGCCGTCGAACTGCCCGCCCGCGGGACTGCTCGCTGTTGCCCGCCGGCCACGAGCTGCCCGTTGAAGGCGGCAAGAAGCCCGTCGGTCTAATCGCAGCGGCCGCGCGGAAGTCGGCGGAATTCGGGCAGTGGAGAGAAGGCGGGAGCGGCCGAGGAGCGGCGGGCAGCGGGGGCTCCGGTGGATTTCTGCTCGTCGAGTGAACGGTGGGAAGAACCCCCCGGCCGGCCGACCGCCCGCCTTCCTCGAGCACGACCGGCCGGTTGGACGAGCGGCGAGCGGACGGGCGGCCGCAAAAACCGCCGGAAACTCGCCGGCGGTTCGAACGACCGCAGCGGGCGCACGTGGATTGAGGGCGCTCGTCCGGGCGGTCGGGCGGCGTCCTCTCCGCCATTCGAGCGGGCGGCCGCCGAGATCGAAGCGCCGAGTGGTCGTGCTCGCGGAGATCCCCCGAATGCTCACTTCTTTCTCGTGGCGGCGATCGTCCTGCTCGTTTCGCGAGTGTCCTGTTCGCGGTGGAGATTTCATGAGTTTCGACGTTTTTTTTAGTTTTAACACGTTTATGAGTGGTTGGAATTTAGTGAAGAGATTTAAAGATGTTAAAGGAAGTCGTTAGCAAAACGATGAATTATATATATGTCTTGCTTGGACTGCGGTTAAAAATACTGTAAAATTAATAAAATAATATGTGCACATGCTTGTAAAACGGAAAAAAGGGCATAATAAACGGAAAGATCAACCGAACGGCGGCGATTTCATCGAGTCGTACTCGCGTTGCGAAAGTGCTAATGCTGCGGCAAGGATGGCATCTTGGTCCGCCTCGCTTTCTAGGAATCCATAAAAGTAGAAAAAGAACAACCGCAGACACACCGGCTGTTGATGCCGAAGTTTTTTGTAGAGGCCGGACGACGGACGAGCGGCTTCTCCTTCGTCTTTCGAGGTGCTCGCTCTCGCCTCCGGGAGCACGAATCCATTCGAAGTGGGGGACCCATCTAGAACATCCCACCCGGCGCCGAGATTTAACATCGAAACGAAAGAGTCTGGAAAAAAAGAGTGAAAAAGGAAAGCATGCGTGGCATTGCTATTGTGACGGAAGGTTGCCAACGGAGAACTCTCGTGCTGGGCATCCAAAAAACCTCCAGTTGGCAAGTTGGGTAAAGAGGCAGTTCGTTTGGCCTCCGAATAGCCATCTTGCGCATGAGCGGCGCCTCCGATCGAGTGATAGCCTTTTGAGCGACGCTCTGCGAACTGCTGCCCGGTTTTCTGCAGCTGCAGAAAGTCCAAATAAGATTCGCTGACGACCTTTAAAAAACAAACGCTTGGTTGAAAAAGTGAAACTACTTCGTACATAACGTTCAAGCTCTTTTTCCGTGAGCTCCCAATCGGACAATTCGCTTTTGTGCATGGTCTCTTCGGTCTGTTTCGGTTCGGAGGCCTGCGTGGTCATGTGTTGCAGACCACGTTCCGCTGCTTTTACCGAATTATCAGATGCATCATCACCTAAGTAAAGAAAGACATTGTAATCGTGTTTGAAACTTAATCTTGCCAACAGCAATGCTCAAAGGTGACAATTTTATGAGCGAAAGATTGTTGGCGGGTCTTTTAACATTCGGTGTATTTGCGTTCGAAGTTCTGAAATAGAAAGCCATTTAATGAAACTAAAATGATTCGCCCGTACGGAAAGTTTTCCACTCCGGGATTGCCGCCGTTTCTGTGGAGTATCGCTAACAACTTGTCGTCTCCCGTTTCATCGTCGGTCTCAACAAAAATGTGTTCGATAGGTTTTGACACCGACACAACGGCTATTCTTTTCCATTTCGGCTTTTCCAAACTGCATTGATGAATCGGATATTGGAGGGCTCCATTGACGACTTCTAATGTGTAGCAATAAACGTTGTTGGGTGACCAGTATAGGGTGTCGTAACGTGCCTATAATCAAACAATTAAGGTCAAGTGTGTTTTTTAAACTCCACTTTATATAACCGAAGTTCATCGCGAATTTCGGGGCTTTCGTGTTTGTCACTAAAATGCGGTACGGTTTCGGTTAAAGAGAAATTTTTACGTGAGTGTGGAGAACGTCCATGGGGAGGTCGGAGCATCTTGCGGAAGACTACTAATAGTTGTAGCAATCCATCTTCTTTTCGATAAGTTAAACGTGAACAACAGTATTGGATTATCGCGTCTCATGCCGTACAACAGTCCAGCTTTGCCATAATTGTAAACGCATCGTTGGTGGGTAGCACTGACACGGCAACTCCATTCCGTTTGCAGACAGGGCTTATCAATGTCCAAACGAGCAAATCGCATTTCTTCGGCATAGTCTTGATTGAGCACGGCCTGCTGAACATCCACGTCAGTTCCAGTGATATCCGTAAAAACGTAGGCATAACCATGGCTCTCTTCTAACATGATCGCTTCGTATTGCTCCTTTGCAGGAGACAATCGAACCAGAATTAACGAATCCCATTCAAGCACGATGATAGTGGTGGAATTCATGACCAAAAAATCTTCCACTTCTTCGCACTTGTGATTTTTGGGAACGTACACCCTGAAAAATCTATACAACTGAAATGCATTCAGATTCCATACATACTTCGTTTCGCCAAATACACCAAAAAAAGAAGACCCGTTGTGAATGAATCCGCCCGGCTTATTAAACAACAGTCGCACTTTTGGCTATAAGAATGTCTTAACAACACGAAAAAACACACCCACTATGCGTTTGAACTCGCTAATGGTCGCTTTTGCATGACATCGTTCTTGGTTTAAAGCCGGGTTGAAACCAGCTCTTCCGTTACACGCGGGTCCTTTCGTTTCTTCCATCGAAAAATAGATGGTATCGTTGACGCGCGTATCT
Source organism: Aphelenchoides fujianensis (assembly GCA_024699865.1). Lineage (NCBI taxonomy): Eukaryota > Metazoa > Nematoda > Chromadorea > Rhabditida > Aphelenchoididae > Aphelenchoides > Aphelenchoides fujianensis. Next base: position 222,355 of record JAMPIO010000068.1, on the reverse strand, counting down.
GCACACTCTTTTGCATCCAACGCCTCGGTGGGGTTTGAAGAAACAAGGGCGGCTTCATCTCTGCAATAAAACGGATACGTAAGTCAGGCGTAAGATCGGACTGTAAACGGAGTGCTTGAAATTTCTTTTTCATTCTTTCTTCAATTTATTTTAATAAAATCAAATAATTTATATAATAAACTCACGTCCGTGTTGGAACCAAAAAGCTTGTAGACGGTTGCGGTTCATCCTCGTCTTTTGCGCTATTTTCTTCCGTGTTTTGGGAAACTTCCAGCGCGCTTTTTGGACCTATAAATTTGGTGACAAGGTTTTTTTAGTACTCCTTACAGAGAATAATAGTGCAAGGGTTTGCATTGTGTTTACAATACAACACTAAACGACGACTGGTATTTGCAGTCCATAAGTTCGCTACCAACCCGACTCCGCAATCGAGACGACATTTTTGCACTGGTGTTTTACAGCCGCGATCACAGCAAATGTCAAATCAACGGGCAGTCTTGCCACGGTGTGCTTCAAAGGAGCAAGAATATTTTGTGGGGATTCCTAAAACAATGAGTATAAGAAGGCAAACGCTTACGAACTTCTGAGGTGATTCTTCCATAGGGGTAAAGAACTACATGCGGAAAATGCATCTCGTAGTTTCCGACTTTCACACGATTGAGCTCTTCAATGAAGCTGTCCAAACGACGCGCGTGTTTGATCACACGCTGGGCCAAGGCGTTCGAATCATCAACAAACTAAAGTCGGATCAAATCATTAAAGATCTCACTTACACAAAACCACTCCCATCCTCGCAGATCAGAGTCGTCGATAATCAGAAGCGGAAAGTTCGAGTTCATTTGCATCAACTGTTGAATGTCCGTCGCGTACTTCTGGTATCGCTTCTCAAAATCAAGATCGGTCGAATAAATAAGGTCGACGTATTGTTCGTAGCGGTATTGTAAAGAGAAGGTATTGTAAGTCGCTTTGTTGATTTCTTCGACGGCTTTGCGGTAGTCAGCCAACAACACACGAACGACAAGCTTCTGTTCGTTGAACGGCCGAAAAGCACACTGGTCATAAGAAAGAACGTGTTGTTCAGGTAAAGCGGTATCTAAATCGCAATGTACTTTAAAATGACCAGTTTTTGAACACCTTTTTCGCATTTTGACCGAAAAGATGGGATCCACGCACTTGTCGGGGGAAAAAACGGATCCGTTTGTTTTTTCAAGTGATCGAAGAGCATCATTTTCCACTCTGTCACTGTATCAAAAACTGCATCTCCAAGAGAGTATGATAGCTTTTGCGGCACGAATGGGAGATACATCTTTTCGGCCCGAATGAATGAGTGAGACAAGCCATCCAAAGCGGAAATTCGAGCAGCTGGGTTAATGGACATCATTCGAAGAAACAAGTCGCGAGCCTCTTTCACTAAACCAAGGTGTGGAAAAAACACTCATTGCATTTACGCACGGCGCATATGTCGAACAGTTCCTGGCTTTACGACTCCAGTAAAGCCGCACTTCACTTCTTCAATAGAACAATGAAGTATCCGTTAAATAATCAAGAACAACTCACCGTCCAGTGGCATAATAGTGTCGTCTGGCCACAATGTTTCAACAGTAGCTTTTGCTTTGTTTTCATGATCCGGACCGCCTGTAAACATTAGTTGAAAAATAAACGTTAAAAACCTACCGAAAAAGTAGTATTGTTCGGCCAAAAGGTCATTTTCGGTTGGCCCTTTAAAAAGGGGTTCGCGGTTGAAAAGCCGATAAAAAATGCAACCGGCCGCCCAAATGTCTACTAAAAACAAAGAAATGCACGTATCATTGTTTCTTACTAACCGCTCTTTGTGTATCTCTCTTCGCGAATAACTTCAGGTGCACGATAGAGTTTAGCGATCACGTACTGTGAGAGCTCTTTTGTGCTCGCTTTTCCACTGGTATCTTCGGTTGAAAGGCCAAAATCGATGAGTTTGATCTTGAGAAATGTGTCAACAACGATGTTATGCGGATGCAAGTCCTGAAAATGATATTTTGGTCAGTATGTGTTTATGTTGAATACTCTATGAATGATGTCGTGTTCGTGTAAGTAAGCTAGCGCAGCAAGTATTTGATACATGATGATGTACGTGTCTCGAGTGTACATGCATTCCTTGCTTTGAAGCCAGGTTTCCAAAGTTTTCCCCGACAACGAAGCCACCATGTAAAAATCGTAGAAATCTGTCGGTGCTTTAGCGGGAGTAAAAGCATAGCGTAAATCGGCAATCTAAAAACAAAAAATAAAAGCTAGTTCAAACTCTTATTACACATGGGTGGCTGATCGATTGAATAAGGAAATACTCTCGGCAGGCATTCTCGGCGGTTTTGATGTCTTCAAACGGCCGTTTATGTCGCTTAATGGCCACGTTTTCCCACCGGCCGTGTCGAGCGGTGCTGCAAGCTTGTGAAAAGAAGAACAAACAATGCTTACAAAACGTCCGCTTGTGTGCCTTCACCGAGCAGTTGCACTTCTTAAACTCTATGGGAAGCTGGCATCCGAGCCCTTCAACGTAGCGAAATTTTCCTTTTAAACTGGGCATTGAATAAGAAGCCAACGGGCACTCAACCTTGAGTGGAATAAACTACCGTTAAATAGACTAAATCGGCGGTATTTTAGTCGGGGGAAATTTTTAACTATTCAAAAGGCAATAATGAATCGTAAGAAAGATGCCTAAAGACGACCGAAAACTCAATTGACCGCTGAATTCTCGTTTTGCATTGGCAGCGAAGATAATAAGAAAAACGCCAAAGAAACCGCATTGTCCGTTTTGCTGATAAAAACGGCAAACAAACCAAATAAGGTGCGGCTCGTTGCGTTGTTGGGGGGACGAGTGCGAACGCTCGATTCGTCGCTTGCGGCGCGATTAGGAGTGCAGAGCGGGGCGAGCGGAAAGAACGGGGCGGCCGCCGTTGGGTAGTCGGGAAGCAGCCAACCCACCTGCCGCGCTTCCGCCCGCCCGCTCTCGCCGCTCCGCCGGCTGCTCGTCGAATTCGCGAGTGACTCGAACGAACGAGCGGGCGCCCCTTGGAGTCCACCAGTCGGCTCGGCGGATGGACGCGCCGAGGGGACGCCCGCCGCCTCCAGTCGCCTCCTTCCGGCCAGTGGGCAGCTCGTCTCGCGGAATGGAGGCGCCCGACGGGAACACGCGGCGGAGCGGCGACTTCGGCCACTCCGCTCGCCCGGCCGCCGAGCTGTTGGGGTCGCCTTCCCTCTTCTCGTGCCCGGGAGGCGAGTGGGCGGCCCTTCCGATCGCCCCGTCCACTGGGGGGAAGGCGTTGCAGCTCGTTCAATGGCGCCGGGCGCGTCGGGCGTCTTTTTTCTCCGCCCGCCCGCCCGCCCGCTCTCTTGCGCGCCGCTCGCGCACGGCCGCCGGACGCCGCCGCCTCGCCGCCCGCCGATTTCGCCCGCTTTTCGGCGTGTTTCGGGCGAGAAGCGGGTGACTTTTGCGATCATTCGTGCGTTGATTGACGGCCCGTGATTGCATTAATTTACTGTTATTGCAGGCGAGTGGAACGATTGTAGGCGGATTTCTCATCGCTTTTGCGGAATTTTGGCGTCGATTGCGATTTGATGCCGAATAGTCGGGTTGCTTTTTTATTTGAAACAAACAGAAACGATTGAATGCACGAAATGAATGCGTTTACCCAAAGATTTCCACCGGTACGCGCAATAATCACGTCGGCGGCGTCCGAAAACGAAGAAAAAGGAATTTTGGCTGTTCATACGCTTGAATAGATCGAATCTGCTTTCTTGACATCTTCGTTGTAATTACAGAACACTTGTTGCGGAAACAAACGTGTCTTCGAATCAACTCCAGCGATGATCTTGCTGCTCTTGCCGCTCGTTCCGTCCCCATCAATCCTCATTGATTTTACTGCTTTTTGAAATGTACGCGACTTCAAGTTAAACGAGCATTACGGAATAAACCAACTCTAATCAGCAATCACCTCCACCTGAACAAAAGAGTTTTTCGATTTGACGACTCTCGAAGTATGTGGACACGCGTGCAGTCGGCCGCTCGACGACCACTCGCCATTCGAAACGGGCAAGTCGCGAGTCGTCTCGAAGATACCCGCCCCTTCCACTGGGAGAGGGCAGTCCTCCAGCGAGTGTGGAGGTCGCCCGTGCTGGAGAACAGCCGGCCGACTGGCGGCAGACGGGCACTCCCGCCCGCCCGTCCACGAGCGCCCACTTCAAGCGGGAATCCCGCCCCGAATGCCCGCCGACCGCCGAAAGAAGGCGGTCGTCCACGGGCACGAGTCGCCGTCCAGCGCTGCCGTTTGCGCGCGACTTCGAAAGGGAGCGTGAAAAGAGATTGGGGGCGGAACTCAATCAAGAGGTTTGCTGGCCACGGAGCTGGCGATAATCTGGCGCGTGCTGCTATAAGCAATGGCATCTCAGCGGAATAATAACGCGTTCCAACTGATAGGTAACAAAAAGAATGGATTCAATAGATTGTTGTAAAGACGCTGCAAATCTTTTCAGGCGCGATTAATTTCTTCGGAATTATCCCGTCAATGCCTGTGCTCCTCTAACAAATGAAGCAACCAGCAACTACTCGACTGCGACCAGTCGACGAGCAAGCCAGTGGACAGCAAACAAAACGAAAGTAGACGACTGACGGTCATTCGGATCTTCGCAAATGGGACTTCAAAGATCAACTGCTCCTCTCGGAATACAATACTCAGACTGCAAGCCCCAACAACGCAGCAAAATCCAGACATTGAGTAAGTGCCCGCGGCGCCACGTTTTCCCGTCGCCCCCGTCCACGGGCCCTTCTTTCGGATGGATCTGCTCGCCAGTCACCCACCAGCCGGCCGATCCGCCCACTCCGCCGCCTTCCGCGGCCGACCGCCCCCTCCCGACCGCCGGCTTCGATGCCCCCGGCCAACGGGACTCTCGCCCCGCAATCCGCCGCCCATCCCACTGGACTACGGGGACGCCGTGGGGCCCGCTCGACGGGCGGCGGGCGTCCGGCCGGCAGCCGGCGGTCTTCGCGCCTCGTTCTTTCGGGAAGGCCCCCTGGAGCTTCCAACCTGAAAGGAAAGAAGTGAACACAAGCCGCAAGATCGCAGAACAGGGCCGCCTTCTTCTCAACGGCGGAAGTCGAACCAGCGCCCGCTCCCGATCGAAACTCAACACCGTCCGCTCGGTGGGTCTCCTTGCCGATTGCTCGCAGAAATGATCGAAATGAGTACAGGATTGTTCCGATTCTAAGACAAGAAACAGCAGGCGGCCGAAGAGAACGAGAACAAGTGCCGACGAGTAACGGGAACTCGGTAAAGTGGTTCAACGAAACACTTGTAGAGCCGGGCGGAATAACCGTCCGTTTTCTTTCGACTGCCAGACGTGTGAAGACGAGTGGACGTCTGAAAGGACGAAAAATAAAAACAGTGATTTCACCTCGCACGTCTAACAGAAATCTCGGGCTACGTACCAAAACGATTAAAAACGGCATCGATCACACTCATTGCAACGACCTCTTTTCTGCTCGTTCGTCCAGCAAGCGAACTTGCGACTCGTGCAGCGGCCGACTCACTCCGTCAAAGAGAATCAGCATCAACCAACGCCCCGCTGCCGGCCGCCCGCCTCTCCCGTTCGTGCGGCGAGTCAAATGGCCGCCCGCGCTCCCCGTCGCTCGTTTACCGCCGCCGTTCGATCAGAAGTGAGGGCAGGGGATCGACCGTGGGCGAGCGGCGGGAGCCTCCGCTTTCCGGTGGCCGGCGCCCTCCAGCCGGCAGTCCGCCGAGTGGCCGCCCGAAGAAGCGAGTGGCGGGCGGAGAGGATCGGCGGCTCTCGCGAGTTCTTTCCGGAGTGATCGGCGAGTGTGTGGATGGGCGAGGGCGAGCGGTGCGGGGAAGGCGGAGAGCAGTCGACCGTCCACTCGCTCCTTCCTCCGGTCACTCGTCCCCTCTTCGCTGCCGCCCACTCGATCCGCCGAACAACCGCCCGCAACCGGGGACTCTCGCAGCCCTCCGCAGTCGCCCCGTCCGTCGACCGAGAGAACGCCGGCCGCCCGCTCGCTGCTGGAGTTCCACCGGCGACGTCGCGTGGTCACCGAGCCGGAGGGCCGCTACTTCACGCCTCAAGCGAGCCCCTTCCTCGCCGCTCCGTCTCCTCACTCGCCGCTTTCAGCTCGTGGCCGGCTGCCAGCACCTGCACGGCCGGCAGATCATCCATCGGGACCTGAAGCTGGGCAACCTCTTCGCCGACGACCACCTGCAGCTGAAGATCGGCGACGGGCAGCAGCGGCAGACGCTCTGCGGCACGCTCAACTCCATCAGTTCTTTCCCCCCTTCGTCCATCCACTCACCGCTGCTCAAGGCCGGGCACTCGTTTGGGGTGGACGTGTGGGCGATCGGCTGCATCCTCCACACGCTGCTCATCGGGAAGCCGCCGTTCGCGACGCTGTCCTTGGAGGCGAGTTTCCTCCGGTCTTTCCTCCGATTCCAACCGCCCTTGCTGCAGGAAACGTACGCGAGGATTCGGCGGAACGAGTACGTGATCCCGCCGCGCATCGGGCAGCACGCGCACGAGTTGATCGCCATCCTGTTGGCGCCGCGGCCGGAGGACCGCCCGACCGTCTTCTCGCGCGGCTTCCTGCCCGACGCGCTGCCCGTCTCGTGCCTCGTGTCCGTGCCGCGCTTCAATCAGGAGAACCTCCCGGACGGCATGATCGACGTCTGTTCCCCCTTCCACTCCCTTCACTCGCCTCCCGTTTGCTCGCTTTCAGCCGGAGACTCGTCTGGGCAGCGTGTGGATGATCGTGAGCAGCCGGAAGGCGAACGAAAAGGATGAGACGCCGATCGTCGAGCACCCGAACAACGCGGCCAACCAGCTGGCGCCCTTCCTCTGCCGACAGGACGGGCAGGTGCCGACTCGCGAGCGTGAGTTGTCCTCCGAATGCTTTCCTGATCGTTCGATTGATTGCAGTGGACGTGCGGGACGAGCACCCCGCCTCGGGTGGGTGGACTACGCGAAGAAGAACGGCCTCGCCTACCAGCTGTGCGACGACTCGGTGGGCGTCCTGTTCAACGACCACACGAAGCTGTTGGTTGATCCGACCGGAGAGTGAGTTCCCCTCCGTTCTGCCCACTCATCCCCTCCGCTTGCAGTCGGCTCCAGTACATCGACGCGACGGGCGCCGAGTACGCGCAGACGCTGGAGAAGAAGGTCGAGCTGCCGCGGAGTTGCGCTCGTACACGATCGAACACCTGCGGTCAGCGGGCGAGCGGCTGCAGCGGGGCGGTCAGGAGTTCGCCCGCTTCCCGTGTCTGAGCGAGTGGTTCCGCTCGGACGTGGCCGTCGTGCTGCTGCTGACGAACGGAACGCTGCAGTTGAACTCTTCGAGCCGTTTGATCAATCAGTGGGTTGCTGCAGGACCACACGAAGCCGATCGTCTCGCCGTCCATGCGGGCGGCGACGTTCGTCGACGCGCAGCGCCGCCCGCTCTCGTCGAGGCGGGCTGCTCGCTCGAGCTCCACGAGCGGCTGCAGTACGCGAAGAAGATGGTCGATCGGATGCTCAGCCGCCGCAAGATGGAGCGCTGATCGAGCGGCTGTTCTCCCCCGCTCGCCTTTTTTGCAACGCCGTCGTTCGAGTTCGTCGTGCGGGTGTATCGGACGAAACGGCGCCTTTCTTTCTCTTGCCTACAGGAGTTCTCTTTCGCTTCATCCCTCTCAACGACTGGGCGGACGAGCCCCGCTTGTGTTCCACGCATCCGCTTCTTTCTGTTCGTGAGCGGAGGTTCGTGTTGTCATTCGATTGGAGGTTCTCGCTTTCAGTGAGCAGTCGGTGCAAATTGGAGGAGGAAGTGAGTTTGATGGGCAACCAGCAGGAGCAATGCGAGGATCTCTTCGTCGTCCACGAGCATGTTGTTAACCGTCGTCTTTTATAGCGAATGAATTGTGTGATTGGAAAGCGTGATCGCGGGCTGAGAAGTGGGCGAGTCGTCGAACGCCAATGCGAAGCGAGTGCCCGCTCGTCTGTAGGGGCCGTCCGCCCATTCTTTTCGCTCGAGAGAAGAAGCGGCCGGACAAGCGAAAAATGGCCACTCGTCGGAAGAGCCACCGACCAAACCCTCCAGTCGGCTGCTCGACGAGCGGCCGCGGAGTGCGCCGAGTAGAAAGCGGCTGTAGAGGACTCGGCACTGGGGACGCCAATCGAGCGGCCTGAAAGAGCGGCCGGAGTGACGGCGGGCGGAGAGTGGCGGAACTCACCGTTGCCCTCGATCACATCAGTCGATTGGAGAAGGGTGAGGAACGACGGGGATAGATGGGAAGAGGGCAAGAAGAGGGAGTGGAACGAGCGAACGAGTGCGGACTTCGGAGATGGGCGTCTCTTGCCGCTGAATGCTCGCTCGCACTGAACGACCGGAATGCGCCCGTTTCTTGGACTCGCTTCAGCAGGCAATCGATTGCCGTCGGACTAGAGGATGAGGAGTGGTCGGTCGCTTGGACAAGTAAACAAGAGGCGAAGAATGCGTGATCGGTGGTTTTTTCTTATGCGATGTCGATTGATGAAGTGGACGTTTTATTCCGCGTGCTCTGCGTTGATCGATCATTGAGATCGTTGATGCTGATGCTTTTCTTTGCGTTTTCACGATACATCCTTTGACCATTTATTCCGCTATTTGTTATTGGATGGTTTCGTGGACAAGAAAAATTCCCAGAGAACTTTCTTGCAGGGAGCAGAAATAACTTCTCACTCGCTTTTGTCGAGTTGCAAGGCTTGACCTTTCTCTTTTTTTGCCGTGCGAACCTTCGTCTATGCAGTAATTTCTTGTTGTCGTTTGGATTCCTTTCCGTTCGCTTATTCCGCAGGTCCCACTGCATTAAGGAGGCAGCCGCACCGTCTTCGTTTTCCTGCTTCTTGCTACTCTAATGTCCAAAGTGAGCATTCCATCTTGATTGTCAACGAGCAAGCGGCTAGTTCATTCGAATGCCGACTGGAGTGTCCGAAGGTCAATTAGTCTGAAGCCTGTTCGTTTGCTGCCGGCTTCTCGCCGATCGCTTCGCTCTTGCTCCAGCCGGCCACGTCGTTGGAAGTGGGCAGGGCAGTCGGTTTATTCCGTCCAGGATTCTTCCATCTTGATAGGCGGTGGGTTTGTTTCAACGTTCGTATTTGCTCTTCCTTTGTAACTTTTTTCGGTCATGATGGTCGTGATTCCGTCGTTGATTTATGCGTTCAGATGTTTGTTTTACAAATCAACGGTGGCGTCTGCTGCCTCTCCGACTGCTGCTCGTTCTTCCCATTCACTGCTTGCTGGAAGGGCTTCATCGATCACTCTGGCAGCGACGAGCATTGGCAGTGGGCTCTCTCCGATCAGAGCTCGTTGAATCGACTCCAACATTCATGTTCGTTCTCGTCCATCCCTCGCCATCTTCTTTCTGTCACGTTCGTCCATTCACTTCGGAGTGATTCCGAGAATTTTGACATTTTTAGGTTGAAGCAACTTAGTACAAATGTTCGCCGGCAGCTTACCGTCCATTACGCTTTTTCTGTTCGGCGTTGCTCTCAACACAACGAGCATTATTGACGGAATCGAGTCGCTCGTTGTTCTCATCAGCGTGGAGTTCGGCGGTCTTTCTTTTGGATGCGAGGAGGAGGGCGCGGCGTTCTTTTTTTGATCGTACAGAGACGAATCGTTGCTTTTATTCCGCACCCGTCACTACAGTGGCGGTGCCGTAAGGCCAATTCTAAAGCCGTTTACTGCTCACGCATCGTCACTCGATTAAGACATTGCTACAAGGGCCTAAAGCGAGAGTCGATTCGTGTCCACGGGTTTCGTCTTGATTTCTCGTTCCCGTTCTCGTTCGACCCCCGCATTCAAGATGCGAGGAGTCCGCTCACGCTTCTTCTACCTCCCAAGAAGCGGCTAGTTCTTTTGTTGACCCTTGCTCGATTGCCGCCTTTCTGTTGCCCGCTGTTCCACACCCCACTCGTGACTGAAAGGCTGTTCGTTCATCCGTCTTTCCCGTCCGCACCGAACACGGCGATCTTTCTTCTGATTTCTGTTTGGGATGGGCGCATTCGATTCTTCTGACTGCTCCACGGCAGGGAGGTTGCTTATATTCCGTCGTGTGTGGTAGACAATGCGTGATTCTAGCGTTGACGGTGGAAGCAAGGAGCTTTGATTGCTGATGTTATGGGTTTTGAGTCGACGGCTTATTCCGTTGTCGCTTTCTTCCAATATGATTTCGAATAAACAGCGGCTGTCAGCCCGTTTGTTGAAAGAAGACAGACAGATGACGATCGGTTGCTGTGGGCGCAGGCCGAGCAACAGAACACGAATTCATTTGACACGCCGCCGGTCGATTTCAACCTTTCAGTTTGTTCGATGAGTGAGTTCGTTAGGAAGATCTAATTCCGTCATGATCAGTGTTGTTCAATCATTCGAACTAATTGTCGTGTTTGCAAGAATTTTTCATTCGTTTCCAATGGAGAGTCGTCGAGTAGAATGCATGCTTATGTTCGATAAAAATTCGTGCTCGGCTGCTAGCATTCTTTCAAACGTTTCTACTCGAACATTCAATCTTTTTTCGTCGATGAACCCCATGGAAACTCAAGGAATTCCGTATTTGTACTCCAACCCTACGTCTTCTTGCTGCAAAATCCATTTCACTGTTTTTCTTCGGCGATCTACTTTCGTTCCACGCCTAAACGGAGCGGCAACCTAACCAATTCGAAAAAATTGAACCAACCGCCATCCACTCGAATCCCCGTCCATCCGCCGTCCATCCACCGACGAGGGGCTTGAAAGAAGAGCGGCACCAGCAGTGAGTGGAAGGACGAGCAGCAGAACTCACGACTTCTTTCCAGACTGCCGTTCCACAAACGACTGCTCGGTTATTCCGCCCATTGCAGCTCCGCCAATAATTTGACTTCTAAACGTCTCTATTTATTCGAATAATTCCAGCTGAATCCGCCAAACAAACCTTTCACCCATCAGGCACCAGAAATCGGCGAAAATCACTAAAAACAAGCCCAATTTCAAGAGCAGAAAGCGGCCACGCGGCGGGCGGCGGCGGCGGTCAAGACGGCCGTCCGACTTGACGCGCCGCCCGCCGCCACTCGCCGCGAGTCCCGCCGGCCGCCCGCCGCCTCGCTGGCGGCCGACCCGCCGAGTTCGCCGGCGAGCGGTCGGCGGCGAGTGCACTGAAATCCCCGCGGCCTCCACGAACCGCCGCCTTCGTTCGACGACCGGGAGACGGCGGGCGCGAGAAGTCCAACCGAAAATCCACTCGGCCACGAGCACCCCCCGCCCGCCGAGTGGAGGGTTCGACCCAGCGGAAAGAAGGCGGACGGAACGAGGAGCAAAGAAGAGCTCTGCTTCTTCCGGCTCCACTGCCTTCTCCCGACCGTCCCTCTCGTTCGTTCGGATTGAAGCGATCGTTCACTCGTTTGTAGTCGAGTAAGGCATCCGATTCATTCGCAGCTGAAGGCTCGACAAACACAACGGAGATCAAACGGGCAATCCACTGGTTGAAGTGTGTCCTTCTCCGCATGGCTGAGTGCAAAATTCCGAAGCGGTCGACTGGAAACAGCCGGGATTGTCGGGAGTCCGCCCTTCCGTCAACCGGTCGGTCCAACCGAGCGGTTCGCGTAGTGGGCGACTGGCGGCTCGTCCGCGTCCTCCGCTTCCCGGCTCGCGATCAGGCCGTTCGGAAGGCGGCGTCGAGTTGTGTGGAGCAATCCGCCCAGTGGGTGAGGAGTTTCGCCGTCGCCCACCGCTCGACCACTCCGGCGGGCGGTCGGGCACGAGTTGGAGCTTCTCGTTGAGGAGTGAGAAGAAGGCAGTCGACGGCCGCGAGTTCCGTTCGGCCGGCCGGTGGACCCGCGAGCGGCAGGCGGCCCGCCGAAGAGCGCGCTGCAAGTGGGCGAGCGGGCAGAAATCGTGTGGATTGTTGCCGAGGCGGTGGAACGAAGAAGATTCCGCTTTCTGCACGTCCAACGGCCCCTCCCCCCTCACTCACCTCTCGCTCTCGTCCGTCCACTCACCGCTCGTCCACCTGCCGGCCGAGAGCGACGGCCGCCGCTTCCACTCGCAGCTCGGGAATTCCGGGCGAGCGGGAGGAGTCGTCCGATCGGATGAGGGGGATCGCCGGGCGCACACGACTGCTTCCAGTACGCAGTCGAACGAGCAGCCGAACGACTCGAAGTTGGCGGGCGGCCGAGCGGACGGTCGAGAGCGCGGCGGGGGCGAACCGACCGGCAGGACGCGGGAGTCCGCTCGATCGTCGTGATGTTGAGCGAAAGGCAGCGGGAGGATCCAAGCGGCCGAATGGACGAACGAGAGAGCAGACGGCGCGTGCAAACCGCCGCTTCAAACGGGAATCAAACGCCCGCCTTCTGTGGTGATCGAAACACGCGTCAACGACCCGCTTTAGACGTTGCTTCGTGCTCGAAATGCTTTCGATTCGAACGGGCATCACGGTTCTGCTCGATCGAATGCTTGAGGACTGGCAGTGGGCATCACAGCTCTGTTTGATACGAGCTGCAGTCACGGTCATTCGTTCGATTAACACGCAGGGCAGCAACGAAGGGCCCAATCGGGGGGCAGCGGGCGGCCGCTCGACTTCGATCGGCGCCTCCCGCTCGTCGCCCCCGCCGGCCGGCAGCGCGGTCGGTTGGGGCCGAACGGAGGAGTGGACAAAAGGAAGCAGCGGGCGGCACTCCCCTCTCGTCCCCCACTAGACGAGAGAAGCGGACACTCGCCGCTCCTCCCCTCCGTCTTCTCCACCGCTCGAGCACACTGGCGGCGAGTGGATCGAGGAGCCGAAAGCAGAAGGCGGGAGTTCGAGTGGACGCGCCGAAACGAACGAAAGAAATCGACGCGAGTCGGTGGGGGAGTTCCGTGAGTTGCTCGAGTGAATGGCGCCTTTTGTAGTGGAGAGCCGAGGGAACGCTCTGGTGGAAGTCGACTGGGAGCAGGCCGCTCGTTTCTTCGGAGTGCCCGCCGGCCGTCCGGTCGGCCGAGTGGTCGTGGGCGGAGCGGCGGGCGGCCGGTTGCCGCCGACGAGCAGCGAGTGGCCGTCCCGCTCGTCGCCCTCTGACGGCTGGAAGTGAAGAGGGGGCGGGAGGCGCCGATCGCCGCGCACTCGTGGCCGGCGCCTCGGTGGCGCAGTGGAGTGGGCGGAGGATTGGGCGAGGAAGAAGGCGGAGGACTCACTGGAAGAAGAAACAACGGTTAGTCCAGCCCGCAGCCAAGGGCCGGCAGTCTCTCCGATTGGCGGAAGCGGGAGAATCGGCGGAAAACGGGCAAGCTTTTGGTGGCCATCCGAACGACCGTCTTGTGCCCACCTTTAGCGCAAGAAAATAGCTTTAAAAACTGCACACCACCTTTAAGTTTAAGTACAAAGCAGTAGAATACCGAGAGACAGCTTCAATGACGCGCGGCGTGTTCGGAAACCGCAAAGCATGAGCAGGTGAAAAGGGCGACTTTTCAATTAAACGAAGACAAAATCACCTGTCGACATCCGACTGGAATCGTCCGCTTTACATGAATTTCTTCTCACTTTGTCTCCACGTTCCATCTATTGGGTTCAATGTCTACTGCTGATTTAGAAAGCGCTTCTGTTGAAGGAATCCCTACTGAACATCAACTCCTTGTGTATTCGACTGCACAACAAATTATGCTCGTGCTCTGCGTTCTAACCGCAGGCACCTCGGCTTTTGTTATCCTCAAAGCTTCGCCACCAACCATGCGCGCGTATCAATGGCTTCTTTTAAACCAAGTTGTCTGGAACTTTGCCCTGGATTTCTGTATGTGCTTGGCGCATCCCGTCCCGATTGTGCCGACGTTTTGTTTGTTCTACGCGTCTACTCTCTTTCGACACGAATCGGCGCTCTGGACCCGCTGGCTTTGGTTGGTAGTTACGATTTGCGGCATCGCGAAAGCGTGTGCCTTGGTCGTCTGCTTGTTTTATCGATCGGTAAACGTCGTAAAGCAATTCGTAATCAACTTACTTTGTTGCAGATGGCTGCACTGGGCGAATCGTCAGTCGTTGCCCGATTTTACCACCGCGCGTCGCCGTACTTGCAAATTGTGGTTGTTGGTCTCGCCCAGTGCACAGGAGTAGTAAGAGCTGCCAAAATCAATAGCAATCCGTCTTATGGCTCTTTAGATCGTAATGTATTTATCGGGCGCTCAGTACGAGTATAGTCGCCGAACATTGGTATCCACAAGTCCCACTTTGGATTATTTGTTTGCGCAAGAGAGTTCACTAATTTGTTACACTACGAGTCAATCCGACCTTAAAGTTCGCACGGCTGTGTTCTTGTTTCTCGGCATGCTAGCTTTTGATCTCACGGCTTTTCTCCTAGTCTATTCGGCTTTCGCATTGCGTAAAAGACAAACTGCTCTACATCCAAAAACTTACCGCCTTCAAGTCATGCTGCTGAAGTCGTGTGCCGCTCAGACTGTGGGCGCGTGGATTCTCCTGGGTGGTCCTTTCATGATTTGTTTGACGGTTGTTTATCTGGGAGATCCACACTTTAATTACTTGTTTTTGATTGCTGTTTCCATCACTTGCTCTTATCAGACAGTGGACCTCTTCATCATGATTTTATCGATTCGGCCATACCGCGAGTTTCTGTTCGGGTTTCTTCAAAAGAGCCAAGTAGAAAACATTGCACCCGACCGTTTGTTTTCTGTCCCCACTCAGCCCACAGAGAGATCACCTTGAGTGTTCTTTTTTGTCTTAAATGTGGAACAACTTTAGAGATGTTGGAAATTCTGATTGACTGTGTTGACTGAAATAAACAAGAACATCCCATCAATGCCGCACTATTGTAGACAACAAAAAGGATAGTCGTAACATGCCCTGAGTGTGGCGACTCAAGGATAACCTACCCTGCTCGTGCAAGCCGCTCTTCTTATGAACCTCCGGGCGGTCTCTGCGAATAGCGACGGCCAGACGCACGAACAGTGGGCAAACGGCAAAAAAAGGAGCACTCACTCGAAGACGATGGGGCGGTTCGTCGCGACCGCACCGAACGGCCGGCAGTCCCCTCGGTTGGCGGAAGGCGGGAGAATCGGCGGGAAGCCGGTTTCCAGTCGACCGCCCGCACGCGCCCTCGAACTCGCGAGTGGGCGGCCGGCGGGCGTCCTCGCGGTCGTCCACCATCGAGAGGCCGCAGTGGACGCCACTCGTGCACCACCAACCGCCCAGTCGCTCGTGTTCTCCACTCGCCGCTCCTCCCGCCCAGCGGCCTTCCGATCGCCCGCCGACTGCGGACACACTCGCCGAATCCCCGCGATCGAAGCGGAGAGCGGCCGTTTTTTAGTTGGAGCAGTCGGTGGGGGTGGACGGCGGCCGCCCGGCAGAGCGGCGAGTTCTCCGCGGCCACTCACTCGCGGCGGCCGGCGGGAAGCGAGCGAAAAAGCGAGCGAGAAAGCCGGCCGCCCGCTTGTTTTTCGCGCCGCCCGCCCGCCGACTCGCGGCGATCGGCGGCGCTTTTCGGCCCAAAAAGTGAGTTCTTTTCGCCGTCGTTCGTGGATCGACGGGCGGCGTGTGTGGAGGGGAATTTATGGCTGGATTTTAGACGGTTGGAGCGAGTGGACGGACGAAATTGGAGCAATTTTTGGTGGGTTATGGTTGAATAGGACGACGGGTGAATGGGATGGGGAAAAGGCAATCGACTTGATGGAGAGCGGTTAGTTTACGCTTTTCCCAGTTGCTGCCGTTTTGAAACCAGACTGAAGCCGTAAAAACGAATAAAACGGACAGAAACTGATTGGAATTAATTTGACTGCCGTTTAAGAGAATTGCGATAAATGAAATTACCTACAATATCATTGAATTATTGGACTTATCGAATTTCTGTTGTGATGTACGGAATAAAATGCCACCGGCAATTTTCACTCATCCCGAACAAGACGCCGATTCCAGTCTTCTTCGTTCAACCGGCTGTCGTCCATCGAACGAGACAGCGAGTAGAAGAAAGAAGGTGGCCGCCGGATGCCTTCCAGCGAGCATCGGCGAGAAGTCGGCTTCCGCACGAAAAACGCCGCTTTCCCCGGGCTCTTGTTCGAATGAGCCGCGTTTTGCCCCCGCTCGTCAACGAGCGGCAGATGGAAGAAGTGGAGCAGAGGAAGGCGTCAGCGATTGATTAAAGTTTCCACTTCTCCGCCGCATGTTTGAGCAATCATAAACCTCAAGGAATACACCGACGCTATTCAGAGGTGTTCTCGTAAATGAGAGCCTCCTACAAGCAACAAAAGAATAAAAAATTGGTGTCACTTAATCCTAGCATTGAAGACTTGCTCCACTCCACCCCCTCAGGTTGAAACGAAATGCGCGATTAGAGGAGTACGTCAGAATTTTCCATCAACAACCCCGGAATAAACCATCAAAACAACGAAAGCAAACTGCAGAAAGAGCTGAATTTGAAGATTCGCACTTGCGGCAAAAAAGGCGGTTCTGATCACCATCCAACAAAAACTACTGCAGTCCTGCTCTTTCACGACAAACGCTGGAGCGAGTGTTTCATGTTCTAATGAGGGCATTTCATCGTCGGACAAGAAGAGCAGGCGGAATAAACCTTAGTTCCATTCACACCGACTATGAGAAAAACCAGCTCCTGCACATCGCAGCGAGCAAGCAAGAAATTCCACGCTTCATCGCACGAACACGAACAAGCCGGCTGCTCACCCCACCTCTTATCGATCCTGCCGCTGCCCACTCATTCGGTCGTCCACCAATCGACTGGGGCACCGACCAACTCGTCCCGTCCACTCGCTCCGACCGAAAGAGGTGAGTGACGGCCGGTTCTTTCTGTTCGACCGCCCGTCTTTCCCCTTCGAGAGGGGGCGGGAGTCGCGAGTCGAATGGCCGCTCCGCCCGCCCGCCGGCCGTCTTCCAAGCGAGGGCTCTGAAACAAACCGTTGGCGAGCGATTATTGAGTGCCGCTATCCAAGAAAAGGCAGAACGAGTGGCGGTTTACGGTCTAACGAACAACTGCCGTCCATCCGCCTGCTTTTCACAACTCTCTCCCGTGATCGCCCACCTGACCGGCATTTTGGCCGTCTTGTTCGTCCATTCACTCGTGGATGTTCCCCTCCACTCGCTTCCTTTCGGCCGCCCGCCCACGCACTCGCGCCCTCCTCCGCCGCTCGCTGCCCGCAACGAGCGGGCGAAACTCCCGTCTGGCGGCCGCCCGAACGCCGTCGAGTTCCCTTCTTCCAGTTTCTCCGCCCACTCGCCGTCCTCCGTTTCATCCCGCGGATTCTCGTCGTCGATCCGCCCGCTCTCCGGCTCGTTCGTCGACGAGTGGGCGGCGGGACGACCGCTTCGATCAAGACGGCGAGTGGAGAGCGGGCGGTCGATTCGGGCACGAGAGGCGGTCGCCCACTCACTCGAATTCCCACCCGCCGAACACGAGCGGAAGAAAGCGGGCGATCGGCGCCGTCCCGCTCATTCGAGGCGCCACTCGGGGGGATCGGCGACGAGGAGGACGGGCGGAGAGACGCGCCGAAGTAGTGGACGCGAGCGGAGAAGAGCGGGCGGGAGGTCGCGCGATCCCGTCCGTCGATTCGAGGCGGGCATTCGGCGGAGAGGAGCGACGGGTGTGCAGTTGGGAGGGGAGGAGGGGCGGACGCTGTCGATGGGCCGGGCGAAACGCCGCGAGTCCGCTGAGTAGTGGACGGTGAAAAGCCGACCGGCCGCCCTCAAGCGACTCGTGAACACTCTCCACCAACCCCTCGCTGTCCACCCACTCACCTCCCGCCGACTCGAGCGGCACGCCGAAAGAACGGCCGCCTTCCGGGGGCTCCACTCGGCCGATCGAAGCGGCCGGTCGGTGGGCGCGTCCTCCAGCCCGCCGACCGCCCGTCCTGCTCGCCGCTCTCCCGACTGCCGGCCGGCCGGCCGAGCGCCCACTCATTCGAGAGAGGATGGCGGGGATCCCCGGTCGTCGAGCCCGCCTTCTGCTCCCCGTCGGATGTCCTCGCTTTTGTTCGCGGCAAGAGTTTATTCGAAGGATCAGAGGCGGGGGATGGGCGTCATGTTGGGGTAGACGGAGGGGAGGATCTTCCGGCCGCACTCGCTGCTCATGAGCCCGTGGAAGCCGGCCGGTCCGTCCACGTCCAGCCGGCTCTTGCGGAGGGCGTCGACGGCAAGGCGGAGGAGCGAGTCGGGCGTGCTGAAACGAGGTGGGTGGCTGAAAGCGAGAAGGACTTACTTGAAGAGGAAACGGTAAACGTTTCGTCCTTTAGCATACTCAATTCTGCCGAGTATCAGCAGCTGATCGTCTTCACCGGCCTCTTCGTTTACGATTGGGGAGATTTGAAGGACGTCGTCGATCGTCGTTGTCAGCTTCTCCCAAGCGCGTCGGTCAAAACTGCAACGATAGATGGAGAGATCGAAACCGTTGTCGATTCCGCAGATGTAAACGTGTTTGTTAGACCAGGCAGACAGTCGGAGATAGAACTGCAAAAATAACCCACGCGATAATTCATAATTGACGATGACTTACTTCTTCACCAAAATCAGCAACGAGTGGGATTATGACCCAAGCCTTTCGTTCAATTTCAAGCTGGTGCAAGCGATCCAGTTTACTTGAGTGTCGCGAAAGTCCGTACAACGATTGTCCGTCGGGGCTTAAGCCGTAAGAACGCGGCTCAAAGGGCGATTCCTCGTACCAGTCCGCTTCCAGGCTGCTTTTATCGATGTTCAGGCGAACAAATCGAAGCTGCGGCTTGTAGACGTCTTGAAGCACCGCTCGTACGGTTTCCACATTCTCTCCTTCAATAGCCGTGAAAACATAAGAATTCCAAAAAGGATATAGTTTCTCTAATTCAATCGATTCAAAAGCGTTGTTTTCAGGGAACAGCCGTAACAAACACAACGAATACAGAGACAGGACGATAATGGTAGTCGAATTCACGACTACAAAATCTTCAACGTCCATTTGATTCGACCTGGCGCACGTGAAAGTGCTATAAATCGCAATTATATTGCAATAAACGGAGGATTCAAGCCTACACTTGATTGCTGCGCACCAGGTCGGCGACACAAACCTGCGATTCTTTTCTGCTGATGGCGAATGCGTAGCGGCCGTCCCGCGAGAACCGCACCAAATAAAAGTCCTAAACACGAAATATGACCAGAAAAAATCAAAAACAAGATTACCTGGGGACACAGCTGGCTGTAGGGGACTTTTCGTTTTTCCAAATCTGCAGACGGCGCTGCGGAAACGGCACGTTTGTTCCCAAAAAAGCGACGTAGTCGGAAAAAGACCGACGAGACTACTTTGCGTGTCATTGCACGCGGACGGTTCATGTTGACTACCAACCTGAGCAGAATGAAAACCGGCCGCCGAACACGCGACAGCCGCACGAATGAACGCGCCCGCCCGCGTGTTCCCGCAGTGCGCAATGGGGACCGCGAGCACTCCGACGGGCGGGCACAACAAAAGAAGGCAGTTCGATCACGGCGACCCACGAGCAGGAGGTCCCGCCGGTCGGGCGGCAGGGGGCGGGCGACACACCACGCGGAAGGGAGGCGAACTTTCGACCGCCCACTGGAGACTGCCGATCGGGGCGCGAACACACGAATCAGCGGGCAGAAACGAGTGGACGGGTTGTCGGGGAGATGAGTGCCCAAGGAGGTGGCTGGTCGGGGGGCTCTGCTTGCCCCGATC
This sequence comes from Aphelenchoides fujianensis, assembly GCA_024699865.1. Classification (NCBI taxonomy): domain Eukaryota; kingdom Metazoa; phylum Nematoda; class Chromadorea; order Rhabditida; family Aphelenchoididae; genus Aphelenchoides; species Aphelenchoides fujianensis. Next base: position 202,690 of record JAMPIO010000068.1, on the reverse strand, counting down.
GACTGCCGCCCATGTGTTCCCGCAGTGCGCACTCCGCCGCCTCTCCGCGCGCACTCGAGACGCCCGCCGCCCCGACTGGCCGCGAGACCGCCGGCCGCTCGGTGCGGGAGATCCGCCCGCTGCTCGCCGCTCCTCTCCGCCGCGTCCTGCACGCGCCCGACCGCCCCACCCGCCCACTCGGCCGAACGGAGAAGAAGGCGGGCGGCGAGTGGGCGACCAAACGGGCTGGAGAACACGAGCGGGACGACGAGCCGCCCGGCCGCCGTGGTACCGTGCATCCGCGCGCCGACTGCCGAGCGGGCGGCCGGGCGGCGAGTCCAGCGAGGAGGGCGGCGAGGAAGCGGGCGGGCGGAGTGGACGGAGCGGCGGACGCCGGGAAAGAACGCCCCACAACACGCAATCGAACGAGCGGTCAGTTCCGATCGACCGGCCGGCTTCTCCGCGCCGACCACCGTTGGGATCGCCGCGGCTCTCGGCGGTCGACGGCGGCGACCGCTCGTCCACTCGCCGCCCACTCGGCTTCTTTCGACGGCCGCCGCCACTCGCCCGCTTCCGTCGAGCGGCCCGCCGAGAAGCCGCCAGCCGACCGACCGGCGGCCACTCCCGCAACGAACCGAACGGTCGAATCGAACGGACGGGCGGTTCTTCCGCTCACTCCCGACTGCCCACGAGAGCGAGCGGCCGCCCACCACTCGAATGGCGGAAGACGGGGATCCCCGCCGAGTGGGCGACCCGCCCGGCGGTCGCCGTAGTCCAGTGGAAGCGGCGATTGACTGCGTGTGGAGTTTGGCGAGTGGGCGTCCGTGGGGTGCGGCGAGCAGGCGGGCGGGAGGAGAGCGAAGGGAGTGACCATTGGGATCGAACACTCGAGTTGATTGAAGAAGGCGAAAGGAATGACGAGAGAAGCAGCAGCGGAGAGTGGTAATTGCGCGAGGATGACGAATGCAACAAGCAGACTAGCACGAAGAAGCGAGTGAAGAGTCGTTTGAGGGGGCGTGAATTCGACGTGTTTGTCCGTTTGATGTGATCGGGCGGGTTTTTTGTTTGAGTGTTGTTGAGAGTTTCTGCTTTTTGCTTGATGAACGGGCGACCATGCGTTGGATTTTTATCCCGACTTCTTGTTCCACGTTGTTTTTTGTCTAACACGAACGAGCGGTTTTGCCTTTTTCAGACAGCACTTCAACGCACTTTCGTTTGCAGCATTGTTTACCGGTGTTTCTTCTTTTATTAGCAAACTCGTTTTTCGGCCGGCGAGTGGGCGTGAACACGAGCTTGCGTCTTCTGATCACTTCTTTCTTTCACTTGTTTACGGCCTGGTCGATTTCCTTTGCGGAAGAAGCAGCGGTTAGTAAAGGGTTTTATTTCGAAGATCCGCTGGACGTCGGTTGTTTGTGTCTGCGACAGGAAGCTCCACAATTTCGCTAAATTACGTCTACTTTGTATGCATTGATCAGCTGCTGACCGCTCACTTTGCCGCTCTACTGCCTTCCGCAGCCGCAATCCTTTTTCGCTGATCATCGCTTATCTGCAAAAGAAGCGACTACTGCGGCCATCCATTCAGCCGGTCGTCCACCTTTCGCCGCTCGCTGCCCGGAGAGTGGTTGGACGAAGTCGAAGACGCGATCACCCGCCGGACAATCGCTCGGGTCTTCGGCTGGACGTCGAAAGAAGGGGCTGCAATGTGGAAAGCTTATTTCACGTACATTGCTCGTAGAGCAAGTCGGCCGTTTATTCCGCATCAAGCGCCATGTGTTGGCAACGAAAATTGAGGATTAATAGCTGTGTTCGACGGCTCGCCTTTTTTGAGTATGAACAGCAGCCTGTTTATTCGCGTGTTTTTGCTTCGCGCGTGGGAAATCCCATCAATCATCCAGCGGATTACAAGCAAAAAGCGTCATTCGCTTAGTGCTTCACAAGATCGGCAGGATGTCGAATTTCTTGCGGGACTTCGTCGACCGCAGCCACTTTCATCGGCGGTCTGCTCTGCACTCACTTCAACGCGCATAACTCGCCGGCTGGTAGTTGCTCGTTTATTCATTCTTCTTGGTCACAGCAAGAATCAATGAGCTTTCTTTTGGTTGCGCAGAGTAATGCGTTAACTTCAATTCTTTTGATGGGCATCGCGCCGAAAGGCTCAATTTTATTCCGCTTTTAGTTTCAACATTTTCGCTGCGATGAAGACGAAAGTCATACCAATCCGACAAAGAGCCTTGTTTCAATTCATCCAGCGACTGTATTCCGCGCCATCTAACACGGTGACGAAACCCCAGCGCGTTGACGTGCATTCTCCCGATTGATAAATGACAAACACGCCCGCGCAACCTTCACTCGTGTTAACAGTCCAGCTGATTTCGCCCACTCGGTGCACTCAAAGCTGTGGTAAAGGAGGGCGTCGTTCGTTGCAGCGAGTGTTGGGCGGCTCGAAGGAAGGCGGAGAAAAGCGGGCGGCGAGCGGCGGCCGGTCGACTCCCACACCCTCCAGTCCGGTCGACGAAATTTTTCGTTTTTGGGTTGCTTCGATCTGTTTTGTGGGTGGCGTCTGCGAGGTGGAGGCACCGTTCGATTCGTTCGGAAGCAATTGACTATTCTTCTCTTTCGTTGTTGTTTCAGCGTTGGCAAACGGTAAATTCCGCAAGCTCGCCGCATTTTTGGCATCGGTATAAATGACTGCACCGAAAGGAGACAAACGCGCTTTCTAATTCGCTGAAAATATAAGCGTACTTTATTCCGCTGACTTGTAGCACTCATATGATCTGTTCTTATTTCAAATTCTTCCAACAACTGCGTACAACCGCTTCTATCTTCGTCTTGTTATTCGAAAAAGAATAAACCCACCTTCTTCACTCGAATCCCCGTCCACTCGCGTCCTACAGCGTCAAAAGCGAGAGAACTCGCCACCCGTCCGCCGACTGCCGGCCGTCGGGCGCCCGAACGATCGACGAAAAGCAGCAGAAAGCGGCGGGCGGCGGGCGGGAGAAAAATGCGGTGAACGGCGACGGCGGCCGCCCGACTTGACCGCCGCCGCCCAAACGAGCGGGCGGCAAGAATGCTGGCTGGCGGTTTTCTTTTTAGTGGCCGGGGGGAGCGGTGAACGGGAAGAAAGCACTGGAGACCGCTCGAAGATGGAACGAAAAATTCTCCACCTTGTCGACTTCCCCACTTCTACTCCAAGTGAATCAACAAACCTGTCCATCGCACAACCACAAACAAGCAAGCAAACGGCCAATGCACGTAGCCGTCCTCCACGACTCCACGCTCCTCCGTGCCGTCTTCACGCGAGCCGATCGCCGTGCGGCTCGATGAGATGCGGGAGGTCGCCGGCTTCCTTCGGGCGGCCCGCGGCGACTCGAAGGCGGCCACTCGCTGGGCGATCTCCCGTACGAAATGAGCCAGAAGTGGGGAAGAAGAAGGAAGACGGCCTCCCACGCGTGATCGACCGACCGGAACGAGGGGGAAGGCGGCGGAGAGACGGCGGGAGCTCCCCGCACTGCCGGCCGGAAGAGCGCCGAGTGGAGCGAGTGGACGAGCAGTCGGGCCGCCCGCCCGCGGGACTGCTCGCTGTTGCCCGCCGGCCACGAGCTGCCCGTTGAAGGCGGCGAGGAGCCCGTCAGTCTGATCGCCGCCGTCCGCGCGCAAGTGGGCGGAGTTCGTGGACTTCGGGCAGTGGAGAGGAGGCGGGAACGGCCAAGGAGCGGCGGGCAGCGGGGACTCCGGCGGGATTTCTGCTCGTCGACTGAACGGAGGGAAGAACCCCCCGCCCGGCCGACCGCCCGCATTCCTCGAGCACGACCGGCCGGGCGGACGAGCGGCGAGTGGAGCGAGTGGCCGCGAAGAACCGCCGGAAACTCGCCGGCGGTTCGAACGACCGCAGCGGGCGCACGTGGATTGAGGGCGCTCGTCCGGGCGGTCAGGCGGCGTCCTCTCCGCCATTCGTGCGGGCGGCCGCCGAGATCGAAGCGCCGAGTGGTCGCGCTCGCGGAGATCCCCGAATGCTCACTTCTTTCTTGTGGCGGGGATCTTTTTGCTCGTTTCGCGAGTGTCCCGTTCGCGGTGGAGACGCCGCTCGATTCGCGTCGGGGCGCCCGCTCGGCGCGTTCGGCCGCCCGCCGATCGACCGGCCGGACGACGAGGAGAACCGCGTGGAAGGGGGCGAGAAGTCGAGCGGAAAGAGCGGGGAGGCCGCCGTCGGGCAGTCGGGGGGCAGCCGACCCACCTGCCGCCGCTTCCGCGCGCCCGCTCTCGCCGCTCCGCCGTCTGCTCGTCGAATTCGCGAGTGCCCCGAACGAACGAGCGGGCGCCTCTTGGAGTCCACCAGTCGGCTCGGCGGATGGACGCGCCGAGGGGACGCCCGCCGATCGACTGGCGGCTTCGTTCACCCCTGGAGTGTCTTCGAGTGATCTCGCCGCCGGTTGTCTCGCGGAGTGGAGGTGCCCGACGGGAACACGCGGCGGCGCCTTCGGCCACTCCGCTCGCCCGGCCGCTCTCCCGCACGGCCCGCTCCTCTGCGCGCCGAGTGGACGGCCGGCTGTTGGGGTCGCCTTCCCTCTTCTCGTGGCCGGGAGGCGAGTGGGCGGCCCCTCCGATCACCCCGTCCACTCGCCGCTTCCCCCCATGCAGCGTTCTTTTCGGCGAGTGCGCGCTTTCGGGCGCGTCGGCAGCCTTTTTTTCTCCGCCCGCCCGCTCTCTTGCGCGCCGCTCGCGCCCGGCCGCCGGACGCCGCCGCCTCGCCGCCCGCCGATTTCGCCCGCTTTTCGGCGTTTTTTGGGCGAGAAAGCGTGTTCTTTCTGCGGGCATTTGTGCGTTGACTGACGGCCGTGGATTGCGTGAATTTCTTTCGTGTTTGCATTCAATTGTAGCGGTGGAACACGGATTTTGGTTCGTTTAGGTGGATGTTCGAACAAATCAGCGATTTGCTGGCAGAAGGTTGGTTACTTCTTTTTTTGAACTAAAGGCCGTGCGCTGCGTACAAGTAAAGCGATTGAAGAAAGAGGCAAAAGTGCCGCAAAATTCGTACTTTGCGGAATAATTCGCACACAACTGTCTCGAAACATTCACGAAAAAGGAATAAAGGTTGCTGGTCCGTCTGAAAACTGAACATTACATTTCAACGCTTCTAACCGGCGAATATGAGGACAGAATGCTGTTATTAACTGGCCATACGGACGAAGTTGAAATCAAACGCGTTTTTGAATCTACTCCACCGTTAACGCGCTGCTTTTGCCGCTCGTTCCGTCACCGGCATCTCATATCGGCAATTTCCGTATATAAAAAAGAAAACAATGAGCACGTGGGGTCGACGGAATAACACAATGTTCATCGCCTCTCACCTCCAACCAAAAGAAACAAGATAATCTACTTAACACTCTCGCTGAAGATAAAACCGAGTGCAGTCGGCCGCTCGACGACCACTCGCCGTTCGAAGCGGGCAACTCGCGAGTCGTCTCGGAGATCCCCGCCTCTTGAACTGGGAGGGGGCAGTCCTCCGGCGAGTGTGGAGGCCGCCCGTGCTGGAGAGCGGCCGGCCGACTGGCGGCAGACGGGCACTCCCGCCCGCCCGTCCACGAGCGCCCACTTCGAGCGGGAATGTCGCCCCGAATGCCCGCCCGCCGCCGGAAGAAAGCGGGCAGCCGCGGGCACGAGTCGCCATTCAGCGCTGCCCGCTGCGGGCAACCTCGAATGGAAGCGTAAAGAGGAGGGCGATAGAGAACTGGACCAATGAACACGAGCCGACGGAATTATCCTGTCATATCTCGTTCTCCCGAAGCGTCTGAAATGTCCACGAATCACTTGACTATGACCAGCCGACGAAGGAGTGAGTGGACCGCGAGTCAAAAAGAAAGAAATCGACTTTCGATCGCCCGACACTTTGCAAAAAAATTTCGAGCAATGAAAACGGAGGAACGATGTCGTCTAGCAACTACTCTTATCGGAATAAAACACTCAAAATGCTAGCCGGACAACACTAGCTTGGCGCCCCGCCCGCCCGCTGCCCACTCCCGCCCTCGTCCACGGGCACTTCTTTCGGTTGGACCCGCCCGCCACTCGCCCACTCGCCGGCCGATCCGCCCACTCCGCCGTCTTCCACGGCCGACCGCCCCCTCTCGACCGCCGGCTTCGATCCCGCCGGCCAACGGGACTCCCGCCCCGCAATCCGCCGCCCATCCCACTGGACTACGGGGACGCCGTGGAGGCCGCTCGACGGGCGGCGGGCGTCCGGCCGGCAGTCGGCGGTCTTCGCGCTCCGTTCTTTCAAGGGTGTGCCCTCTGCAACGTCCAACCTGAAAAGAAAGCGGTGAACACGAGCAGCGGGATCGAAGAACGCCGCCGCCTTCTCTTCAACAGCGACAGTCAAAGCAACCGCCCACTTTTGCTCGAAACAGAACGTCGTTCACTCGGCGGGTCTTTTTGTGGACTGCTCGTAGAAACGACCGTATGGGCGGTTGGAGCATGCCGGAATGTCAACGGCAGAAAAGAACGAAGTCAAAAGTTGACTGGCAAACGAACTCGTGTGATCCAATTCAAACGAAGAATAGGATAATACGGACGACGGAATAACCCGTCGCTTTTCTTCGAGTGTCCGGCGAATGAAAAAATGGGCGCTTGAAAGCACGAGCAGGGAAATCTAAGTTCTCTACTCACCCCTCTAGCAGAAGAAGAAGATGCGCGTTCATGCTTTTTGATTCGAAATGAGGGCAGGGGATCGACCACGAGCGAGCGGCGGGAGTCTCCGCTTTCCGGTGGGCGGCGCCCTCCGGCCGGCCGTCCGCCGAGTGGCCGCCCGAAGCGGCGAGTGGCGGGCGGAGAGGATCGGCGGCTCCCGCGAGTTCTTTCCGGAGTGATCGGCGAGTGCGTGGATGGACGAACTTGAGCGGAGAGCAGCCGACCGCCCACTCGCTCCTTCCTCCAGCCACTCGTCCTCTCTTCGCTGCCGCCCACTCGACCCGCCGAACAGCCGCCGACAACCGGCGACTCTCGCCGCCCTCCGCAGTCGCCCCGCCCGCCGCTCTCGCTGCTGGAGTTCCACCGGCGGCGTCGAGTGGTCACCGAGCCGGAAGCCCGCTACTTCACGCACCAAGCGAGTTCCCTTCGTCCCCTCACTCGCCGCTTTCAGTTCGTGGCCGGCTGCCTGCCCCTGCACGGCCGGCAGATCATCCATCGGGACCTGAAGCTGGGCAACCTGTTCCTCGACGACCACGTGCAGCTGAAGACCGGCGACGGGCAGCAGCGGCAGACGGTCTGCGGCACGCTCAACTCCATCAGTTCTTTCCCCCCTTCGTCCATCCACTCACCGCTGCTCAAGGCCGGGCACTCGTTTGGGGTGGACGTGTGGGCGATCGGCTGCATCCTCCACACGCTGCTCATCGGGAAGCCGCCGTTCGCGACGCTGTCCTTGGAGGCGAGTTTCCTCCGGTCTTTCCTCCGATTCCAACCGCCCTTGCTGCAGGAAACGTACGCGAGGATTCGGCGGAACGAGTACGTGATCCCGCCGCGCATCGGGCAGCACGCGCACGAGTTGATCGCCATCCTGTTGGCGCCGCGGCCGGAGGACCGCCCGACCGTCTTCTCGCGCGGCTTCCTGCCCGACGCGCTGCCCGTCTCGTGCCTCGTGTCCGTGCCGCGCTTCAATCAGGAGAACCTCCCGGACGGCATGATCGACGTCTGTTCCCCCTTCCACTCCCTTCACTCGCCTCCCGTTTGCTCGCTTTCAGCCGGAGACTCGTCTGGGCAGCGTGTGGATGATCGTGAGCAGCCGGAAGGCGAACGAAAAGGATGAGACGCCGATCGTCGAGCACCCGAACAACGCGGCCAACCAGCTGGCGCCCTTCCTCTGCCGACAGGACGGGCAGGTGCCGACTCGCGAGCGTGAGTTGTCCTCCGAATGCTTTCCTGATCGTTCGATTGATTGCAGTGGACGTGCGGGACGAGCACCCCGCCTCGGGTGGGTGGACTACGCGAAGAAGAACGGCCTCGCCTACCAGCTGTGCTACGACTCGGTGGGCGTCCTGTTCAACGACCACACGAAGCTGTTGGTTGATCCGACCGGAGAGTGAGTTCCCCTCCGTTCTGCCCACTCATCCCCTCCGCTTGCAGTCGGCTCCAGTACATCGACGCGACGGGCGCCGAGTACGCGCAGACGCTGGAGAAGAAGGTCGAGCTGCCGCGGAGTTGCGCTCGTACACGATCGAACACCTGCGGTCAGCGGGCGAGCGGCTGCAGCGGGGCGGTCAGGAGTTCGCCCGCTTCCCGTGTCTGAGCGAGTGGTTCCGCTCGGACGTGGCCGTCGTGCTGCTGCTGACGAACGGAACGCTGCAGTTGAACTCTTCGAGCCGTTTGATCAATCAGTGGGTTGCTGCAGGACCACACGAAGCCGATCGTCTCGCCGTCCATGCGGGCGGCGACGTTCGTCGACGCGCAGCGCCGCCCGCTCTCGTCGAGGCGGGCTGCTCGCTCGAGCTCCACGAGCGGCTGCAGTACGCGAAGAAGATGGTCGATCGGATGCTCAGCCGCCGCAAGATGGAGCGCTGATCGAGCGGCTGTTCTCCCCCGCTCGCCTTTTTTGCAACGCCGTCGTTCGAGTTCGTCGTGCGGGTGTATCGGACGAAACGGCGCCTTTCTTTCTCTTGCCTACAGGAGTTCTCTTTCGCTTCATCCCTCTCAACGACTGGGCGGACGAGCCCCGCTTGTGTTCCACGCATCCGCTTCTTTCTGTTCGTGAGCGGAGGTTCGTGTTGTCATTCGATTGGAGGTTCTCGCTTTCAGTGAGCAGTCGGTGCAAATTGGAGGAGGAAGTGAGTTTGATGGGCAACCAGCAGGAGCAATGCGAGGATCTCTTCGTCGTCCACGAGCATGTTGTTAACCGTCGTCTTTTATAGCGAATGAATTGTGTGATTGGAAAGCGTGATCGCGGGCTGAGAAGTGGGCGAGTCGTCGAACGCCAATGCGAAGCGAGTGCCCGCTCGTCTGTAGGGGCCGTCCGCCCATTCTTTTCGCTCGAGAGAAGAAGCGGCCGGACAAGCGAAAAATGGCCACTCGTCGAAAGAGCCACCGACCAAACCCTCCAGTCGGCTGCTCGACGGGCGGCCGCGATGTCCGGCGAGTGGAAGGCGGTTGTTGAGGACCCGGCGGCGGGCACGCCAATCGGGCGGCCTGAAACAAGCAGCTAGAGTGCGGGCGGGCGGAGAGCGGCGGGACTCACCGTTTGGGCGTCGATCGGTGAAGACGTGGCGGAACGACGGGAGGAGCAATGCGGGAGGAAGCGGGGAGAAGGAAGGCGCCGGCAAAAACGAGTGGAGTGTTCGAAGAAGCGAGTGGGTGCCGCACGAGAGCCGCCCGGACCGGAACCACCGGTATGCGTCCGCCCATCCATTGGTCTCGCTTCGGCAGACGATCGATTGCCGTCAGACTGGAGGGCGGCGAGTGGTAGGTCGCTTGAAGAAGTGGACAAAATGCGGTGGATGAATGACCGTTAAACTTTCTTATGCTCTCCCGATCAAAAAAGTGTACAGCATACTTCGTTTCGTACACTTCATCGTTGAGTTCAATTGTAAAAGTCTTCAGCTTCTCATTTCTATTGTGTTTCAACTGTGAGCTTCTTGCCTATACCCTCCCCGACAGCTAAAAGTGCAGCCTACGTTTGAGTATGTTCCCGATGCCCGCTCGAGCGCAAACCCGGTTTGTTCATGCAGTGGTCCAAGTCGGTTGTGAAAACATCCAAAGCAATCAAAACCCTCGACGAACCGCACAGAAAGTAAAGTTAATCCATTTCGAGACCGACAACTAAAAGTGCAGCCTTTTTTGAACGGCCGATAAGTTCATTGTCAGCCCGATGGCTGCTTTGCTTTTGCGTGTAGAAGATGGAGGAGACATTCCCGTTTATGTTTTCGCCAAGTTTGCAGGCTGCCGACCTGCTACCGTTGCTTGGCACCACTTTGAACTTGAACACTCCAGAAGAGACGACCAAGGGACTCGGCCTTCTTCAAACATCCTTTCTCACGTGCAGACTGGTGAATTCAACAAGCTCAGAGATTGTAGGCGGTAGTTCTGTTGCTGTACGGTCCGTTGCGATGTTTTGTGGTCAAGAAAAAATAGCTTTGAGATGACCCTCTAGGACTTCTGCGCTTATAACCGGGCTTAACGTGAAGCAAAGTCAACAAACAATCACTTTTTGAGTTGTTCCGGGATTAGACGACTCCCCGCCACTTATTCACAGGCAACGATTTTCTTGACAGATTCGAAATCGAGCACTGCAAGTGTGTTTTTGACCGGATTCACCCTTCACAAGTTGTGACTTTTCCAGTTTCGTTCTGCCCCACTCTACAGACGATTTCCGGACTCCAATTAGTTCACGCAGCGTTGACAGTCACCGTAGAAGCCGTTTGGAGGTTTGAAACACCGCGGCCGAACGTTGCCAATCGTCGCCTTTGACGATGGCAAAGTTGTTTGCGTTTACGTCGTTTTCGGGCAAGCCACCCATTCGTTGCGGTAGAACTTCAACAACAAATTGAAGAGTGTGTTGTTTAAGTTGAACTGCAGGCCTTAAAAGTTACGAATTTCGCGTGTCGGTGGCAGAAACAAATGAAATGACGAATCAGGCTGTCGAGGTGCCGTTCGAAAGTGCGCAAAGCCTCGAGGTCGTTTGATTTTGGACGTTTTTCTTAATTGCTCGTGATTCGCAATGTTCTGAACAACTACTTCATGGCACTCGGCGACAGGAGAAATACGTATGGTTCTTGCCACACCCGTTTCGAACGATATCATCATTACACATGTTTGAAAGAGAATTCTGTCCTAGCTGTTATTCGTGTGATGTTGCACCTTACCTCAATGGATAGAGCTCGACGAGACGAACAAAATGGTATCTCGTTTAAGCAACAAAAAGCCGCGGTTGCGATAGACGCCAGCGCCGAAAAAAGGCTGCACTTTTAGTTGTCGCCCACATTTCGGAAAAAATGGATTTTCATCATCATCTTTTTGACTCGGTTGCTGTTTGTTGGTGTGCTTATTTGCTTTGACCTTCCCTATACACGTGACAAATTTGAGCTCGAGCGGGAATCGGGAACATACTCAAACGTAGGCTGCACTTTTAGCTGTCGGGCAGGGTATATTCCGCCACTCGTTTTCCTGTCTTTTTTGCTGGCAAGAAGAGGCCTGGAACGCTTCTCTGTTAGTGAACAGAAACAACTTCTCGCTCGCTTTTGTCGAGTGGCAAGGCGTCTGCTACCTTCTTTGCCGTGTGAACCATCGGTTGTGGAGGATTCTTCTCGTTGTTTGCGTCTCTTTTTATCGGGTTATTCCGCCACAAAGTTTGAGCATTGTTCTTTTTGCACCGCCTGCGTTTCCCTGCTTCTCTTTCGGCTTCTGCCCACAGGGAGCACTCCATTTTGTTTGTCCACCAGCAAGGGGGTCGTTTATTCGAATGCCGGTCAGAGCGTCCGCAAATCCATTCTTTGACGGCCGTTCATTTGCTGCCCGGCTTTTGGCCGCTCGTTTCGCTCATGCTCCAGCTGATCAAGTCGTTAGAAGTGGGCATAGCCGTCGCTTTATTCCGTCCAACCAGTCTCGCCATTTTTCTTTTCGGTTTGTTTCAACTGCGCTAGTCGTTCTTTTTTGCAGCCTGTTATGTCCATGTTGGTGGCGATTCCGCCAGATCGACTTGTCGTCATCAGTCTGCTTGTTTCAGAGACTGACGGTGGCGTCCGCTGCATGCCCGACTGCTGCTCGTTCTTATCACTCACTGCTCGCTGAAAGGGGCGTCGTTGATCACTCTTGCAGAGACGAGCATCGGCAGTGGGCACTCTTCGATCAGAACTGGTTGAAGCGACCCCAACATTCACGTTCGTTCTCGCCCATCCACCGCCTTCTTCTTTCTGTCTCGTTTGTTCCCTCACTGCAGGGAGATTCCGCTTCAGTGGGTCTGGCATAAATCGCGATTCTCGTCGGGTATTCAACGCCTTTCACGCGCTTTCTTTTGCTTGTGGCGGTCGTCGGTTGGTTCACCGCCTGCTATTCCGTAGCTGTCTCAACTTCATTGTTAGTTGCAGCAAACGCTCGCGTTTAGAGCAGCTTCTTTCGGTTCAAACCACATTCATTTCGCTTTGTTTTAACCGCGTATTGAAGGCTTCTTTGATTTGAAAAGTTGACGTTGGCTTAGGCATTCGGCGTTTAGATGATGATTCCTTTAGTTACGGGCAGAAATTCCGAACCAGGGCCCCGCAGCCAGCATGTCTCGCTGCCCCCGAACTCACGTTCGTTGATCGCAGCGGTGTCGTTGATGTTTGCCTTGCTCCCGACACAACGAGCATCAGTGACGGCATCGAGTCGCTCGTTGTTCTCACCAGCGCGGAGTCCGGCGGGCGTTCATTTGGATGCAGGAAGGAGTGCACGACATTCATTTCTTTATCGTACGAAAAAAGCCGTTGGGTTTTATTCCGCCTCCGCTAATTCTCCCTCCTCTAAACGTGCGGAACATCCGGGTGTTGCGGCGTGCCCAAGACCGGGTTTGATTTCAACCAGCGAGTGCAATCCGCAAAAAACCGTAGGTTAGCTTCTTCTTTCATTCCACACATTTACTGCAAGTCTCGCGCTGGTCGACAGAACGGAGAGAAGTGCGCGTTTCAGATTGCAGCCGCCGAGCTCCAATGTACGCCTCAATTCACTCGACGAGTATCTATGCTTTCAGATTGTTTTATTCCGACGGACGTTCGTCTGAGTTGATGTGTGTTGAATAAAAGCCTCATTCGATTGGTTTGCAGGCAGTTGAACGTTCGTTTCTTTTGTGCTCTCCCGGCATTGCCGTACGGCCAATTCTGAAGCTATTTTCTGCTCACGCATCCCCACTCGATAAGGCGCGGCAAAAAACGGCTGAAAGCGAACTTCGAGTCGTGTTCACGCGCATCATTTTTCCCTTCCAGCTTCCGTCTTCGTCCGACCCGCGCATTCAAAGGGCGACGAGAAGTTCGCTCACGTTCCTCCTACCTTCCGAGCAGCAGCGACTTTCGTTGCCTTTCGCTCCATTGGCGCTCTTCCGTTGCTCGCCGCTCCACATACCACTCGTGACTGGAAGGCGGTTCGTTCTTCCTTCTGTCCAGTCCGCACCGAACACGGCGGTCTTCGCATTTCTGTCCGGGTGGGCGGCACACGATTCTTCTGACTGCTCGACGGCAGGGAGGTTGCTTTTATTCCGTATTGAGACGTGTGACTTTTGAGCGTTGACGCTGGAAGCAAAGGCCTTCGATCGTTGTAGACTCTGGGCTTTGAGTTGGTGGTTTATTCCGCTGGTTTCTTCTGTTTAGCTGAGGTAACAGCGGCTGTCTGCACGTTTGTTGAAAGAAGGCGGACAGCAGGACGATCGGTTTCTGTTGGCGCTGGCCGCTTGCGAGCAGAACACGAATTCGTTGGACACGCAGCCGGTCGACTCCAATCTTTTAGTTCATTCGACAAGTGTGCTAGTGGATCGCAGCGACATGTTGATGTTCGGCTTTGCTCTCGACAGAAAGAGCATCACCAATGGCATCGAGTCGCTCGTTGTTCTCATCAGCGCGGAGTTCGGCGGTCTTTCTTTTGGATGCGGCGAGGATTGCACGGCATTCAACTCTTTGATCGTACAGTAACAAACCGTTCGTTTTTATTCCGTAATTGCGTTTAATATAATTCATGCACTGCAAGGCATTAACGCCTTGCGGCGCGCCGAAAACACGTGTTTGAACTTGATCAGCGGATTTATTCCGTCCTAGTATTTTCACTCAGCACGGCAGGCTGCTGATTCTCTTTACAAACGTTTCTCAGCTGTAGCTCTTCGCCAGTAACGTTAATTTTATTCCGGCTTGTGCCCCGTTGATTTGAGTAATGTCAACCGATTTTAAATGCTCAATACTCGTGTCCACGCGCTTCGTTCTCGGCATCCAGTTTCCATTCTCGCTCAACAACCGCATTCAGAAGGCGACGAGGAGGTCGTTCGTTTCAAGCACAAATTCCGCTCCCTTCGTTTCACAAACGGCGTCTTACGCTGCCCCTCGCTTCATTGCCGCTCTTCTGTTGCCCGCCGCTCCACACGCCACTCGTGCCTGGAAGGCTGCTCGTTCTTCCTTCTTTTCGGTCCGCACCAAACACGGCGATCTTTCTTCTAATTTCTGTTCGAGAAGGCCGGCATTCGGTTCTTCTAACTGCTCAGCGGCTAGAGGGTTGCTTTATTCCGGCAAGTGGCCTGGAGTCGATTTCAGGGGTTGACGTCGAAAGCGAGGAATTTCTATTTCTGTCTGTTTTGAGCTTTTAGTTGATGGCTTATTCCGGACAGCTTCACGGGAATTCCTTGCGAAAACTCGCGGCTGTTTGCACGCTAGATGAAAAAGAAGGAAAACTGGGCGGTCGATTGCTGTTGGCGCTGGCCGCAAGAAAGCAGAACACGAGTTCGTTTGACACGGAACCGGTCGACTTCAATCTTTCGGTTCATTCCAAGAGGGCGTTCGTAGATAGTTTAATTCCGTCCTTGCTTCCCCAATTTGATTAATTTCATATTCGTTCTATTGTCGTCAGCTGAGTGCGATCGAGTAGAGGGACGAAGGCGGCAATGCGAAAAGATGCACGTCAGCAGGCAGCAGTCGCGATTGAGATCTTACAAAAAGCTGTTGCGAATCCAAGACGACGGATGATCGTGGTTGTTGCAAGATGAATGTTTCAAGCGGGCTGCAAGGGCTCTTCTTTTGTCGGTAAGGCGGAAGACCGCAAGCAAAATTCACCGGTCTGACGACGGAAGCAAACAAAGGTTTTTAACGTCCACTCGATTTTTTGTTCAGCTGCTCATTATTCCGTCTTGTGTTATAACGGTGCCGGTTCGCCGTGTTTGCAGAAGGCACTGGTTTTATTTCAACGGATAGCCAAAACAAATGTTCGGCTTCTTTGAAAGAAATTATTCGTGATTGCCTGCTCGCTTTTCTTCGAACGCTTTTACGCGCACATTCAGTTCCTCTTCGTCCGTCAAACATCGTAAGAATCATAAAATTCCGTCAGAGCTTCCTTGGTCTCTCAGTTCTTTGCAACTAGATTTGTTAAATTCTTCGTTTCAACAACTTCCTCTCGTTCCACGCCTACACAGAGCGGCAATCAAGAGAAATCCAAAGAAATTCAAACCGACCGCCTTCCACTTGAATCAGCGGCCATCCGCGTCTATCCACCAACAAGCGGGCTGAAAAAAGAACGGGGAGAGGAGTGAGTGGACGGACGGGCAGTAGAACTCACGGATTCTCTTCGAACAATCCTTAGATGATCTTTCGATTATTCCGGGAGAATCGAATCAATCTTCCTGCAGGACCTCCAAAACGCCTCAAGAAATTCCAATAATTCTTGTCGAATTAATCAAACAAACCTTTCGCCCAACAAGCGGCAGAAATTGACGGAAATCATCACAAGAATCGACAGAAATCCACGAGAATTCGAGGCAATCCAACGCAAGCAGAAAGCGGCCACGCGGCGGCGGTCAAGACGGCCGTCCGACTTGACGCGCCGCCCGCCGCCACTCGCCGCGAGTCCGCCGGCCGCCCGCCGTCTCGCTGGCGGTCGACCCGCCAAGCTCGTGGTCGAACGGGCGGCGGCGAGTGGGCGGCGGCGAGTGCACTGGAATCCCCGCGGCCTCCACGAACTGCCGCCTTCGTTCGACGACCGGCAGACGACGGGCGCGCGAAGTCCAACCGAAAAGCCACTCGGCCACGAGCACTCCCGCCCGCCGAGTGGAGGGTTCGACCCAACGGGAAGAAGGCGGGCGGAACGGGGAGCAAAGAAGAGCTCTCGTCCTTCCGGCTCCACTGCCTTCTACCGACTGTCCCTCTCGTTCGTTCGGATTAAAGCGATCGCCCACTATTTGCAGTCGATTCGTTCGCAGCTGAACACTCGACGAACACAACGGAGATCAAACGGGCACTCCATTGGTTGAAGCGTGTCCTTCCCCGCATGGCTGAGGGCAGAATTCCGAAGCGGTCGACTGGAAACGACGCCTCGCGATTGTCGGGAGTCCGCCCTCCATCCACCGGTCGGTCCAACCGAGCGGTTCGCGTAGTGGACGACTGGCGGCTCGTCCGCGTCCTCCGCTTCCCGGCTCGCGATCAGGCCGTTTGGAAGGCGGCGTTGAGTTGTGTGGAGCAATCCAACGAGTCGCTCGTCCAGTGGATGGGGAGTCCCGCCGTCGCCCACTGCTCGACCACTCCGGCGGGCGATCGGGCACGAGTGGGAGCTCCTCGTTGAGGAGGGAGAAGAAGGCGGTCGACGGCCGCGAATTTCGTTCGGCCGGCCGGCGGACCCCCGAGCGGCAGGCGGCCCGCCGAAGAGCTCGTCGTCGTGGACGGGCGCGGGGAGCAGCCGGCGGTCGGACGCCGCGAAGAGCGCGCTGCAAGTGGGCGAGTGGGCAGAAATCGTGTGGATTGTTGCCGAGGCGGCGAAACGAAGAAGATTCCGCTTTCTGCACGTCCAACGGCCCCTCCCCCTCCACTCGCCCCCTTGCTCTCGTCCGTCCACTCGCCGCTCGTCCACCTGCCGGCCGAGAGCGACGGCCGCCGCTTCCACTCGCAGCTCGTGAATTCCGGGCGAGCAGGAGGCGGCCGCCCATCGGATGAGGGGGATCACCGGGCGCACACGTCTGCTTCCCGTACGCAGTCGAACGAGCAGACGGACGACTCGAAGCCGCCGGGCGGCCGAGCGGACGGTCGAGAGCGCGGCGGGGGAGAACCGACCGGCAGGAAGCGGGAGTCCGCTCGATCGTCGTGATGTTGAGCGAAAGGCAGCGGGAGGATCCAAGCGGCCGAATGGACGAACGAGAGAGCAGACGGCGCGTGCAAACCGCCGCCTCCAACGAGAATCAAACACCCGCATTGCCCGCCTTCTGTGGTGATCGAAACACGCGTCAACGACCCGCTTTAGTCGTTGCGTCGTGCTCGGAATGCTTTCGCTTCGAACGGGCATCACTCTTCTGCTCAATCGAATGCGTGAGGACGAGCCGTGGGCATCGCAGCTCCGTTTAATGCGAGCTGAAGTCCCGGTCATTCGTTCGATTGACACGCACGGCGGCAACGGAGGGCGCATTCGGGGGCGACGGGCGGCCGCTCGACTTCGATCGGCGCCTCCCGCTCGTCGCCCCCGCCGGCCGGCAGCGCGGTCGGTTGGGGCCGAACGGAGGAGTGGACAAAAGGAAGCAGCGGGCGGCACTCCCCTCTCGTCCCCCACTAGACGAGAGAAGCGGACACTCGCCGCTCCTCCCCTCCGTCTTCTCCACCGCTCGAGCACACTGGCGGCGAGTGGATCGAGGAGCCGAAAGCAGAAGGCGGGAGTTCGAGTGGACGCGCCGAAACGAACGAAAGAAATCGACGCGAGTCGGTGGGGGAGTTCCGCGAGTTGCTCGAGTGAAAGGCGCCTTCTGTGGAGGAGAGCCGAGGGAACGCTCTCGTGGAAGTCGACTGGGTGCCGGCCGCTCGTCTCTTCGGAGTGCCCGCCGGCCGTCCGATCGGCCGAGTGGTCGTGGACGGGGCGGCGGGCGTCCGGTTGCTGCCGACGAGCAGCGAGTGGCCGTCCCGCTCGTCGCCATCCGACGGCCGGCAGTGAAAGACGGGGGCCACGGATCGGCACCTCGGTGGCGCAGTGGAGTGGGCGGAGGATTGGGCGAGAAAGAAGGCGGAGGGCTCACTCGAAGACAAAGCCGTGGGTCGTCCCGCTCACAACGAACGGCCGGCAGTCCCCCCAGTTGGCGGAAGGCGGGAGAATCGGCGGGAAGCCGCCCTCCAGCCGACCGTCCGCTCGATCGCCGCTGCGGTCCGTCGGCTTCGCGGACTGGGGGCGGGCATCCTCGCGCTCATCCACCATCGAGAGGGCGCAGTGGACGCCACTCGTGCACCACCAACCGCCCAGTCGCTCGTGTTCTCCACTCGCCGCTCCTCCCGCCCAGCGGCCTTCCGATCGCCCGCCGACTGCGGACACACTCGCCGAATGCCCCCGATCGAAGCGGAGAGCGGCCGTTTGTTCGTTGGAGCAGCCGCTGGCGGGTGGGCGGACGACCGGCCGCTTTGCTATCCGCCCGCCACTCCGACAACCGATGGACTTTCGCCGAGCAATTGTTTTGGGGCAGTTGTGAAAAGCAAGAGGTATTGAAAAAAGGAATTAAAAAGTACAAATTTGGTTTATTAAGAAACAGTTACAACGAAGAGAACGACGAGTAGTCTGTGCTTTCATTCCCACATCCAATCGGCGAACTGATTGAAGACGGTGAGAGGAAGCAGAAAGTGGCTGATAACTAACGCCAAGTGTCGCAAGCTGTTGGGTCGTCTGAAAAGAACAGACGATTGAAATGAGTAGACAAACGAATCGTACCTCAAAGGTACGAGGCGGAGTAACAACTCGCTGTTTCCGCCAGTTCTGGGTGCCTTTTGATGTTCGATCACCAGTTGATGCTCCGTTTGAAGGTTCGCTCGTGCATGCATCGTCACGCCCAGTGTCCACTTCAAGCGCATCACGACATGCCATTGAAGCGAACGGAAGTCGAACACGGCGGTAACGAGCTCGTGTTCAACGCCTGGACCGAGTTGGCGGCGAAATGCAGCGTGCAGTTTTCCGGACGTTCCCATGCTCGCATTCCATCCGGCCTGAAACGAATAAGTCGCCGTAAATGAACGCGGAACTTACGCAGTCCTTCGCTCCTTGTAATTCGCGTGGCACCGCAGCCACAGCAAGTTCGCGTTTTTTCTTCTTGACAACATCAAAGCGGAAAACGGAAGTCACGCTGTTTTCCGTGAACCACCAGAATTTGTTGTCAAAAAAGAACGCTCTGCAGCTCGCCTCGGGCCCCATTCTGTACCGCATCTTGTGCACGAGCCGCAACTCTGCGGTCTCCTCCGAACGGACGAGTTCGAAAACACCGCCGTTGTACAGTCCACTGTGAACGAGTAACGACGACGCGTTCAGCATGCGCACGTCCACAAATTGATAAGCCCGGAGTTTGAAGGGCTGCGGATAGAGCGGCGAGTAGCTGTGTTGCTGCCAGTCGAGCAAGAAGAGGTTCCAATAAACTCCACGAATCGTGTGGTTTCGCTCATCATCTAAACATTCAATCGGTAGCTGTAAATATGTGCGCTTCTCGATTGCCCCGAATCTTGTCCGTATGAGTGAACAGAAGCACTGTGTCTTGGTCAAGAACCTCCAGAGCCGCCACCTCTGCTGGGAGTGCGCGTTCGTCGCGACTCGATTTGAAACGACTGAAGACCGAAATCTATTACCGCCCTTGCGCTTTGACTTACTGCTTGACTTGGCGAAACAAATCCAAAACCACGATCACATCCCCGTCTTTTTCGTTGTGTTCCAGGATGTAAACAAAGCGATCATTCAGAACGGCAAGCAGAGGATCGCGAGGCGAAGAAAGGCCCTCAAAACGACTCATCTGCCCGCTCAAACCTTCCATATCGCCGCTCGGAAAGATTAGCAAACGCACTGACCGCCGAGTTGGGGGTCGCGTGGGAAACTTCAAGTGGTTGCTCGGCCGGCGCTTAAGTTGTGCCTCGCCCGCTCTCGCCGCCTGACCAACACATTGGGTGAGAGCGGTATGTTCTTTCAAATGATGACCGCGAACAATCACGCCCTCAAAGCTGCCATCCCGCTTGCTGAACGCTGCGTAGAATGAACTTTGGACCGCAATTGCGCAAAACCGTTCGTTTTCTCATCCGAGTATTACACTTTTTTCTGCGTGCTGCCCTTCGATCCTCGCTTGCCGACGGCCGTCCGCTCCCAGGCGCCGTTCTGAGTGGCACCCGATCGTTCGAAAGAAGCGACCGACCGTTTCCGAATGCCTTGCGTTTCGCCGACTGCTTGCCGGCATTCTCGCACGGACTGCTTGAACTCGAAAGATATTTCGAGCAAGAAAGACGAGTGTTGAACAGGAAGTAGTGGAACGCAAACCTCCTCAAACTGCACGTATTGGCTACTACAGGGTGTCCCAAAATTTCCTTCCCTCGTTCGAACGCGCGGTCGGTGTCGGGCGCGACTCGCACCTGTCTGGCGGAATTTGCGAGCTGATTTTGGTCTTTCCTATCCGTTTAAACGCTCGTCGGACGCCCAAATCGCACAAATTTTGACAAGCAACAAGCTGCATCGAATCCGCAATTTTTGATTCACCGACTCGGTCAAATTCCGATCAATTCGACAAGTTTTAACGGTTTTACGCGTGAAATTCCGTTTTTCAGCGGAAAGCCGCGCTTTACGATCGTTTTTGCAGCTGCGCGACTGTTCCAGTTGTTGCTTGCTGATGGTTGGTCCACGACTGGTCAGAGCAGCCCGAAATCTCGATTTTAACGAGTTCTTGATCCAAAAGCAGCCGAAAATCAAGCAAATCAGCTCGCAAATTCCGCCAGACAGGCGCGAGTCGCGCCCGACACCGACCGCGCGTTCGAACGAGGGAAGGAAATTTTGGGACACCCTGTACTGTTCACGTTCCATTTGCTGCTCACTGCGGCCGATAGAGCGCAAGGCTCCTCTTGTTTTGGCGATTATTCAGGGCAAGGGAACGAGGGGAGTGGCGGTGCGGAAAGGAGCGGGTCGGTCGGTCGGTAGGTCGGGGCGGTGACGTCGCCACTTGCTTTCCGCCCGCCCGTCTTTCTTTTTGCTCCCGCTCTCGCCCGCCGCCACGTGCCTCGAAACCCGCCGCCACGTCGTCGCCGCCACGTCGCGCTCGCCGATTTTCGTCGCCACGCACTCACTCGCGGCGGGTGGCTTTCGGTCGTCTTTCGCTCGATCTCTCGTTGGAATTGCGCTTGAATTTGCCGCCTGCCCAACCGCCCATCGCTGAACAGCTCGCTAAATTTCGAGGGGATGTGGACGCGAATGGCTGGAATTGCTGGAAGATTGGCGAGTGGATGGAAGCGGTCGGTTTGCTCTTTTTCGATTTGGTCTTCCTCAATTTAGAACCGCAATGAAATGTGAGAGAAGACAGACCAAGCGGTCAAAAACCTGAAGGAACTGCATTGGCGGAATTTAGTATTTTTCGATATCACGATATCACGCCATCACGGAACAATTCAATTTTGAGAACATAAACGGAAGTTAAAGTGCTTTAGTATTGCTTTCCGTCGAGTAGTAATACCCTTTCAACCGCCGTTACTGACTAATGCTTGAACAACTATGGAAACAATCAGAAAATTGCTATTGAGCGAGCAGAAACAAACTTATTTGCCGACGAAACTCGAGCTCTTATACACGCGTTAAAAACTCAGTCTCAAAGGTAAACGGAGAAGCGAAGTAGTTTATTGTCGCATGCAAACGACCAACGTTAAAGAACCGCTGTCTTTGCCTACACCACAATCTTTTTATAAAATCCATCATGGATTGCGCAAACCGAATTTACGATGCAAACGCAAACACTTCCGGTCCTGCTTGTTGCTGTCGACGAGCAATTCATCGTATCACGTCGGCAAACGGAATAAAGATTGAGTATTCGACCAACTAACTGCATGTTTGGGGCGAACGACGGTATAAACATCGCTCAACGAAACACACTTCATTTCGTCCGGTAATACCCACTCAAAATGAAATACGGAATAAAAAGTTCAGAAAAGATCGAAACAAGGCGTTCTTAAATTGTGGAGTTATCGGCTTGTTGGCGGAATGGCATGGGTAAAGTTGTCGGAATAAGCATTTGACCTTCGAAAAATTAACGCAAAAATACGTAGCATGTTTTGTCCACACATTCGTCAACGCTTCCATGCAACGTGAACAAACAAAAATCTTATCGTGGAGCAAGCACTCATTCCGGAATAAAACAAGGAATAGCGGGACCGCTCGGTCTATAAAGTAGATCGCATAAACGACGCCAACCGGACGAACAAACTCCAGTTTAGCATCGACAACGAGCATTAACCAAGCATTCCTTTCTGCTTGGAATGTGTGTGATCTCTCTGTTGACGTTTGTTGCCAATACAAACAGAAATGGTCACCACGAACGAAACTCGCTATGCTAATCGTGTGCACTCGAAATAATGGGAAATTGAAGCTCGAAAGACGACAAAGAAACCTTGTGATTGGATGTTAACCAAAAGAATACAAATACAAAAACGGAATAAGTTGTCCCTTACTTTAAGGTCTCAATTCTGAAAGAAGAAGCGACAGCTTGGCTCACACCCACCGATCAGTTTCATCGCTTGCTCTCGTGCGAATGAAGTTGCCCGTTTACGTCCAGCAAAGCAATCGAAGGCCAACAATCCATTCCTTCTTACAGCAGACTTGGTTGGGGGTGGTGTTTTTCTTGACCAATCCTCCGTCGTGGAAGACGGATATTGGAATTGTTGGCTGCATTGCTGTCCGGCTTCTGCAATGAGAAAAACTCTGAATGAATAAGCTTTGGCGAAACGAAAAGCATTGGAAACACATTGCAGTGGACTTCGCGGAATACCACCAACGGCATTCGGCCTTTCTAATGGACCCACGCGATCATGTTCTTTTTTCGAATCAATGGTAAGCACATCCAAACTTTACGGAATTTGTAGAACATGCGATTGCTTCCGTTCGAGAAATGATACGACCAGTCGAGGATTGCAATCAACAAATGAGCAAGCGGATAAACAAACTAAAAGTAATATTTGATCAATGAGAACAGACTACACTGCTCAACTTAAAGAAGCGGAATTTTGAATGTATCTGACGTTTGCCATTGCATTTGAAAAGTCTTGACGTACTCGTTACCAAATCTTTTTGAGAAATTAAATAAATTCACAACGCCAATCCCCTTCGTTCGATCGGCCCGTCCGTCCGCCGGCATGTGTCTGCAGACAGAAGGCTCGACCGGCCGCGCAGCTCTCTTTGGAGCATTCTCCTTTGTTATTCGCTTCTTGCCGAAGATTTGCTTGTTCAATTGCAAGCACGCGAGTGCCTACGCTCACTCTTTTCCGCCTGTCGCTTCTCTTTCCGCCATTCCCACACGACCGCCTCACTCCGCCAACCGCCCCCCGCGCCGGCCGCTTGGCTCTTCATACCGCCCGGCAACACACGTGAGTCGCTCGTCTTCCTCTCCGCCTCTCAAGCGCCCAATTACAGTTAACTCCTTCAAGTGAGTGCTCGCTTTCCCGCAGTGAGCCGTGATCGAGTGGCTTTTCGCGTTGGCTTTCGTTCGGCTGCCGGCAGTCGTAGCAAGAACTTCGCTCGCAACAGGCGCGAGCCCTCCAATCTGCGAGTCCGAATCGATCGCCGACCGTTCTCTTCCATCGACAACCCGACACAACGCTCAATTCCACCCATTCGCTCATCCCGCCATTTGTTCCCAATAAATCTTTCGATTCTTCTAACTGTCGACAACGATCACACGTTGCCCGCGACTGTCCACTCGCGTCCTTTCGACCGGCCGCCCACGCACTCGCCCCCTTCCTCCGCCGCTCGCCGCCCGCAACGAGCGCCCGGAACTCCCGTCTGGCGGCCGCCCGAACGCCGTCGAGTTCCCTGCTTCCAGTTTCTTCTTCCACTCGCCGTCCTTCGTTTCATCCCCGAGTTCTCGTCGCCGATCCGCCCGCTCTCCCGCTCGTTCGTCGCCGAGTGGGCGGCGGGACGTTCGCTTCGATCAAGACGGCGAGTGGAGAGCGGGCGGTCGATTCGGGCACGAGAGGCGGCCGCCCACTCACTCGCCGTCCAGCCCGCCGAACACGAGCGGAAGAAAGCGGGCGATCGGCCCCGTCCCGCTCATTCGAGGCGCCACTCGGGGGGATCGGCGACGAGGAGGACGAGCGGAGAGACGCGCCGAAGTCGTGGACGCGAACGGAGAAGAGCGGGGGGGAGGTCGCGCGATCCCGCCCGTCGATTCGAGACGGGCATTCGGCGGAGAGGAGCGACGGCGAGTGGCCACGAGTGGGCGGGGAGGAGCGGGCGGGCGCCGCAGATGGGCCGGCAGATCGCCGCGAGTCCCTCGAGTGGTGGAGGCCGGCGGGAGGACGAGCGGGAAGTGAGAAGCCGCCCGACCGGCCGCCCCAATGGGACTCGTGAACACTCCCCACCGACCGCTCGTCCGACCACCACTCGCCGCCCGCCACCTCGAACGACCAACCGAGGGGACGGCCGCTTTCCGGGGGATCCACTCGGCCGATCGAAGCGGCCGGTCGGCGCGCGCTTCTTCCCGCCCGCCGATCGCCCGTCCTGCTCGCCGCTCTCCCGACTGCCGGCTGGCCGATCGACCGCCCACTCATTCGAGAGAAGACCGCCCAGTGATCCCCGGCCGTAGAGCCCGCCTTCTGCTCCCCGTTGGATGCCCTCGCTTTTGTTCGAGGCAAGAGTTTATTCGGACGATCAGATGCGGGGGATGGGCGTCATGTTGAGGTAGACGGAAGGGAGAATGTGTTTGCATGGCTTGCGGCTCATGATCCCATAAAATCCCTTTTTACCTTCGACATCCAACCGGGTCTTGCGGAGGGCGTCGACTGCGAGTTGTACCAGTGAGTCGGGATTGCTGAAATAGGTTCAGTACTTGAAGGCCACCGATCGTGAAGTGACTCACTTGAAGAGCAGCCGGTGGATTGTTCGTTCACCATTGCCGTCTTTCTCGCTGGTCACAATGAGTCCACCGTCTTCTCCTGTTTCTGGATTGACGATCAAATTGAACCAAGCAAATTTGTCGATCTTTATTGTCAACGGAAGCTTCTCCCACACGAGTCGCTCCAATTTGCAGCGATAGACGTCGTATTCTTGTTTCTTACTCTTCTCTAAATGGTCTACGTAGGCATGTTGCTTCGACCAAACCACGCTGATAGTAGAAAACTAAAAGCGAAAAAATTATGCAAATAGCACTTTAAACGAGCACGTACTTTTGCAGCATCTCCTGTCAGCTTGTCGGCAGTCCACATCTTTTTTTCAAGCTCGAAGATGTGCAGAGTATCGAGTAAATCGCCAAAGGTCGGAAGCCCGTACAACGAACGACCGTCTGCGCTCAAATGGTAGGAGCAATGAACATCGTTTTTTTGCTCAGTCCAATCCGTGTCCAAGCGTGCTTTGTGGACGTCCAAACGAACAAAGCGGATCTGGTTCGACAAAGCACAGCTGATTACAGCATTTTTGACGCTTCCATTTGTTCCTTTGA
This sequence comes from Aphelenchoides fujianensis, assembly GCA_024699865.1. Classification (NCBI taxonomy): domain Eukaryota; kingdom Metazoa; phylum Nematoda; class Chromadorea; order Rhabditida; family Aphelenchoididae; genus Aphelenchoides; species Aphelenchoides fujianensis. The sequence continues at coordinate 177,618 of JAMPIO010000068.1, read as the reverse complement.
TTTGCGTAACGACATAAGCGGTCTGTTCTTCCGCTCGCTGTTCCAGTACAATGCCTGTGAAGGTGTTCTTTTCGGGGCACAGACGAAGCAAGCACAAGGTGCTCGGTGTAAGGACGAGGATAACGGTCGGACTCAGAACTGTCATGCCGAAAATAAACGCGGCAGAAGGAGCCTTGCGTTTGAAAACGCTAAAAAAACAGCTGTCACTGGATATTCGCGGAATAAAACACACGTTTGAGTGTTGCGAACAAGATCAACAACACAAATGCGAGTCCACTTTTCGGAAAGCAGGTACACGTACCGGCCGTCCTGGGAACGACGCATAACGCACTCGTGCTAAAGGATTTTGTTAAAAAAGAATGCAAAACGCGCACTTGCCTCTAGACGAAATTGGTTGTAGGGATCCCTTGGCAGCGTCTTCCCGTTCTGAACAGCACACCGCATTTTGAAAGCAGCAACCTCGTGATCCCAATCAGTAGGAAGCGTTTGGTGGACGCCCAAAAAATACGTTCGGGCTCGCTTGGCGGTGAACATTTCGACGCCGACCGCGTTCCACAGCGACCGGAGCGGAAAGAAAGCCGGCCGCCGAACACGCGACAGCAGCACGAATGAACGCGCCCGCCCGATCGACCGCGTGTTCTCAGAGGGCGCAATGGGGACCGCGAGGACTCCGGCGGGCGGGCACAACAAAAGAGGGCAGTTTGATCGAGGCGGTCCACGAGCAGGAGATCCCACCGGTCGGGCGGCGGGGAGCGGGCGACACACCACGCGGAAGGTAGGCGAACTTTCGACTGCCCACTGGAGACTGCCGAGCCGGGCGCGAACACACGAAACAGCGAGCAGAAACGAGTGGACGGGCTGTCGGGGAGACGAGAGCCCAAGGAGGGCGGCTGGTCGGGGAGTCCGCTTGCCCGCCGCCCGCCCGCGTGTTGCCGCAGTGCGCACTCCGCCGATCCTCCGCGCGCACTCGAGCCGCCCGCCGCCATGACTGCCCGCGAGACCGCCGGCCGCCCGGCGCGGGAGATTCGCCCGCTGCTCGCCGCTCCTCTCCGCCGCGTCCAGCACGCGCCCGACCGCCCCGCCTGCCCACTCGGGCGAACGGAGAAGAAGGCGGCGGCGAGTGGGCGGCCGAACGGACGGGAGGACACGAGCGGGGCGACGAGCCGCCCGGCCGCCGTGGTCCAGTGGATCCGCGCGCCGACTGCCGAGCGGGCGGCCGGGCGGCGAGTCCAGCGAGGAGGGCGGCGAGGAAGCGGGCGGGCGGAGTGGACGGAGCGGCGGACTGCGGGGAAGAACGCCCCACAACACGCAATCGAACGAGCGTTCGGTTTCGACCGATCGGCCGGCTTCTTCGCGGCGCCCGACCGTTGGGATCGCCGCGGCTCTCGGCGGTCGACGGCGGCGGCCGCTCGTCCACTCGCCGTCCACTCGGCTCCTTCCGACGGCCGCCGCCACTCGCCCGCTTCCGTCGAGCGGCCCGCCGAGAAGCCGCCAGCCGACCGACCGGCGGCCACTCCCGCAACGAACCGAACGGTCGAATCGAACGGACGGGCGGTTCTTCCGCTCACTCCCGACTGCCCACGAGAACGAGCCGAGTGGGGGAGCCATCAGTCGGCCGCCGTAGTTCAATGGATCTGGCGGCCGAACACACGAGTTGATCGAAGAAAGAGAAAGCAACAACGAGAGGACCAGCATAGGAGAGCGGACAATTACGTAAAAATGGTGTTGTTTGATAATCTAGTTGTTTGTTCGTTTAAAGTGATCGGTCTGGTCGTTTTTGCCTTTTGATCTTTGTTCTGGTCTTGATTTTTTCATGGACCCCCGCTCATGCACGAATTTATTCCGTCCATCTTGTTCATCCAATATTCGGGGCGCTTGCACGTACGGGCGGCCTTCCACTTTATACCGAACAATTCAAGCGACCGCATTTTGCAACTTTTTATATCCGTTGATCGTCTTCTTTTTACGAATTCCTTTTGGCGGTCGGTAATTGGGATGTGAACGCGAGCTAGTGTTGGTTGATCCCGTCTTACTTGTAGTTGTGGACGGCCTTGTCGCCGACTCCGAATCTAATGGGAGCGTCGAGCAGTGCATGAGTTTATTTTGCGAGCTCTTGCGGTTTTTAGACGAGCGAATGTCGTTCCCGCGCTGTCAGTTATCTCGCATTATTCCGCTTTTTGCCTTTTCAACAAGAAAGCAAAGTGCCCCGAATTGACGCTTTTCCGGCTTTTGATGTCCTCCTTTAATCATCGTCGTTCATGCACGAAAGAAACGACCACTGCGGACACCAATCCAGCCGGCCGTCCATCTCTCGCCACTCACTGCCCGTCGAGTGGTTGGACGAACTCGAGGGCGCGGTCACCCGTCGGGCTGTTGCTCGGGGCTCCAGCTGGACGTCGAAACGTGGAGGTTGCAACGGGTAAGTTTCTTTCACGAACACTGCTTAAGAGAGAGCTGCAGCATTTCTTCCGCAACGCTCCATAAAGTGCATTTGCAGATGAGTGACTTTGCCCGCCTGTTTGTTTCACGGATACTCGCGAGAAGTCGAATTTCTTGCGGGTCATCGTCGACCGCAGACACTTTCATCGGTGGGCTGCTGTGCACTCACTTCAACGGGCATCACTCGCGGCAGAGAGTTGCTCGTCCTGATTTCTCTTCGATCGGCGCATAACCCAAAACGGTTTCTTTTGGCTAGGCAAGATCGCGCATTGACTTGATTAATCTGATCTTCGTACCAAATAGATCGCGTTTTATTCCGGCGCGCCTCGCTATTTCTTTTTTTTTGTGGACTTGATAGAGATCAAATGGTAACTAGCTCGCGGGTGAGTTCCGCATAGCATTTAGCTAGCGGCTTTATTCAGGCGATTTCATTAAGATCTCAAACTTCATTGTTCACCGTTTCCGGAAGCATTCGTACAATTAATAAATGGAAAACGTGCCCGCCCGTTCTCCCTCCGCCCACCACTCCAGCACAGTTTACTCGATCGATGCATTCGAAATTGCAAAGGAGGAAGGCGTCGTTCGTTGCAGCGAGTGGTGGGCGGCTCAAAGCAACGTGGAGAAGTGCGGGCGGCAAGCGGCGGCCGGTCGGCTCGCCCACACTCCAGTCCGCTCGACGGGGCTCTTCGCTTTTGCTTCAGTCATTTTTTGTGGACGGCGTCGGCGGAATGGAGGCAGCGTTCGATTTGTGCGGTAGAAGACGTGGTCGTTCTTTTCTTTTTTGTTGGTCTTCAGTCGCCGCCGGACGGAGAATTCCGCTCTGGGAAGTCAATGGCGATTTTTCCACGGAAGGAACGATCACTGCGGCCATCAATCCAGTCGGCCGTCCACCTCTCGCCACTCGCTGCCCGGCGAGTGGTTGAACGAACTCGAAGGCGCGATTACCCGTCGGACTTTTGCTCTCGTGTTCAGCTGGACGTCGAAACAGGAAGCTGCAACGGGAGACCTTCTTTCACAGGGACTGCTTGTGGGAGAACTGGGGCGTTTATGCCGTGAAGCACATCTAAATCGAGGATGAGGGCGGCCGCGTTAGTCAACGGTTTGCAGGCTAGTGATACCGTTCGCTTTGAGGTGTATGAAAATTCCGTCGAAATCCGAATTTTGTGCAGGCCTTCGTCTACAGCAGCCGCTTTCAACGGCGGTTTGCTTAGCGCTCACTTCAACGGGCATTACTTGCGGGTAGCAGTTGCTCTTCTTTCTTTCTTTTCGATTCATACGGGGTTCAGTGGGTGTTCATTGGGTTGCGGAGCAGAGAGTATCGGCTATTCTTCTTATAACAAGTTCGTGCCGTATAAGGCGGGTTTTATTCCGCCTTTACGTTTGGATGAAAGCTCGGCGAATGCAATGAAGCTTAAAGTACGGTCCATTGATACGCATTGCGTTTTGCACAGCTAGCCGCGTTATTCCGCGTGATCATTTAAAGTCTCAAACTTAGCGTTTACCGGCTCCGCAAGCATTCTCTTGATCAATGCGAAAAAGACGTGAACGCCCGCTCTCCACCATCGCACACCATTGCAGCACCGTTCAGTCAATCGTTGCATTTGAAGCTGCAGAGGAGGAAGGCGCCGTTCGTTGCAGCGAGTGGTGGGCGGCTCGGAGGAACGGAAAAGAGCGAGCGGCGAGCGGCGGCCGGTCGGCTCGCCCACACTCCGGTTTGCTCGACGGGGCTCTTTGCTTTTGCGTGGCTTTAATCTTTCTTTGTAGGTGGAACTGTAACATGGAGGCGCTGCTCGATTGGTTCGAGAGCAGATGGGCCTTCATTTTATTTCTTTGTTTGGCAGGCGTTGCCGAGACAAAAATTCCGGCTTCTTTGTACTTTTTCGTTGCATTACTCGATCGACCGCGGGAGAAAAACGAGTCGATAAATCGTTTTATTGATCATGAAAGTGACTTTTTTATTCCGCCGCGTGGATTTCGTTAAGATGTACTTTCATGCTCACTCATTTGTTAATTTTACCAAACAAAGCAACGGTCAAAACCAGCATAACAAAGACAAACCAACCTGTATTTGCTCGAATCCCCCGTCCATTCACATCCACCCACCAACTAAAGGCTAGAGGACTCGCCGCCCGACCGCCGACTGCCGGCCGTCGGGCGCCCGAACGCGCGACGAAAAGCAGAAAGTGGCGGGCGGGAGAAAAAAGCGGCGAGCGGCGACGGCGGCCGCCCGACTTGACCGCCGCCGCCGAACGAGCGAGCGGTGGGGTTCTCTTTTTACCGGCCGGGGAAAGCCGACCAGTGGAAAGAAGGGATTGGAGGCTACTCGAAAACGGAATGACGGGTTCTCGATCTCACCAATCCATCCACTTCACCTCGATTAACAACGATCCCCCGCTCATCGCTCGAGCACAAACAACAAAGCCACGAAGAACCCCCAGCTGTTTATCACGACTCCCCGCTCCTTCCCGCCGGCTCCACGCGAGCCGCTCGCCGTGCGGCTCGACGAGCTGCGGGCGGTCACCGGCTTTCTTCGGGCGGCTTGCGGCGACTCGAAGGCGGCCGCCCGCTCGGGGATCTCCCGAACGAAACGAACAACAAAGCGATCAAAGAAATGCTCGAAGACGTCCACGCGTGATCGACCGACCGGAACGAGCAAGAAGGCGGCGGAGAAGGAGGGAGCTCCCCGCACTGCCGGCCGGAAGAGCGCCGAGTGGAGTGAGTGGACGAGCAGTCGGGCGGCCGTCGAAATGCCCGCCCGCGGGACTGCTCGCTGTTGCCCGCCGGCCACGAGCTCCCCGTCGAAGGCGGCGAGGAGTCCGTCGGTCTGATCGCAGCGGCCGCGCGGAAGTGGGCGGAGTTCGTGGACTTCGGGCAGTGGAGAGAAGGCGGGAGCGGCCGGTGGGATTTCTGCTCGTCGAGTGGACAGAGGGAAGAACCCCCCGGCCGGCCGATCGCCCGCATTCCTCGAGCACGACCGGCGGTTGGACGAGCGGCGGGCGGAGCGAGTGGCCGCGAAGAACCGCCGGAAACTTGCCGGCGGTTCGAAACGACCGCAGCGGGCGCACGGGGATTGAGGGCGCTCGTCCGGGCGGTCGGGCGGCCGCAGAGACCGCCGGCTGCTCGCTTCCTTCTCGTGCAAAGCGAGCAGTCGGCCGTTGGGAGGGCGGCGGAAGACGGCGATCGTTCTGCTCGTCTCAAGATGGAGCTCGTCTTGATTTGTATTTTCTTCTGTCTGCCTTTACCTCTGTCGAATGTTTAGAAGTCCGGGAAGAGCATTTAAGCATGTTAGAGATGCAAACGATAATCGTTGAGTTAAACGATCGGTTAAAAATAATTCTCGCTCGGACTACCGTTGAAAAGCTACTTTCAAACTAATAAAATATATCCAGCACGCATACATGTAAACGACAAAAGAAGGATAATGAACGGAAGGTCAATCAGACGAAGGCGATTTCCTCGAGTCAGTGTACTCGCGCAGCGAGAAAGCCAACGTTGCGGCAAGGGTGGCGTCTCGGTCTGCCTCGCTTTCTGCAAACACACAAAAATAGTGAAAAAGAAGGCAAACACACCGCTTGTTGCTGCCAGAAGTTCTTCGTAAAGTCCGAGGGCCGAACGAGGTGTTTCTTGTCCCTCTTTTGAAGTACTCGCCTTCGCCTCTAAGAGCACGAATTTTTTCGAGTTGCAGGACCCACAGGGTGCATCAAACGTGGCGTCGACGTTCGGCGGCAAAACAAAGGTTTCTGTGAAAAAATATTGAACGACCGAACGCCAGCGTGATTCCCACCGTTGCGATGGATCTCCGCCAATAGGGATTTCTTGCAATAGCCACCCAAAAAGCCCCCAGACGACACGTTGAGTGAAGAAGCGCTGTATTTGGTTTGTGAAACAGTTTCTTCCACCCGCTTTTTCGTCGCCGGGCCGGCAGATAACTCCGACCGTTCGCAACGTGGTCCGGCAATAGCAACTATTTTCGTGTTTTGAAGCTGCAGACGATGATCCGCCCGAGCAGGAGCGACCGATGGCTGAGCTTTCAGCCGATGCTGTTTGAACTCCTGACCCGCTCGCTCCAAATAACTCATGTATGATTCGTTGGTGATCTGCAAAGAGTAAACGTCATGCAGAAAGCAAAAGGCAGTACATGACGCCCCAGCTTCCACTCTTTAAACTCCTCGTCGGCCATCTCGCTTGTGTCTTTAAACATTGTTTGGTTGCATTGCGCTCGCTCGTTCCCCTGCGTATTTTCACCTTTATTTCCTGCATGCAACGCCGAACATGACACTAGAAAGAAGCTATTAACGTTAAGGACTTATTCAGTGCAAACCAGCGCCTTTGTCCTTGTTTACATCCCCACCGGCAAACGCGCATGATTCACTTAGAAGTAACAATCAAGTAGATTAAAATTGAGCGACTTACAAAGAGAAAAGCGGTTCAAGCACGATTTCATCGCTTTCTTGTCGAACGATGATAATTCCCAAGTCTTGTTGCGTTTCTGAGAACACAAAAGGAATAATAAAATCAATAGCCTTTGTCCTGACGGCTGTTCTTTCCCACGTCGGCTTTTCCAAGTTGCAGCGGTGAACGGAATATTGTAGCGCGCCATCAACAATTTCAAATCCGTAGCTATACACGTAGTTTGGTGACCAGAAACTTCTGATATCGCACAACTGGAATTAACAAGATCAAATGTGAAAAGGCTTATTAAACGTACTGTATCAAAAAAAACTCGGGCAGTTGCTAAGTCTTCATGCTCGTCTCTAAAACATTCGTTTTTATTGATTTCATGGTAAACTAGAACTTGCGTTCTTTTCAAAGAATACCATGGAACAAAAGTAGGAATGTCTGAAGGCGTGCTGTTGACGTGTTGAATAGCCCACATCTTTTTAGATAAGTCGAAAATCAACAACGCGTCCGGAAATCCGCGCAACATTCCGTACAACCGTCCAGATTTGCCGAAGTTATAGAAGCATCGTTTGTGGGTGAATTGGACATGATAACTCCAATCCACTTCCAGACGAGGTTCGTCAATGTCCAAACGAACAAAACGGACTTCTTCGGCGTAGTCCTGGTTGAGCACCGCCTGCAGAACATCCACATTCGTTCCAGTAATTTCTGTGAAAACGTAAGCGAATGCACCACTGCGTTCCAACACGATAGTATCGTATTGGCCATCTTCAGGGTACAATCGAAGCAAAACCAAGAGGTCCCATTCGAGCACAATAAGCGTTGTAGAATTCACAGCCACAAAATCCTCCACGTCAGTGTAACTGCGGTTTTTGGGAAGGAATACTCTGAACATGTTTCATGTCTATAAAGACGCCAACAGGATATCGAGTACAAACTTGGGAATCTTCGTTTTGAAATCACGAACATTCAATTGACCGTCATTCAGCATGACGTACATGTAATTAACAGGAGCATACAACATACGAATTGGAGCGCTCTAAACAAGCACGGACAAGTAAGAGTAACAAACAACTTACCGTTAGGTTTTGAGTGGAAACGTACGTTTTAAAACGTTCCCGCTCTGCGTTTGCAGAAAACGATTGAGTGACTGGCGTTCCTCCCTCTCCGTGTGCTTTCGTTTCAAGCAAAGGAAAAAACGGTCCCAGTTGACTTGTCATTGTACTTTTACTGGGTAAAAGCAATAAGAAGCACTTAGGGAACGCACTCACCGGCCCGTTTGATCAAGCAAGCTCGTAGACGATCCGCTATTGTTGTTTTGCAAATTATCCTTCTCAACGTTCTCGGAACATTTCAAGGAGTTTTTTGGACCTAGATCTTATGTAAGTCCCCCTCACATTAACATATTACTTACAAATGATTATGGTGCAGGCAACTCGATCACGTTTGCAGCGTAAGGCTTTAATAAACGCGTTGATTCAGTCATCTAATGAACTCACCTGACTCCGCAAGTGTTGCGTGATTTAGGCAATTCAGTTTAATGTCCGCAATCACAGCAAACGTCATATCAAAGGGCAAATCTGTCACCATGCACTCAAAAACATCAATAACTCCTTGTAAAAAAATCTAAAACAATCTCGAGATCAAAAAGGCGTCAAAAAAAAGTTAAACACCTTGGAACTTGGGAAATAGAAATGTGGAGGAAACGTCATCTGCGCGAATTGTAATTCGTAGTTTGTGACCGTCACGCGATTGAGCTTTTTAATAAAGACGTTCAAACGTGAAGCGAATTTTTTTTGGGCATCTTTCAATTCGTCTTGCCAATAGGTAATCTTCTAAACATGCCCAGAATAATTATCAGACTTCTGTATTACTCACGTGTAGCCATGACCAACCTCGAAGATCGGAATCGTCGATAATGAGAAGAGGCAAACTCGGGTTATCTTGCATTAACTGTTGGATGTCCGTTGCGTATTGCTCGTAGCGTGTTTCGAAATCCTGATCGGTCGAGTAGATAAAGTCAACGTATTTGTCGTAGCGATCAGGCAAGAATATGAAAGTGTCGGCTGGATGCCGCTTGATTTCTTCCACTGCCTTGCGATAGTCGGCCAACAGTACACGAACGACAAGCTTTTGCTCGTTGAACGGCCGGAAGGTGCACTCAGCGTAAGAAAGCGCGTGTTGTTCAGAAGAGTCCGAGCCTAAAGAATAACGTTTAAACAAATCGAATGATAAGAAACCGACTATTACAGGTCGCGCGAAACGACGGAATCCACGCACCGGTAGGTGGTAAAGGAAAAACCACGAGTATCCAATCATAAAAGAACTTCCGCGTTCTTGCTTTCAAATAATCGAAAAGCAACTCTTTCCAATGATCCGTATGCTCAATGAGTGCGTCTCCAAGGGTGTAAGTGAGTTTCTGGGGCACATACTCGTAGTGCATCGGCTGCGCACCAATTAATGGATGAGTGAAAGCACCCAGAGCGGTAATTCGATTAGTGGGATTAATGGACATCATTTGGAAAAACAAATCGCGGATTTGTAACACTGAAAACAAATCGTAAAATTGTGACGTGCTGCGTTTGCGCACGAATAGCTGGCCGAACATTCAAAGTATTCGTAGCCCCTGTGACGTCGTCATTCGACGGCACTTCAAGTGCACAATTAGAATGCTCTAAAAAACACAAAACAAACTTTTGCGGGCCGTTTTGAACCAATCTTCAGATAGCAACTGATCTACGGTTTCTTTTGCCTTGTTTTGATTGCCTGTAAACTCCATTAAATCGAAAAAACAATAAAATGTACCGAACAGCTCCAATTGGTTGCGCAATACATCCTCTTCGTAAGCGCCATTAAATAGACACTCGCCCTTAAGAAGCTCGTACAAAATGCAGCCAGCCGCCCAAACATCCACTACGAAATGCTAGTATATAAAATGTTTGGTGCTATGTACTCACCGCTTTTTGTGTACTTTTCTACGCTAATTACTTCGGGTGCGCGATACAGTTGAGCGATCACTAGCTCAGTAAGATCCAAGTCGCCGGCTTCTCCCGACATGTCCTCGGTGGACATTCCGAAATCAATGAGTTTGATTTCAAGGAACTTATTAGCGAGGACGTTTCTTGGGTGCAAATCCTAAAAAGTAGTTTGATTTTTGCAGCTTTCGCATGTAGCGATTACCCGGTGAATGATGTCGTGTTGATGCAGGTACGAAAGTCCGTTAAGTATTTGCATCATGATTAATAGCGTGTCGGGAATCGTGAAGACTCCTCGAGTTTGCAGCAATGCTTCCAAAGTTTCTCCCGACGAAATTGCCACCATGTAGAAATCATTGAAATCAACGAGTGTTTCGGCGGGAATAAACACATCATGTATTGGCGCCATCTAAATATAAAAAAACTGTAATTTTATGATATGAATTAAACAACATTTGGGTGAGCTCTCGGAGTTATCTTCTCGTTGAGGAAGAATTCGCGACAAGCGTTTCTGCCGGTTCTGAGGTTATTGAACGGGGATTTGTGTCGTTTGATGGCAACATTAGTCCATTGCCCAACTTTAGCGGCACTGCAAACACATGTAAACATGAATTTTGAAAGCAACTTACTATACGTTTGCTTGAACACCTTCAGCAACCGGGCGCACATCTTCGTATTCTTCGGGAAGCTGGATTCCAAGCCCTTCAACGTAGCGGAAGTCTCCTCTTGTACGGCTCATCGGATAGGATAATGCGTGATGATGTATGTCACGCAAAACAAGTTTCACGCGCCCACAAAACTCAGACATACTAAGTCGACTACGCTGATTACGGAACTAAAACCCGTTTTCCGAAATTCCACCGCGTTGCCGAGATATTGGAGGTAAAAGGTCAAAATTGCGTGATTTTCGGCCATCTTCCGGCCGCTTTTTCGAGTACTTGCCGTGCTCCAAATGACCTGATATTTGGCATGGCTGTAGATCTCAATGTCGTCTACCTGTTCCACCTGGCTGATTTTCGTAAAAATGTCGTTGTGGCGAGGTAGCGCCTTTGCCGCAGGGGCGGGTTTTAGGGTCTGTTTTTTGCGATTATCTCTTAACGTGGGCAGATTCACAAACCCAAAAAACTAAGCGACATACATTGAACACTGGGTAATCGAATAGTGTGAACAGATCGATCAAAATCAAAAGCGTTAATATCGAACCGGGGGGGTCGAAAGTTTTGCTCTTGAAATTTTTTGCGGTTTTATCGATTTTTCATTCTTTTAACGAGTCCGTTGGCGTCTGAAAACGCATTAGACGTGTAGATCGTTTACTCAGCTACTCAATAAAGCAAAAATTGAGCCAATCTGCCGATTTTGAGCGATGCTGCGGCCATTTGAGTGGAGCACGGTTGGGGCGAATTTCGACAGCGCAGGAATCGAATCTTTTGTTGATGTTTTTGCAATTTTTCAAGCTTAAAGACTGCTCTATGAATACTCAAAAATAACCGCTACACGGTGTTGTAAGTTAAACCACGACGTACAGAAGCAGAGTGCCGCCTTCGGCGGCGCCTTTGCTGGTCGGACAGAATGTCGAACGTATACTTTGTTTTGGCACTCTATAAAGAAAATTAAAAACGGGGGAAACAAATGGTAGAAACGTCTATTAACTGCTAAACACTCGATTTGCATCGCTGGCAGAATGACTAAAGAAAGCGCTAAGACACCGCTTCGCCGATTGCCGGCCTGATAAGAGCAATAAAAGCGTGGTTTATTGCCTTTTGGAACGCTTTCTGCGCCCTTCAATCCCAGCGCCACTGCGAGAAACAATATTTTTCCTCTGCGTCCTGACAGCGCAGCGGTGAGGTCAATCAAGTTTGCGGTTCGATGGCATGCGATAAGACGGCGACTGCCGCATTCTCCGTTTGTTTGTTCGTCAGTCGCTTGTTAGCGAATTTGTTCAACTATCGTTTGTATTTGCCGACAGATTCTTGTGCGCCAAAAAACCTTTTGGCACGTTATGTATGTTATTATTTTGATTAAAAAGGAATGCTTGCTGTCGCTCACAATCAGTTGCTATCGCGGATCGCAAACTCCTTTTGTGCCGACCTTTTAAAGACAAAACGTTCCACTTTGAACCGCTTCGATCGACGACCCACGCGCAGCTGTTCGATTGCTGCAACGAGGGAATGAACGGAGAGAGCGGGAATACGGCCGACTTCCCGCGGCTTCCAGCACGCCCCCGGTCGACGTCGTGACTTCCGCGCGTTTTCAAGGCGTCCGTGAGGAAGCTGACGGCCGGGGCGTGTGCCTTCTCTCGACTCTAGCGGTCGGTGAAGGCGACTGCCGGACGCTAGAGCGGCCGAACGAACGGCGCGTACGGGAAGTCGTGGAAGACGGCGTGTTGTTGGGGTCGCCTTCCCTCTTCTCGTGGCCGGAAGGCGAGTGGGCGGCCCCTCCGATCGCCCCGTCCACTGGGGGTAGGCGTTGCAGTCGGTTCGGTGGCGCCGGGCGCGTCGGCCGTCTTTTTTCTCCGCCCGCCCGCCCACCCGCTCTCTTGCGCGCCGCTCGCGCCCGGCCGCCCGACGCCGCCGCCTCGCCGCCCGCCGATTTCGTCCGCTTTTCGGCGTGTTTCGGGCGAGAAAGCGGATTCTTTTTGCGGGCATTCGGGCGTTGATTGACGGCGACCGAATTTTGGATTGATATTTGAAGTTATCAACGGTTTGATGGGGAAAAGTTAGTCACGCGTTTTAGGAAAATTGTAGTTTTTTTAAAACCAAATGCAGGTAGTTAACTCTATTAATGTTGATCGAACGAAAGGATTCAAACCAACAAAGGCGCGAAGAGGGTGAAAAGCGCGGAATAAAAAACGGGCCGAAAGTGACGAAACAAACAGTCGAACGTAAGCGTGTCTTTAAATCAACTCTACCGATGACGCCACTACTCATAAGGCTCGTTCTATCACATTTACAAGGAACACAAATCACTCGGGAATTGTGCGCGGATTAATTTAACAGCTGCTAGCTCACCTGCAACCAAGGGAAAGAAGTGGATCAACTTCATAGCAATTGCTATACGTAGAGATGTCTGCAGTCGGCCGCTCGACGACCACGCGCCATTCGAAGCGGGCAACTCGCGAGTCGTCTCGGAGACCCCCGCCGCCTTCCACTCGGAGGGGGCAGTCCTCCAGCGAGTGTGGAGGTCGCCCGTGCTGGAGAGCAGCCGGCCGACTGGCGGCAGACGGGCCGCTCGCCCGTCCACGAGCGCCCACTTCGAGCGGGAATCCCGCCCCGAATGCCCGCTGGCCGCCAAAAAAGGCGGTCGTCCGCGGGCACGAGTCGTCATCCAGCGCTGCTTGCTGCGTGCAACATTGAACGAAAACATAAAAGGAGTGCGAATAGGACTTGTTCAGTGAGCTCGGTGGCCGCGACTCTAAGCAGACGACGCGTGCCGTTTGAAGTGTGTGCTCTTGTGCTACTTGCGTCTGCTCGGCACCTTTGACAAACAGCCGCGGGATAATTGTTGAGTGAGCGGGTTTTTGCAACACCGATAGAAAGCGCTATTACTGGTTAGATTAACGGCCCTTATCTTGTTTCTAAGCCAAACTGATCCGACCTTGCTGTGAGCTCGCCCGTCATCTCTCGAGTGGTTTGTTCCTTCCGCCCGCCTGTCTCGGGCATTCCGCCCGCTCTCTCTCCCCGCGGTCTTTCCGCCGCCTTTAGTCATCGTTCTTCCCCTCCCGCAGATCCAACTGCTGTTGATCGTGTATTCGGCCAATAAACTCAATCGTCCTTTCGTCCTCCTCCCTCGGCTCCATTGATCGGCACTCCCGCCCGATCACAAACGGCTCTCAGTCGTGTTTTATTTAACTACGAATGCAAGGAACAGTCGTCGGAATTCACTACTCACCATGTGTTTCGTTCGAACAAAGAAAGCGAATAGCCACCCTTCGACTGCGACCACCCGACAAGCAGTAGAGTCGACGGCGGCCTAAAAGAAAAACGACGGTCAATCACTCAGTTCTTCGTAAAACGAACGTCCGGGCGACGAAAGCGGAAAAATAACGACAGAGAACAATGACGCCGTGCGGAATAAAACAATTTTCCGCCAGCCTTAACAACATAGCAATGAGCGGCTGTAGCTCATAGAAAATTGAGGTTCTTCCGCCCGACCGCTGGGAAGCCGGGCGGTGGGCGAGTGACCGCGGCGCCCCGTCTGCCCGCCGCCCACTCCCTCACTCATCCACGGCCGCTTCTTTCGGTGGGATCCGCCCGCCACTCGCCCACCCGCCGGCCGATCCGCCCCCTCCGCCGTCTTCCACGGCCGCCGCCCCCTCTCGACCGCCGGCTTCGATCTCGCCGGCCAACGGGACTCTCGCCCCTCAATCCGCCGCCCATCCCACTGGACTACGGGGACGCCGTGGGGGCCGCTCGACGGGCGGCGGGCGTCCGGCCAGCAGTCGGCGGTCTTCGCGCCCCGTTATTTCGGAAAAGCTTCCTCTAGAGCGTCCAATCTGAGCAGAAAGAAGTGAACACAAGCAGCAAGATCGAAGACCACGGCCGCCTTCTCGTCAACGGCGGCAGTCGAAGCAACCGCCCGCTTCCGTATGAAACTGAACGCCGTCCACTTGGCGATCTTTTTGCCGACTGCTCGTAGAAACAGCTGAAAACCGAGATATTGCTTTTTTTGAAGGTGATGCACAGCCGGCGGAAGAAGGCGACCTTGCCAAAAGGCAAAAAGAGAACACGAATGTGCTTTAGCCAAAATCATGTTCCAACTTCCCACGGAATAACTGACCGTTTTTATTCGCGTGTAAGACGACTGGACAAGAATGAACGCCTGAAAACACAAACACTGAAAGCAATAATCGCATTGCACATGTTCAGCAGAAGAGATGCCTTCAGTTCTAACGGAAGCAACACGGAATTTGTTCCCTGTTTTCGTCTTCATACACAAAGAAGAAACAAAACAACAATCTCTTTTTTATCACAAAGCTAATAGGCATGGATATCAAAAAAAGAACATATAGAAGCTGCATTCGACAATCGATTACTTTGCTTCAATCCACAAGCCTCAAACGACTAAATAACACGTTGAACACTCGCATCTCAACGACCTTCTTTCCGTTTACCCATCCAGCCAGCGTACTTCCGACTCGTGCAGCAGACGACTCGCTCCATCAGACAAAAGTCAGCAACAATCAACCCCTCGCTGCGGGCCGCCCGCCACTTCCGTTCGAACGGCGAGTCGAATGGCCACCCGCGCTCCTCGTTCTCCCCTTGGAGTATGCGCCCGCCTTTCGATCAGGAGTGAGGGTGGGGGATCGACCACGGGCGAGCGGCGGGAGTCTCCGCTTTCCGGTGGCCGGCGCCCTCCGGCCGGCAGTCCGCCGAGTGGCCGCCCGAAGAAGCGAGTGGCGGGCGGAGAGGATCGGCGGCTCTCGCGGGTTCTTTCCGGAGTGATCGGCGAGTGCGTGGATGGACGAACTTGAGCGTAGAGCAGTCGACCGCCCACTCGCTCCTTCCTCCGGCCACTCGTCCTCTCTTCGCTGCCGCCCACTCGACCCGCCGAACAGCCGCCGACAACGGGGGACTCTCGCAGTCCTCCGCAGTCGCCCCGTCCTTCGATCGAGAGAACGCCGGCCGCCCGCTCGCTGCTGGAGTTCCACCGGCGGCGTCGAGTGGTCACCGAGCCGGAAGCCCGCTACTTCACGCATTAAACGAGTTCCCTTCGTTCCGCTTCGTCCACTCACTCGCCGCTTTCAGCTCGTGGCCGGCTGCCAGCACCTGCACGACCGGCAGATCATCCATCGGGACCTGAAGCTGGGCAACCTCTTCCTCGACGACCACCTGCAGCTGAAGATCGGCGACGGGCAGCAGGGGCAGTCGCTTTGCGACACGCCCAACTCCATCGATTCGTTCCCACCTTGCCCGTTCCCTCACTCCCCGCTGCTCAAGGCCGGCCACTCGTTCGGGGTGGACGTGCGGGCGGTCGGCGGCATCCTCCACACGCTGCTCGTCGGGAAGCCGCCGTTCGAGACGCTGTCCTTGGAGGCGAGTTTCCTCCCGTCTTCCCTCCGATTCCAACCGCTTTGGCTGCAGCTAACGTACGCGAGGATTCGGCGGAACGAGTTCGTGACCTCGACGCGCATCGGGCAGCACGCGCACGAGTTGCTCGCCGCCCTGTTGGCGCCGCAGCCGGAGGACCGCCCGACCGTCTTCTCGCGCGGCTTCCTGCCCGACGCGCTGCCCGTCTTGTGCCTCGTGTCCGTGCCGCGCTTCAATCAGGAAAACCTCTCGCGCGGCATGATCGACGTCTGTTCCCCCTTCCACTCTCTTCACTCGCCTTCGTCCTGCTCGCTTTCAGCCGGAGACTCGTCTGGGCAACGTGTGGATGATCGTGAGCAACCGGAAGGCGAACGAAAAGGACGAGACGCCGATCGTCGAGTGCCTGAACAACGCGGGCAACCAGCCGGCGCCCTTCTCCTGCCGATCGTGAGTGTCCCCCGAATGCTTCCCTGATCGCTCGATTGATTGCAGTGGACATGTGGGACGAGCACCCGGCCTCGGCGCCCGTCTTTTGAGTCTCCCGGTGGGTGGACTACGCGGAGAAGGACGGCCTTGCCTACCAGCTGTGCGACGACTCGGTGGGCGTCCTGTTCAACGACCACACGAAGCTGTTGGTTGATCCGAGCGGAGAGTGAGTTCCCCTTTGTTCTGCCCACTCCTCTCCTCCGCTTGCAGTCGGCTCCAGTACATCGACGCGACGGGCGCCGAGTACGCGCAGACGCTGGAGAAGAAGGTCGAGCTGCTCGCGGAGTTGCGCTCGTACATGATCGAACACCTGCGGCCGGCGGGCGAGCGGCTGCCGCGGGGCGGTCAGGAGTTCGCCCGCTTTCCGTGCCTGAGCGAGTGGTTCCGCTCGGACGTGGCCATCGTGCTGCTGCTGACGGACGGGACGCTCCAGTTGAACTTTTTTGCGGCGAGTTCCTTCCGTTCGATTCGTGGGACTGTCGGGTTGCTTGCAGGACCACACGAAGCTGATCGTCTCGCCGTCCATGCGAGCGGCGACGTTCGGCGACCCGCAGCGCCGGCCGCCCTCGTCGAGGCGGGCTGCTCGCACGAACTCCGCGAACGGCTCGAGTACGCGAAGGCGACGGTCGATCGGATGCTCAGCCGCCGCAAGACGGAGTCCTGATCGAGCGGCTGTTTTCCTTCGCTCGCCGTTTTTGCAACGCCGTCGTCCGAGTTCGTCGTGCGGGTGTATCGAACGAAACGGCGCCTTTCTTTCTCTTGCCCACAGGTGTTCTCTTCCGCTTCATCCCTCTCATCGCCCGGGTGGACGAGCCCCACTTGTGTTCCGCGCATCCGCTTCTTTCTGTTCGTGGGCAGAGATTTGGGGATGTCATTCGATCGGAGATTCTCGCTTTCAGTGAGCAGTCGGTGCAAATTGGAGGAAGAAATGGGTGTTGGAGGGCCGGGCAACCAGCAGAAGCAATGCGAGAATCTCGTGGTTGTTTACGAGCATGTGGTTAACCGTCGTTTTAATAGCGAATGAATAGTGTGATTGGATAACGTGATCGCAGGCTGAGGAGTGGGCGAGTCGTCGACGGCGAGTGTGAAGCGAGTGCCCACTCGTCTGTGGAGGCCGTCCGCCCATTCTTTCCGCTCGAAAGGCCGGACAAGCGGAAGGTGGGCACTCGTTGGAAAAGCCACCGACCAAACCCTCCAGTCGGCTGCTCGACGGGCGGCCGCGGAGTCCGGCGAGTGGAAGGCGGAAGTGGGCGACTCGGCGGAGGGATACCAATCGAGCGCCCTGAAACGAAAGACCGGGTTGAAGGCGGTCGGAGGGTGGCGGGACTCACCGTTGGGCGTCGATCGGTGGAAGCGAGGAGGAACGACGGGTGAAGAAATGCGGGAGGAAGCGGGGGAGAGGGGAGGCGGCGGCAAGGACGAGCGAGTCGGGAGATCGCAGAAGAACACGTTTGCGATTGAAGAGGCGTCCGGACTGATACCACCAGTATGCGTTTCCATCCATCGAACTCGCTTCGGCAGACGATCGATTGCCGTCGGACTGAAAGACGAGGAGGGGTTGATCGCTTGGAGACGTGAACAGGAAGCGGTGAGTCGGTGATCGTTGCTTCTTATGCAATGCCGGTCGAAAAAGTGAACGATTTATTCCGTTTGGTATATTTGGCTGTTTAAATAATCCGTAACATCGTTTAAGTGTGTACTTCTTTCTTGTGTTTTCAGGTTAACTTGTTGACCATTTATTCCGTTTTGTGTTTTACTTTTTTAACGCCAAGAACGTCTGAAGAGTTTGCCTCGTAGTGAGCGAAAACAGTTCCCCGCTGCCTCTCGTCGAGCCGCAAGCGGTGAACTTTCTTTCTTTTGCCGGGCGAATATTCAGCCCTTAGAAATCTTCTAGTTGCTTAAAGCAGTTTACGTTGGATTATTCCGTTGAATTCTTCCACAATCTGGTCCTTGCTTTGCTTCTAACCGCTGCCCAAAGAGAACACTCTATTTTGATCGTCCACGAGCAAGCGGGCCCTGTATTCGAATGCCGATCAGAGTGTTCGAAGATCGATTCTTTTGACGCTCGTTCGTTTGCTCCCTGACTTTTCGCGATCGCTTCGCTCTTGCTCCAGCTGGTCACGTCGTTAGAAGTGGGCAGAGCAGCTGTTTTATTCCGGACAGTACGCTTCGTGTTTTCGACGCGGTGGTTTGCTGCAACTGCCGTATTCGCGCTTCATTTGTTGACTTTTTCGTTCATGTTGGCGACGATTCGGCGGATTCGGTTTCTTAATTGTTTTATGGCTGCTTCTGAGACTGGCCGGGGAGTCGTTGGCGTGCCCGAATGCTGCTCGTTCTTGCCCTTCCCTGCTTGCTCGAAGGGCGTCATTGATCCCTCCTGCAGAGACGAGCATTGGCAGTGGGCACTCTCCGATCAGAGCTCGTTCCATCGACCCCAACATTCACGTGCGTTCTCGCCCATCCGTCGCCATCTTCTTTCTGTCTCGTTCGTCCATTCACAGCGGGCAGATTCCGTAGGTGTCTGTGAAGCCATTTAGCACTAAAGAGGAAATCCATGGGCTATTCGTCGTCATGCAAGGGCTTTGTGCTAGTCTCTGCGTTGATCGGTTTGCTTGTCGCTTGCTATTCCGTGTGTGTCAGCTAACCACGTTTGATTTTAGTAACTGCTCGTCTTCAAGTCAGATTTGTCATTCCGATTGAGACGGTGGGTGTGATTGTTCTTTCATTTCATCCGCTTGTTGGAAGCTTTTTTGGCTTCAAAAGTAGCCGTTCGTTTGGTCGTTCGGTGGTTTTCGATGACGTTTCGTTTGGCTTTGAACAGAAATTCCGACCAATTTGGACGCTACCGTTTTGCTGGCTGCTCGCAAGCTCACTTTCGTTGATCGAGCGGCATCGCCGATGTTCGGCTTTGCTCTCGACACGTCGAGCATCCCTGACGGTATCGAGTCGCTCGTTGTTCTCATCAGCGCCGAGTTCGGCGGTCTTTCTTTTGTATGTGGAGAGAAGAACGTCATTTATTTCTCGATTGTACGGCAACGTGTCGTTGTTTTATTCCGGCCATGGCGCAGGAATCTTGTCTTGATAAAGCGTCAGCATGCGGCCGATAGTTTATCGCCGTTCCTTGAGGCCAGCTGTTGAGTTTGCGGGCCCTTTTGTTTCTAGCTTTTTTCCGGCTCATTAACGATAGCGCTCCAGAATGCTTATTTCCCGTTAGTGTAGAAATGTTTCGCTCTTTACTAGAAAGGTGGCTAGTTAGAACGACCATCCATTCGTGTTCACACGCTTCGTTCTCGGCTCCCACCTTCCGTTCTCGTTCAACTCCCGCATTCAAGGGGCGGCGAGTATTCCGCACACACTTCCATCTTCCGAGCGGCGGCGACGGCTTATTTCAGTGCCGATCTTCTGTTGCTCGCTGCACCACACACCACTCGTGGCTGGAAGGCTGTTCGTTCTTCTTTCTTCCAGCCGCAGCAAACACAACGGTCTTCCTTCTGTGTTATGTTCGGGATGGGCGGCATTCGATATTACTAACTGCTGACGGCAGGGCGGCTGCCTTTATTCCGTCGACAGGTTGTGCACCAGTTTTTCGCAAGGTTGATGGCGGAAGCAATGACCTTCGATTGTTGTTCGCTCTGGGCGTTGAGGTGAAGGTTTATTCCAAGCCAAAATGTCGAGAATTTCTCCAGTTAACAGCGGTTGCTTGGAGGAAGACAGAAGACTGGACGCGCGGTTGCTGTTGGCGCTGGCCGCAAGCGAGCGGAACACAAATTGGTTTGACACCCAGCCGGTCGACTTCAACCTTTCGGTTCATTCGACGAAAGTGTTCGTTAGTAAGATTGAATTCCGTCCTTGGATCCAACTCGTGTGAGGTTGCGATCTGCACAATGTATTGGTCGTTTCTATGGTCGTGAACAGAGACGCCCACTTCTTCTCTTTCGACCGATGTTCGAGAAAGGTGGTGGAATATTCCAATCTTTTTTTGCTGGAATCAGTCGTAATCGATAAAGGCCGCCGCCTTTTCGGTTTGTTCTTAAAGTGGGCGTTTAGATAGTCGTGGTGTTCGATTTGATGACGTAAAACTCGTTTCAATTCCGGCATCGACGATTGCGTTCCCTTTTAAAACCGGCGTGCCCGCTTCGCGACGGTTGGCAAATGTTTCTGGTTTTGTTTCAACGAAGGGTAGAGTAATGTTCGCATTCTTGTTGAAATAACCGCGATCGGCTGCTCGCCTTCTTTCCAACCCTTTTACGTCCTTGCACGGTCAGTAGTTTTTCGTCGATCAGGTTTTGCTGAAATAAATTTCGTTGGTTCTTTCAAGTCACATTGCGTTCTGGATTTTTGCAGCAAAAAATGTAAAATTTTTCGTTTTAGCGATTTGTTGTCGTTCAACGTCTAAACGGAGCGGCAACCAAAACAAATCGAAAAAAATTAAACCTACCGCCTTCCACTCAAATCTCCCACCATCCGCGTCCATCCAGCGACGAGCGGGCTGAAAGAAGAGCGGCGGCTGGAGTGAGCAGAGGAACGGGCAGCAGAACTCACGACTTCTTCTGGACGGCCGCTCCACAAACGATTACTCGGTTATTCCGCGGGTGGAACACTTGCATTTTTTCGCTTCCTAAACGCATTAATAAATTTCAATAATTGCTGGCCGATTCCCAAAACAAACCTTTCGCCTAACGAGCAGCAGTAATCAACGGAAACCAGCAAAAGAAATCCCAATTCCCTGAGCAGAAAGCGGCCACGCGGCGGGTGGCGGCGGCGGTCAAGACGGCCGTCCGACTTGACGCGCCGCCCGCCGTATCGCTGGCGGTCGATCCGCCGAGTTCGCCGGCGAGCGGGCGGCGGCGAGTGCACTGGAATCCCCGCGGCCTCCACGAACCGCCCTTTTCGTTCGACCACCGGAAGACGGCGGGCGCGAGAAGTCCAACCGAAAAGCCACTCGGCCACGAGCACCCCCGCCCGCCGAGTGGAGGGTTCGACCCAGCGGGAAGAAGGCGGGCGGAACGGGGAGCAGAGAAGATTTCTGCTTCTTCCGGCCCCACTGCCTTCTACCGACCGTCCCTCTCGTTCGTTCGGATTGATGCGATCGTTCACTAATTTCTAGTCGACTTGTTCGCAGCTGAACACTCGACGAACACAACGGAGATCAAACGGGCAATCCATTGGTTGAAGTGTGTCTTTCCCCGCATGGCTGAGTGCAGAATTCCGAAGCGGTCGACTGGAAAGGACGCCGCTTGATTGTCGGGAGTCCGCCCTCCATCCACCGGTCGGTCCAACCGAGCGGTTCGCGTAGTGGGCGACTGGCGGCTCGTCCGCGTCCTCCGCGGGCCGAAAGCCGCCCATCGAGCGGCGTCTTCCGCTTCCCGGCCGGCGATCAGGCCGTTCGGAAGGCGGCGTCGAGTTGTGTGGAGCAATCCGCCCAGTGGGTGCGGAGTTTCGCCGTCGCCCACCGCTCGACCACTCCGGCGGGCGGTCGGGCACGAGTTGGAGCTTCTCGTTGAACGGCTCGAACGAAATCCGCTGGCCGCCGCCCGAGTTCGTGCAGACCTCCGGGGTACCGCCGCCGTCCACGAACTTCGTCGCCTCCGCCGCCCGTTCGTCCGCTTGAGCGTCCTGCTGGGCGTCCGGCTGCACAAACCGCGACCGTTTTTGATTCGCTTCCTTCTTTCTTTCTGTTCGATTAGTCTATTATTTCTGTTTATGTTTGACGTTAATTATTCCAGTCCCTTTCTTTCTTTTGAGTTCGCCCACAATTCGGGTTCAGCGCAAGTGCTAAACGAGAAACCAGTTTGTTCGGTCGAACCCCAATTGTTTGTTTTTTGGACGAATGGTTTTCTCTTTCTAGCGATGATTACCAATAGATTGGGTGAAATAAACGTCTTACAAAAAGCACCGATCGGTGGGAGGAAAGAAAATTCTTTTATTCACTGGGGACTCCGCTCACTCATTGCAACACTGCCGCTTCTGCGTCTTTCGCTCTCAACTGGCTGGTTATTGACGAAGGAAATGCGGGATCTTGTCTGGGTTTGAGTGCGGGGGTCGACTTCGGGCCCAATTGCGCTTCTTTTGAAGCAGCAGCACAAGAACTGGGCCCACGGCTTGATGAGCAGTTTGTAGGTGAACGAGCGATAGGCGCCGACAAAGACGAGAGTGAGGCAGGTGTTCGCAGCTCCAAAAAAGGTCAGAATAAAGAATCCGATGCCCAGCGATGTGCTGCCGGCTGGAATGTCCATCATTGTGGTGACGATTGCAACGACAATCGGGATAACGAGCACGCAAAGCGGCATCAAGAACTGCAAGCACACTTTTGCCGTTCGTATTCATTCTGGGCGGCCACTTTTGTTGGCACGTGCTACGAGATCGATTCCTTCTCACCTGACACGTGAGCAACAAGACGAGTTGGCGTTGGAGTCGAAACGTGGACGCGGAAATTGTGTGCTGATAACCCCGCAATGCGCGGAAGGTCAGCACGATGAGGACGATCGAAAGAGCCTCGTGAAAGGCGAGCGAAAACATCAAGCAGCCCCAAAACGGCCACGCCGCCGGGTTCGTGTAGTTGAAGCCGATGATCGGCTCGTCCAGCGCGAACTCCAGCTGCTCGGCTGGCGGGTGGGCGGCGAAGAAGCCGACGACCTCCTGCCCACCAGAAGAAAGTGAGGGGACGAGGGGTAACTTACCTCCTGGACGGGGTTCGAGAGGAAGAGCAACGTGGAGAGGCCGCCGGCCACCGCGTACCAGAACCCGAACCACGCGAGCTGGACACGCGGCGTAAAGAAGCGCGCGTGCAGGCGGGCGTGTTGCGAGAGCGACGTGAAGCGGTAGATCAGACACGTGTCCTGGCAGATCAGTGAGCAGGCCGCCGCGAAGAAGCCGGCCGGAAACTGCAAGCGGACGTCAACGAGTGAGTGGACGGTACGAAGCGCTCACCGAGAACTGTGCCGGCCGCACCCCCGCCCAGCGCGCCCAGCCGCGGACGGTGGCGCCGCGGCAGGGAGTGGGCAGCGAGGGCGCCGGGAAGGGGCCGATCACCCAGCCGATCAGTATTGTGAATACGATGTCCCAGAACGAGTAGTTCACGAGCAGCCCGCGGTACTCCCGCATCGACTGCGGCGACTTTCTCCAAACCAGCCACACTACGTATAGCTGCAGCCACACCGTTACGAACGTCGTCCAGTACGAAGCTTCTTCGTACAACGAGCCCATCGCTTCACGGCATGTCAAGGCAAGAAAACTGAAAGAATGCACTCCAATAGTCGTGGCTTTCTACGTCACATAAGGCGACCTCACTTTGCTTGCACGAATCCACCTGTCCGCCTTCTGTCTAAAGGAATGGTCTTGGATTTGTGGCCTCCTTTGAATAAATCATCGCTCAATTTTGCCTTTGCGTAATCCATCTCTTGGAAAACAAGAAAGGCCATGCCGTTTTTACTGCCGAACGTTCAAAGTTGGAAAACCACAAGTCAATAAGAAACAAAGGTTCTTTGATCTTCATTGGGTTCATCCTTAAATTTGAAAGCCACTGAACACGGATTGAAGTCTAGAGTGGAAACTTGAAACGCTGAGCGAACAGTGGGCGGCCAAAAAGGCCTTCTTCGGTCCACAGTCTTCGTCGTTCTCCTTTTGTTTGTTAGCCCAAAACTTGAGGATTGTTTGTGTGTTTTGCGGGCAGGTGCCGTTCCGTCGATCGGGCTGGCCTGTGTGGACAGCTGCGTTCGTTCTCGTGATTTCGAATCAAAGCAGAAGGTAGAGAGCAGAAGAGGACGTTCAAACAAACACCTCCGGGCATGCGGAAGTAAAAACCAGTAAGCAGATGGAAAGCCGCCCGCAAGCAGCGCTCAAACACCGCATCAAACACTGCTGCTTGCCAGTGCCCCCACATCGACGACGTCTTCAAAACGGTTGCCAACTCCTAACAACCCACTAATCCCTCGATCGGTCGACTACAATCCCTTTCGCTCCCGAGTTGTCAATGGAAAACAAAGCGGGAGTGCACTCTTCATCCATGCCCCGCCCCGATCGCTCTCCGACAAACCAGACGGCCGCCAACTTCCGCTTCCCTTCGAACTTTGGCCCCCATTCCTGCCCCAGAAGTGGGTATAAAAGCAACGAGTAGATCCAATAAGAGCATCAGCTTCCTTCCATCCATCCATCGAACAACCCACCAGAAGAATGGCCGCTCGTTCGTCCGCCGTCTTCCTCCTTCTCCTCACCGGATCCGTGCACGCCGCCTACCGCCTAGTGGACAACTTCACGCCGTCCACTCTGCTCAACAACTTCGTCTTCGAGACGGAGAACGACCTGACCAACGGCTTCGTGAACTACGTGGATCAACCGACGGCGGCGAGTCGCGGCTTGACGAAGATCGTGAACGGGAGCCTCTTCATCGGCACGGACTCGACGAACGTCGTCCAGTCGGGCGCTCGTGGCCGGGACTCCGTGCGCATTCACTCGACCAAGGGCTACAACCACGGTCTCTTCCTGCTCGACCTGCAGCACCAGCCGGGCGGCATCTGCGGTACGTGGCCGGCCTATTGGATGACCGCGCTCACCGATTGGCCCAAGAACGGCGAGATCGACATTATCGAAGGCACACTCCACTCATCAATCTCCCAATTGATTGGTTGATTGCAGGAGTGAACAGCCAGGCGGTCAACTCGGCCACCCTCCACACGTCGCCCGGCTGCACGATCCAACAGTCGAACGACTTCAGCGGTCGTCTGGTGACTTCGAACTGCGACGTGAACGCGGCCGGACAGTCGAACAACGCGGGCTGCTCCATTCAATCAGCGGACACGCGCACCTACGGGGCGGGCTTCAACGCGGTCGGCGGGGGCGTCTACGCGTTGGAGTGGACCTCGGCGGCCATCAAGGTGTGGTTCTTCCCGCGTTCCAGCATCCCGGCCGACGTGAAGAGTGGAACGCCGACCCCTGCCCAATGGCAGCAGCCACTCGCCGTCTTTTCGGGCGGCTGCGACATCGACGCCCACTTCCGCGATCAGCACCTCATTTTCGACCTCACCTTCTGCGGCGACTGGGCGGGCAACGTGTGGACGCAGGACGCGGTGTGCGGCCCGAAGGCCAGTTCGTGCACGCAGTTCGTGAAGAACAACCCGGCCGCCTTCAAGGACGCCTACTGGCTGATCAACTCGCTCAAGGTCTACCAAGCCTGAATGGGCAGTAGAATTCTTTGGGTGGATGTGCACATCCCATTCTTTCAAACATAATTAAACGCATTGCAATGTGTTCAGTTCGGTTTAAAACTAGCCTTTTGCAAGTGGATGCGCTCGGATTCCACTGCAGTCCAGCCCACTCTTCAAGAAGATTCTGTTATTGTGTCTAAAACACGCGCAGTGAAGAGAGATGGCTACCCTGTGGAAGTGGAAAAGAAATTAGAAGCTGCAGCCACGGATTCTCGTCGCGCTTCCGCCCGCTCTCTCGCTCGTTCGTCACCGAGTGGGCGGCGGGACGTTCGCTTCGATCAAGACGGCGAGTGGAGAGCGGGCGGTCGATTCGGGCACGAGAGGCGGCCGCCCACTCACACGAACTCCCGCCCGCCGAACACGAGCGGAAGAAAGCGGGCGATCGGCGCCGTCCCGCTCATTCGCGGGGAGGAGGACGAGCGGAGAGACGCGCCGAAGTCGTGGACGCGAACGGAGAAGAGCGGGCGGGAGGTCGCGCGATCCCGCTCGTCGATTCGAGGCGGGCATTCCGCGGAGAGGAGCGACGGCGAGTGTCCACGAGTGGGCGGGGAGGAGCGGGCGGACGCTGCCGATGGGCCCGCAGATTCAGCGGTTCCCTAGTCCACCAGGCGGGAGCGAGCGAGAGGACGAGCGGGAGATGAAAAGTTGCCCGACCGACCGGCGGCCTCAATGTGAGTCGTGAACACTAACAACCAACCGTTCATTCGCACGCTCGCCGCCCGCCGCCTCGAGCGACGAACCGAGAGGACGGCCGTCTTCCGGGGGGATCCACTCGGCCGATCGAAGCGGCCGGTCGGTCGGCGCGTCTTCCCGCCCGCCGCTCTCCCGACTGCTCGCCGCTCTCGCCGACTGCCGGCCGGCCGATCGACCGCCCACTCATTCGAGAGAGGACCGCCCAGTGATCTCCGGCCGTCGAGCCCGCCTTCTGCACCCCGTTGGATACTCACGCTTTTGTTCGAGGCAGGAGTTTATTCAAAGGATCAGAGGCGGGGGATGGGCGTCATGTTGGGGTAGACGGAGGGGAGGATCTTCCGGCCGCACTCGCTGCTCATCAGCCCGTGGAAGCCCACCGGTCCGTCCACGTCCAGCCGGCTCTTGCGGAGGGCGTCGACGCTGAGGCGGAGGAGCGAGTCGGGCGTGCTGAAGTGGAAGTGAGGGCTCGATAGCGGTGTGGAGAACTCACTTGAAGAACAGGCGATAAAAGTGTACTCCCTGATTGCAGCCAATAATGCTAAGGATTAACACCTGATCGTCTTTGCTGGTCTCTTTGGCCATCAGCGGGGAACTGCGCCCAATTGAACGCTCCACCTTCTCCCAAACGCGCCCCTCCAAGTTGCAGCGGTAGACGATCCATTCGGAAGACTCGTTGGATCCGCAAACGTAGGCGTGTTTGTTTGACCATTCCGACAGTTGGGGAGGGAACGGCAAGAAGGAATAATCGTATCAATTTTGTCTAAAAATGCCTCACGTCTTTGTCGAAGTTCGCAACCAGCGGAGCCGTAGTCCATGTCTTCGTTTCGATGTCAAGCTCGTGCAAGCGGTCCATTTTAGTCGGATAAACCGAAAGCCCGTACAATATTTGCCCGTGTTTTCCGAAACCGTAGGAAAGCGGTCCATTTGGCGATGGCACTTTCGCGTCCACTTGCAGACGACCCTCATTGGTGTTCAAACGGACGAATGTAAGCTCCGGGTTGCACACTTGTTGGAACACAGTTCGTTCGACTTCAACATCCGCTCCTTCAATGGCTGTGATCACGTAAGTTGTCGGTAGAAGCAGCCGCTCGCCCAATTCGATTCGTTTAAACGTCTGTCTTTTGGGGCACAAACGGAGCAAGAACAAGGCGTTGTACGCTGACGCAATGATTGTATTGGGATTCACGACGACAAAGTCCTCGACGTAAAAGAGATGTGATACGGCGGCTTCAAAAACGCTAAAAATCACCAGTAGGGAATGAAAAGCAAAGATCAGCACGTACGTTTGAGTGTCGCGCACCAGGTCAACGATACAAATCCGCTGACCCCGCCTCAAGAAGAGGTACGCGTATCGCATGTCGCTCTACAACTTCACGCTGTAGTCGTCCTAAACAACAAAGTAAAAAGTTATAGGCAAAAGTTTACCTTATAATAGAATTCACTGTAGACGTCTTTGTTTTCGTTTACAGAATTGTGCGTGACGACCGACGTACCGCGATCAGTTGCCTTCTTTCCAAACAACGCCGGACGTTTTTTGTAGACGCCCAATAAGGCTTTTTCGTTGGCTGATGCGGTCTTACTGCTTTTGGACCCCATTGCAAACACGGACAGAAAATCGACCGCACGACTACGCGGCAGCAGCACGAATGAACGCGCTCGCCTGCCCGCCCGCCGCCCGCCCGCCCGCGTGTTCTCAGAGTGCGCAATGAGGACCGCGAGCTCTCCGGCGGGCGCGCACAACAAAAGAGGAAAGCTTGATCAAGGCGACCCGCGAGCAGGAGATACCGCTGGTGGGGCGGCAAGGAGCGAGCGACACACCACGCGGAAGGTAGGCGACCTTTCGACTGCCCACTGGAGGCTGCCGATCCGGGCGCGAACACACGAATCAGCGGGCGGAAACGAGTGGACGGGATGTCGGGGAGACGAGTGGCCAAGGAGGGCGGCTGGTCGGGGAGCACCGCTTGCCCCGATCGACCGCCCGCGTGTCCCCGCAGTGCGCATCCGCCGCCCCTCCGCGCGCACTCGAGCCGTCCGCCGCCCCGACTGCCCGCGAGACCGCCGGCCGCTCGGTGCGGGAGATCCGCCCGCTGCTCGCCGCTCCGCTCCGCCGCGTCCAGCACGCGC
The DNA here is from genome assembly GCA_024699865.1 of Aphelenchoides fujianensis. Taxonomy (NCBI): domain Eukaryota; kingdom Metazoa; phylum Nematoda; class Chromadorea; order Rhabditida; family Aphelenchoididae; genus Aphelenchoides; species Aphelenchoides fujianensis. The sequence goes on along the minus strand of JAMPIO010000068.1, from coordinate 149,271 downwards.
CCGACCGCTCGCCCGTCCACTCGGCCGAACGGAGAAGAAGGCGGGCGGCGAGAGCGCGGCCGAACGGACCGAAGAGCACGAGCGGAACGACGAGCCGCCCGGCCGCCGTGTTCCAGTGGATCTGCGCGCCGACTGCCGAGTGGGCGGCCGGGCGGCGAGTCCAGCGAGGAGGGCGGCGAGGAAGCGGGCGGGCGGAGTGGACGGAGCGGCGGACTGCGGGGAAGAACGCCCCCCAACACGCAATCGAACGAGCTTTCATTCGGTCGATCGGCCGGCTTCTTCGCGGCGACCGACCGTTGGGATCGCCGCCGCTCTCGACGGTCGACGGCGGCGGCCGCTCGTCCACTCGCCGTCCACGCGGCTTCTTTCGACGGCCGCCGCCACTCGCCCGCTTCCGCCGAGCGGCCCGCCGAGAAGCCGCCAGCCGACCGACCGCCGGCCACTCCCGCAACGAACCGAACGGTCGAATCGAACGGACGGGCGGCTCTTCCGCGCACTTCCGAATGCCCACGAGAACGAGCGGCCGCCCACCACTCGAATGGCGGAAGAAGGGGATTCGCGACGAGTGGACGACCCGCCCGTCGGCCGCCGTAGTCCAGTGGAAGCGGCGATTGATTGCCGCCTTCTGCTGCCGGCGAGTCGGTGGGCGGGAGGAGAGCGGAGGGATTGGCCGTCGAATCGAACACACGAGTTGTTCGAAGAAGGAGGGAGGAACGACGAGAGAAGCCGCAGGTGAGGGCGATCACGGCGAGGACGGGCATGCAATGAACGAACGAGCAGCGAAGGCGAAGTCGATATATGTGGTGTGAACCTAATTGTTTGTCTATTTGAAATTTTTGATGGTCGTTTTGTCTTTTGAGCGTCATCGTAAGCGACTCTATTGCCGACTTCAAATTTGATGAGTGCAGCGATTCGAGTCCCGCGTTATTCCAACTTCGCTGTGAAAGCTGTCAGCTGGTTTATTGCTGCACGAGGTCGACAATCATGCGTTATTCCGACGGTGCTTCTTTTCGAGCGTGGGAAGTCGCCGATTACGGCCGCCGTCCATCTAGCTTCTACAGTCTTCTTTGTATCATCGACGTTCATCCACCAACGAAACGACCTCTGCGCCCGTCAATTCACCCGGCCGGCCACCACTCGCCACTCACTGCCCGTCGAGTGGTTGAACGAATTCGAAGGCGCGATCACTCGTCGGACTGTTGCTCGGCTTTTGAGCTGGACGTCGACAAGAGGATTGCAACGGCTAGCTTCTTTTACGTGCACTGCTCGTGGGAGAACAGGGACGTTTATTCCGTTGCGGCAGATGAATCAACGGTTAGGGGCGGCCGCGCTCGTCTACCGGATTCCAAACGAGTAGCGGCCATTCGCTTTGAACCGCACGAAAGTACGGCCAAACGTCAAGTTTCTTGCAGGTGTTCGTCGGCCGCAGCCGCTTTCATCGGCGGTGTCTTCTGCCCTCACTTCAACAGGGATCACTCTCGGGTAACAATTGCTCGTTGTTGTTTTTTGGCAAGGGCAGAACACAGTGATCTTTCCGTTCAATGCGCCGGAAGACATTGCTTCCATTTTTTGCATGAGCGTAGGAAAGAGCTTGGCTTTATTCCGTGATTCTGTGAAAGCGAGTGTCGCAAAACCAATTACTGCCCGTCAACGGCTTTCAAACGGGGCTTGTTCCACCTGCGTTGTAATTTCTCCAGCTTTTGCACGCATTTCATGATTCACGAATAAATAACAAACTTGTCTGTTCGCTCTGCATCTCCGCCCATCACTCCAGCACAGCTCATTCAGCCCTTGCATTCGAAGCTGCCGAGGAGGAGGGCGTCGTTCGTTGCAGCGAGTGGTGGGCGCCTCAGAGGAACGCGGAGAAGAGCGAGCGGCGAGCGGCGGCCGGTCGGCTCGCCCGCACTCCAGTCCGCTCGACGGGGTTCTTCGCTTTCGGGTTGCTTCGAGCATTCTTCGTGGGTGGCGTCTGCAGAATGGAAGCACCGTTTGGTTCGTTCGAAAGTTGATGGTCGTTATTTTCTTTTTTTGTTGTTTTTAGCGCGATTCTGGAAAGACCGGTGCGGAGACCGTGGCTTACCGCTTGATTTTATATGCAGGTACGTCAATAATTTTGCTTTATTCCGCCTGCTGCAGACGTGTTTCGATCGCGCCGACGATCATCCTTAAAAGAAACGACTTGTTACGGTCATCGATCCAACCGGCCGTCCACCGCTCGCCACTCGCTGCCCGGCGAGTGGTTGAACGAACTTAAGGGCGCGTTTACCCGTCGGGCTGTTGCTCGCGGCTTCAGCTGGACGTCGAAAGGAGGGGGTTGCAACGGGGGTGTTTCTTTTACGTGCAGTAATTGTGGGAGAACTGGAGCGGTACTCCGAAGGGCGTTTGAGTGTGGCCGCGTTCGTTCAACCAATTGCAAGTGAGTCGGCCATTAATTAGCTTGGCGCTGCACGGAAATTCGGCCGGACGTCCGATTCTTGCAGGCTTTCGTCGATCGCAGCCGCTTTCAGTGACGGTTTGCTCTGCACTCGCTTCAACGGGTACACTCCCGGCTAGGAGTTTGTCGTCTGCTCTTCCATTCGATCCCTGTCGCGGTCAGTAAGATTGGATGCACAATGAAGTAAAATGAGATGATTTTTCTGACGTGAATGTACCGATAGCACGCTTTTTATTCCGAGCGCAAGTCGTCAATGATGCGGCGGATGTGATAAAAATAAAACTCTTTATGTCGGCGGGCGCTCTTTATTTGGTCTAATTAAGTCTTGTGCTGAAACCGCGTCCATCCTTTGTTTTGGTTCGCAAGCATTCGCCCAATAAGTAAATAAAAACGTGCCCGCTCGCCGTCTTCTCTCACACAGCAGTCCAACACGGCTCACTCAATCGACGCATGCAAAGCTGCAGAGGAGGACGCTATTCGTTGCAGGGAGTGGTGAGCGGCTAGAAGAAACGCGGAAAAGAGCGGGCGGCGAGCGGCGGCCGGTCGGCTCGCCCACACGCCCGTTCGCTCGACGGGGCCATTCGCTTTCGGGTTGCTTCGATCTTTCTTTGCGAATGGCGATTGCGGAGGGGAAGCAGTGCTCGGTTCGTTTGAAAGCGATGGACGGTCTTTCCTTTTTCGTTGTTTGTGAGGCGGCGCCGAACGAGTAATTCGCACTCCGTGCTAATTGGAAAGTGTTGGTGATTTTTTCTTTATTTGTTGACAATAGAAAAGCTCTTTATTTAAGGAAAGGTTTTGTATAATATTTTATTCCGTGAAGTTAGCCCGCTTGTAGGTGGAGAACACATGGGGCTGACCGCTCATACATAGATGGCGCTTCTTGCATCTTGTTTTCTGCAGTTCTCGTTCGACGACCGTCACTCGTTCACAAAGAAACGGCCACAGCGGTCATCAATCCAGTCGGCCGGCCACTTCTTGCCACTCACTGCCGGTCGAGTGGTTGGACGAACTCGAGGGCGCGATCACCCGTCGTACTGTTGCTCGGAGCTTCAGTGGAACGTCGGAAAAGGAAGAATTGGGATGAAGAAGCTTCTTTCACGTGCGCTGCTTGTGGGTAAACGAGATGGTATTCCGCCTCCTGCCGTATGATGGGCTGTCTGCTCCTCCATTCGTTGTCTTCCAAATTGCGCTGTCATCACCCGCTTGTCTCGGAAGAATCGCATGTTATTGCCTTGTGAACGGTTTTAAGAATCGCTTAATTTGCACACGTGTTCGGAAGCCTTCCGTATTCGAAATCCCAGCGACCGGCCGGCAAATTGCAAACGAGTAGTCGCTACTTGCTTAGTGCTGCACGGAAATCCGACCGGACGGCGGATTTCTTGACACTTTTTGTCGACCGCAGCCGCTTTCATCGAAGGTCTGCTCTGCGCTCACTTCAATGGGCTTCAGTCGCGGTTAACAATGACGAGTCCTTTATTTTTTCCAATTTAAAGAAACAAACGCGCATTCTTTTGACTGTGTTGAGATGGGCATCGATTTGTTTCGTCTGGCATGAGCGCACTCAACAATGGTTTTTTATTCCGACATCTGATATCAAACGCGGGTTAAAGCGATCAAACTAGAAGCATTTGGGCGGCTAGCTCTGTCTGGCGTTCAACTAGAAGTTTTATTCCGCACACATTTCATTCATTGGATCCGTAGGCTTGCTTACGTATTGCACGAGAAAACTGCTCGCTCGCCCTTCACCGCCGCCCACCACTCCAGCACGCTTCACTCAATCGTTGCCTTCGAAGCTGACGAGGAGGAGGAACTCGTTCGATGCAGTGAGTGGTGGGCGGCTCGGAGAAACGCGGAGAAGAGCGGGCGACGAGCGCCGGCCGATCGGCTCGCTCACACTCCAGTTCGCTCGACGGGCTCTTCGCTTTCGGATTGCTTCGATTCTTCTTTGTGAACGGCGACTGCGGAATGGAAGCACCGGTCGATTCGTTTGAAAGCAGATGAGAGCGTTTTTTCTCTTGATGTTGATTGAGCGTTGGCACACGAGAAAAGTCGCGGGAGCGATTCTCTGAGTATGTGCTTGCTTTAATGTGAAGTTTAAGCAGACTCACATTTTGTTTTTGTGACAAAAAAAGCGATTTTTATTCCGGGCGACGAAAAACGCACCCGTTTTGAGCTCATGCATTGTATTGCACTTTGTTTCAAACAGAAAACACGTCGTGTGAAAGTAAAGCTTATTCCGTCTTGCGCCCGGCATACGTATTTTTTCATTGCGTCATGCAAAGGCGCTCAATCACACACTCAATCATTCGCTGTTGTAGCCAACGCAAATTACTTCAGCCGTGAAGTCTTTCCTTTTAACTTGAACGGATCAACGGCCAAAACCAATGCAAAAAAGCAACCAAACCAACCTGCATCCATTCCCCGTCCATCGCTTCCCAACGAAAAGCGAAAAAATCGCCACCCGCTCGCCGACAGCCGGCCGTCAGGCGCCCGAACGCGCGACGAAAAGCAGCAGAAGGCGGCGGGCGGCAGAAAAAATCGGCGAGCGACGACGGCGGCCGCCCGACTTGACCCCCGCCGCGGAAACGAGCGGGCGGGGGGCATTCCGCTTGGGGGTCGCTTTCTCTGGGACGAGGCAGGCAGCGAGTGGAGAACGCACTGGAAACTAATCAAAGATGGGACGAGAGGCTTTCCACCCGCCGGTCCCCCATCAATTGACCCCTTCATCTCATCGCACAACCACAAACAAGCAGAATCCCCGGATCCCCACTCCTCCCCGCCGGCTTCACGCGAGCCGATCGCCGTGCGGGCTCGACGAGGTGCGGGAGGTCGCCGGCTTCCTTCGGGCGGCCCGCGGCGACTCGAAGGCGGCCGCCCGCTCGCTGTTCTCCCCGCCGGCCGCCCGCTCGCGGATCTCCCGAACGAAACGAACAACAAAGTGATCAAAGAAACGCTCGGAGACGTCCACGCGTGATCGACCGACCGGAACGAGCGGCAAGGCGGCGGAAAGAATGCGGGAGCTCCCCGCACTGCCGGCCGGAAGAGCGCCGAGTGGAGCGAGTGGACGAGCAGTCGGGCCGTCCGCCCGCCGGACTGCTCGCTGTTGCCCGTGGATCGAGCGGCCGGTCGTTGAAGGCGGCGAGGAGCCCGCTCGTCCTCCTCGAGGAAGTGGGCGGACTTCGGGCAGTGGAGAGAAGGCAGGAGCGGCCGAGGGGCGGCGGGCAGCGGAGACTCCGATGGGATTTCTGCTCGTCGAGTGAACGGAGGGAAGAACCCCCCGGCCAGTGGGCGGCTCGCCCGCATTCCTCGAGCACGACCGGCCGGTTGGACGAGCGGCGGGAGGAGCGAGTGGCCGCGAAGAACCGCCGGAAACTCGCCGGCGGTTCGAACGACCGCAGCGGGCGCACGTGGATTGAGGGTGCTCGTTCGGGCGGTTGGGCGGCCGCCGAGACCGCCGGCTGCTCACTTCTTTCTCGTGGAAAGCGAGCAGTCGGCAGTCGGGAGGGCGGCGGAAGACGGCGGAAGACGTCGCTCGATTCGCGTCGGGGCGAGCGGCCGGGCGGCGGTCGGGAGTGCGGAGCGGGGCGAGCTGGGAGGCCGCCGTTGGGCAGTCGGGAAGCAGCCGACCCACCTGCCGCCGCCTGCGAAAGTCGACCGAACGAACGGCCCCGAACGAAAGGAGCGGACGGCATGACGCAATGGGAAAGAGCGAAATGCCGCCCCCTTACTCTTCACAACAGACTCGCCGCATATAAAAAAGGTAGTTTCCCTTGGCACCGAGTGAGTGTGACGTGGCGAACGCGACGGACGGCAGAGCGAGTAGGCGGGCGGAGTGCAACGGATTGGACCGAAAGCAAGATAACTGTTGAGGCCGACGGTCAATGGGATCGAGGCGTTTATTGTCCGAGACGGTGCAACAGTAAACTAAAGAGGGGAGGGTGGCGTCGGGCGGAGCGGTTGGCTATTGATTTTTGGGTGGGGAACGGAGAAGAGAACGGAGGCCCGAACAATAACGAAGTAGTTGGGCGAGCGTCGGCGAATGAAGGACGGATTGCCAAAAAGCGTGTGATGAGATCGTTCACTGACAACACACCGTTTCTTTGGATCAATGCAAAGCTTCTTTTACCGCAATCAAACGCGTGCAATACAAATACGACATCAGGCCTAGCCGTCTTCTTTTCATCCGTTATACGCCCAAACTTTACAGTAGCCACACTTGCAGAAACTCGTTGTTTATTGTTTAACGCAAGTGAATTGTCGTATCCGACCGCTAGCTTCGTTTGTTGGTTTTTGACGGAAATGCTCACCCGCTACTTGGCGTTATGCTTATTTGCCGGCCCGATTAGTAATCATTCTGTTTGCTAGCTTTCATCTACGGTTGGTCGTCTTTATTCGAACTGTAAACTCAGTCACTTCTTTCCTCCACGTTGGCTCTACTTGATCGACTCCAGCGCGGATATTCGTATGTCACAGAATAACAATTAGGATAATCCCCAGTAATCCGAGTAGCCACACGATCATAAAAAACAGGAATGGGTGTCATGTTCCGATACAAAAAAGGAATTGCATCAATCGCAGCGCGGAGGTCTTTGTCGTGTCTAAAAACAAGGGAATCGTTTAATCGTAAGACTACGAGACTCACGCGGTAAATACACGCTCAATTTTGGTCTTGTTTTCTTTTTTTTTGACAAACAGTTTTCCGATGGTCTGTCCGTTGATAGGATGAACCAGCGGAGAAAGGTATTCAAGCGGCATTGAGCTGGCAGCTGTACATCGCCATAACGGGTTTGCCAAAGAACATTCGTGAACCGAGTATGCCCACCATCGTTTAACTTCGTCGTATTCCGAAGCGTAGCAAAACAGGTGCTCTGGAGACCAAAAGCACTTGACGCCAATTAACTATAATAGAATCACGTTGTTTCACGGACTTAAAATCCGTTGAAACTTACTGTAGGATCAGAAATAGAATTAGAAGCAGAATGATTCTGTTCTTTTGCAAAACTCATTGCTGCTTTTGGATACTTCTGCATCTGTGTTGTGTGTTGAGTGCCATGAATCGGTTTTTGGCGTCCAACGCGTGGTACGTGGCTAGGTGTTACGCCGGGGACGTCTGTTTTGGTCCACGTTTTTTCGCTCATGTTGAACACGTGGAGAATTTCAGGAACGTAGCTGTCTACTCCGTACAAAACTACTCCATCGTTTCTCAAGCGATAAGATCCGTGAGCAGTCGGGGCTTGCTGAGTGGAAAGAACGTCCAGTTGCGCTTTGTCGACGTCTAAGCAAGCGAATCGAATCTTATCGGTCGCGTCTTGATTAAGCACAGCATGCTTGACGGTCACGTCCGATCCACAAATTTGCGTCAAGACGTAGGCGAACTGAGATTCATTTGTATCCTCCACATAAACCACCTCGTATCGCAGTTTCAGAAGATCCAAGCGACACAAGGCCAAACGATTTCCATCCAGCAAAATGAAAGTAGTCGGTTTGACGCCCACCAAATCTTTCACATCTTTTCCAACCGTGCAATTACGGTTTTTAGGACGGAAAACACTGAAAAAACTGGGTTAATTATTCCGCTAAATATTGTTACAAACAGGTGAGTGTGAAGAACGAGATCGATCACCAGAAAATAGAGGCCGTCGTATAAACCGTACATGTAGCGACCATCAAGTGTAAAGCGGATAGCGTGAATGTCCTAAATAAATTAAAAACAACATAAACGGAGCCGTGCTAACCGCGTTTGTAAAAAAACTGTATTTTTTCTTTTGCGTCCAAAACCCGGCGTCCGTAGCAAACTCGCCGCGTTGATACACAAAAATGTTCCTCTCCATTTTGTCGGTCAACGGCGTGGAATATATTTCTTGCCTATCGGAATAGGGTATACTGTAACAGCAATGTGAGATAATAGATAACTCGTTCAATAAGACGTACTCTGCTTGTTTCAAGTAGCCTCTTGTAAGATCTGTTTCCCACACTTGCTGGATCTTTGCCTGCCATTTGGCTTCTAATCCTGGGTCTGTTTTGCTGAAAAAGAAATGACGTGCGTATTATTTTATTGTTTGTAATTCACTAATTGCTTTGGATGTTCGAACTTGTAGACGGTCCGGGGTCGTTTTCTAGGACTTTGTTCGCCTCTTCGTGTAATACTTGCGGAATTTTGAACGCATCTCTTGCACCTATATCCTCCGAGTACACTCGTGTGCAGAAAACTGCTTACAAATAACTAAAGTGCAATCATACCATGCGGTCACGCAATCCAACTCTTAACGAATAAAAATTAGTTAATTTAACTATTCGCTTGCCGGACTCCGCAATTGTTGGACAGTTTCTGCACTTGATGTTGACGTTGTGAATAACAGAAAAGCCCAAAAAAGATTCCTGCGGTACTGTTTGGCGCAGAACGTCTAGCATCATGTGTAGACGAAGCTAAAACAAAAACGAGTAATTTAAACGCAAGCCAGGAAACTTCGTGAGGCGGGGAACGGAACCAGCGACGAAAAGCCAGCTGCGCAAAGCGCATTTCGTAAACTCTGACATCTCCTCGATTGAGTTCTTTAAAGAAACTGCCCAAACGGAACGCGAATTCGAACGTTGCCACAGAACGTCCAAATCGTCGGCCCGCTGTATAAGGTGAGCTGTCAGTATCACTATTTTCCTTACGTAAAGCCACTTCCATTCTCGCAAATCAGAGTCATCGATGATTAAAAGCGGCAAATCCGGATGTTCATCGACCAACTCCCGAATATCCGTTGCATACTTTTTGTAGCGGTCTTCAAAGCGATTATCAGTTGAGTAGATGAGCTCCACGTATTTGGCGTAGCGGTCTTGGGGTGAGAGGTTCTCGTAAGCCATTGTCTTGATTTCGTCAGCGGCTTTTCGATAGTCGGCCAGCAACACACGAACGACGAGCTGCTTTTCGTTGAACGGTCGGAAGGCGCACGGAGTGTACGAAAGGGCGTGTTGGACAGAAACGTCGAAAACTGAATCACACTGCATGAATAAATAATTTCTTTAACAACTTACTTTTGGAATGCGATTTAAATGCAGGAAGCCAAGTGCTCGTAGGCGGAGAAGGGAGGCTCGGAAGGTTCCAGCCAAACACGTCGTCTCGACCCACATTTGAAGTTAAGTAATCATACAGCCATGCTTTCCAGACGTTCACGTCAGTGATGGGCATTTCGCCTAACATGTAGGGCAGTTTTTGGGGCACGTAGTCGTGCGCAACGTGTTTGCCGCCTATGAAAGGGTGAACAAATGCGCAAAGAGCAGAGATACGATCTTTTGAATCGATACTCATTATTCGTTTGAGTAGATCTCGAGCCTTCCATGCTGAAATCACATTAGAGTTCGTATAATTGTATTTACTTACGATTAATTTCTGCAAGCCTCGCTCCGCTGATGACGTGTGTAAAACTAGGCCACGGCCGGGTTTCAAAAGTCGGTGATTGTTCGAAAAAATTCGCGAAAAAAGGCGCAAGGGTTCCACGGTTCCCAACAGCAGCGAGCAGGTCCGACCAACACACGCATTTGTTGTTTTCGTACCCGCAAGTTGGGGTAAACGTGGCAGCGAACAAAATTGTATCGTCTAAAATTTTAGTGTACAGGTTTAAAACGCGCAGTTTTAGGACCGTCGTAAGCCTTTACGAAGTATTTTGATGGCAGCCGTTCGTCCCAGTCCACGTTCTGGACGCTCACTCCTTCCACATCGAGCGTGTCATCGAAATTGCTCAAGAAGTCGGTCGACGGCATACCGAGAAACGCCACTTGTTTGTGCCAAATTTCTTTTTCGCTTTGTCCTTCAAATAAACATTTCCCAGTGAGAAGCTCGTAAAAAATGCAGCCGGCTCCCCAGACATCCACTGAAAATAGAAACTGTAGAATTAATTGTGCCAATTCAACTAACCCGCTTTAGTGTACTTCCCACCGAGAATCACTTCCGGAGCTCGATAACAGCGAGCGGTTACGTAGGTCGTTAATTCCTTTACATCGACCATTTGACTCGTGTCTTCGGTCGAAAGTCCAAAGTCAATGAATTTAATGTTGTAAAGGTCGTCCACAACGATATTTTTTGGATGCACGTCCTAAATGAAAGTAAGCTGACTTTAAGCCGTTGGTCTTGTCGTAAATATACGCGGTGAATAATGTCGAACTCGTGCAAGTAGGCGAGCGCATCGAGTATTTGTTTCATGATCCACCATACGCGATGAATGTTGAAACGCTTTTGAGTTTGTAGCAGTTCATCCAAAGTTCCATCAGACAAATCCGCCACCATGTAGAAATCTCTGAAGTCGGCTAATGAACAAGCAGGTGTGAAGACATCTTTCAGGTCTTGAATCTAAATGGGAAAAAAGTGAAGAGACGTGGATTACGTGTTCACATTGGGATGAGATATCGATCTGATAAGAAGCAATTCTCGGCAGGCATTCTCTGCTGTTTTGATATCTTTGAACGGATTTTTGTGACGTTTGATGGCCACCCGAAAGGTGCTATCTCTGGCCTCACTGCAAATAGGTTTAAGATAAAGTAATTGATAGTCGCTTACTAAACGACAGCTTGGCCGCCCTCGCCAACCAACTTCACTTCGTCGTAATCGTCGGGCAGTTGGCATCCATCCAGATCCTTGACCTGCACGCACTTCCCTCTAACTCCATCCATCGAACAACGTCTTGTATGTTTATTTCTGCAACTTCTAATTACAAAACTGGAATTATTGCACTTGCCGTTGAGGAAACTGCAAAAGGAGCGCACAAAAGCAGTGCAGCAACGACGCCGAAAGAACAAGAAGAAAGCTGATAAAACCCGCAGCACATTCTCTTGTGACTGCCGAACGCTAATCCAACATAAGCGCTGAAGAAGCGCATGACTGCTGCTCGTGACTGATAAGAACCATGCGAGCGAACAATGGGAATTCATATAATTCCAAATGCAAAAACGTAAGGATGTCTCCATGGCATTCTTAATTCTTCGTTCATATTGGGGTGTCCAAAAAGTTTCTTTCTCGATCGGCCGAGCGGTCGGAGCGGTTCGGGTCCGAAATGAAACCGTCGCACTTTCGGTTCATTTGCGAAGATGCGTTCGAACCGCGACCAGGTTTGTCTGCTGCTCCACTTCCAGTGGCTTCGCGTTCTTTGCGTCGATGCGGCGGCCAAAACCCGAGAGCTCTACGGCACAATGACGTCCCCACCCACCGCACGCGCTTAATACAACACCTTCGCTCAAGTAGTGGCTAAGGGGCAACAAGTTCGGAATATCGAGGAGACACGGGCCGGCATCCATCAGTTCATCGATTCGGAGATGCGGGACGGCGACTTCTTCAAGCAAAGGATCGAGAAGTTGGTGGATCGCTGGGAACAAGTCATCGCGTTCGACGGCGACTGTTGTTATTGAGTTTTGCATAAACGGCCAGCTTCATTTTGGACCCAAACCGCCCGCGACCGCTCGGCCGATCGAAAAAGAAACTTTTTGGACACCCCAATAAACGAATAATCCCCGTTGTTGGTCACCGCTGCTCGTAAGCCACGGAATTCGCCAAACACGCCGAATGAAGAGCGCTTTCTGCTGCTTTGTTCCACATTCTCTCCGATTTGGTTCACTGGCAGTCAATTGACTTCCACAACGACATGACATTTAATATTATCTTTGCCAATGACAGTGTTCGCATCGAAAGCGTTCTTCGCAAGCAGATGATGTAGCCTGATGAGAGGATTCGGTCGGTGTTTATATTTTGTTGTCCAAGACCCCACGGAAGAGGGCTCAAACTTTTCCATGAACCCTAGCCGGCTCCGGTGTTGTTGTTGACCAAAATGTGCTGAAAAGCATTCGGCAATATTTGTGCAGCGGCAGTCGAGCAGCTGGTCAAAAGCTAAGAGATCGCCCTCTCTTGCGCCGCGTTTTTTCCTTTCTTTGCCCGCGGTTAATTAACGTGTGCTCACCGGTTTCATCATGCCCGTTCGCAAACAGCAAGGCGTGCTTATCTGTAAAAAGGGTTGTGCGGAAAGATACGCTTCGCGTTTATTTCGCTCTTCATTTTCGGTTCGTTGCCAGTTTTGACCGTGGAATGGAGAATTCAAAAGAAACGCAAACGGATTGGTCGTTCCACACGGGTACGTTCTCAGAGTCAGCTCAAACTTTTTACTCGCGTTATAGGAGGGTTCTTGGAGCACAGACTGACTCCTTTATGCAACTTTCCGTACAAGTCCCAGGTTTTCACTGACTCATTGGTTATATTTTGCTGTTTGTGTAGGACTGGAATCATGGCCCTTGCTTTTCGCCAGACGGCCGCTACATGTACAGCTTTCCGCATCGACGGCTCGAATTTATCGTTGTGGACCTCGTTTTGAGCACGCAAATGTACGCACGTGTTGTCTACTTATTACCGTCTTTATTTGAAGTGTGTTCGCGGCTATCGAATCTGTGGACCTGTTTGTTTGGGACTTGGTTGTCGTCAGCCCTACCACTATCGTCGCTTACTGTTCCGACGCACTGTGCTTGTTTCGTTTGAACGTTGAAGAGAGGACCTTCGAGCGGGTGAAAGTTGAACAACACCCGCGGCCGTGGCCCGCTTACATCTTTACGGAGATCAAAGGGACGGGTGTGAGGGTTCCACAAGCCGTCCTTCAGTGGACTATCGCCGAACAGCTTCGATTCGTTCGTTTGGACGTCGATCAAAATCGTCTGGAAACGGATTGGAACGAGCAGGTGGTGAAATCCGTTGAACGCTATCACTTAAGCAAGGACAAACGTTCGGTATACGCTTTTTTACACCAGCGTCCGGGAGAATTGCGAGTGCTGGACGTTGAAAAGAAGAAGTGGAGCACACAGAAGCTGGCGTGTGGTGTGCTGCGAGCAAGCTTGCTACAAGCGTGGTCTTTAATGTTTCTTTGCTTGCAGGCACCTGGGATGTCTCAACATTGCTTTTGGGTTCAAAAACGCGCTTTCTTTTTCGCCCGGTACCCCGTAATGAACCAGCCGCATTTCTCCATCTTCCGGTGTGATCTGGACGATCGCGAGTGGAAGAAACTTTCGATCGACGCCAAAATGATCATTCGGCTTTCACCAGTTGTGAACGCAGTGACCGACGAGGAGGATGGATTGTTAGTCGTCTGTAAGACGGGTGGTGAACGGGTGGAAATTTATCGTTTACTCATCTCGTGAGTGGAGGGTGTTTTCATTGACGAGTTTCTTTCCATGAATCCCGACTCGCTTGTTCTCATCGCCGCGAATGCTTTCCGTCGAACTCGACTGCACGTGGACGGAGAGTGGGGCTTTTACGAGTGCATGAAGAAGACGCGATACAACCGTCTACTGCCGCCGCTGTACGCGAACATGACTCCCGTTCCCCGTACTTGAATTTTCTTGGATTATATCCCCTTCGACTGTCCAACAACAGTTGGTCGTATTTTGTTCAATAATATTGACGTAACATGCTTTGCAGCGTTTATAAGGTTAAATACATGCCTATTAACACTGTCGGTAGAAGATTGAAGATAAACAACGAGTGCGGCAGATAATTATCCATTTTGTGTACGCGAAGATCACGCTCGTCTCCGTACTCCTTAAGTTAATTTCGTCGGGGGTGTTTTTGCGCTGTCTACGCATGTTGTTTTTGGGCAAAATCTCGTTTTAAGTATGGTAGAATGGATGTAGCGTAAAAGAAGAAAAATTTTGTTGCTGCTGCTCCCCGCTATTCACTGCCGTCAAGTCAGCCAAATACGAGCGTTGTTTGTTTATTTTTTCCGTTGAAATTGTCTACATCCTGCGCGACTTTTCAAATTCCCGCACCAGACAGTCGTTTGCTTTCGAACAGGAAAACTTCATTAACGTCGACTTTGAAAGAGTGACAAAAAAGTGAGCCGGGATTGCTTTGGAGTCGAACCGCTAGTTCTCCACGCTTCTTCATTTCGTTTCCCGTTTTCCACCGCTTTCCCCCGCCGTGTGGAGTCTTCCGCTCTTCCCCACTAACGACAAGAAGCGCGCCCCGTTTTTGGCGATCAATGGGGTCAGCGGAGGGCGACCCGCGGGCGAGCGGAGCGGCTGGCCGGCGGGTGACGTCGCCACGCGCTTCTCGCCGCCCGCCCGCCCGTCTGTTTGCCGCCGCTCCCGCCGGTCGCCCGCGTGGAGCCGCCGGCCGCCCGCCGCCGCCACGTCGCGATTTCCGCCGATTTTCGTCGTTTTCCGGTCGGAGGGGTGAGTTCTCGCTGCAATCGTTCGTGGATTCATCGGCGAGCTGCTTTCAGGGGTGTTCGATTCGATCGTCTTGTTGGATCGCGACGTGGACGGACTTGGTGGAAATTGGTGGATTGATCGCTGGACTGCGCGTTGAGTGGACGTGGCCAGCAGAGCGGATGGAGGCGGTCGGTTTACTCCTTTCGAGTTCTGCTGCTCGCTCGCTTTAGAATGAGACAAAGTGCGGGAAAATGAAGATAATGAGCCTTTCGAATGGCGGAAAAAGGAATTTAACCTTGCTTTTTTTGAACACCACCGGCAAGAGAAGCAAGGTGGATGTGATCGACCGCCAAAAGAATTAACGACAAGCAACGACCTTCTACCCCTAAAAGACATGAACGCCGTGGCTGAACGGAATTCCCGCCTCTCCGTTGCCGCCCACCTTTAACGAAAAAAGAACGACCATCCATCCACTACGTGTGACCATTGAAAACCGTCGCTAGCAAGCTTTCATGCAAACTAACCAACAAAAAATCGATCACCGACCGACTTTCAGTCGGAATTGCTCAAAATAATTTTATTATATAAGAGCCTCGATTTAGGAACTTCTGTCAAAAACGTGTCAGGGGGGGGGGTGACACATTTTTGACAGACCCGGCCAAAATCGTGTACACGAAACGGGCATCTGTCAAAAATCGTTACGATTTCTGACAGCCGGAAATTTTGCGTTCCGAAAATGAACGAACGGCCGAATTTCCGTTCGCGTTTTTGGCGTCTGTCAAAAATCGTAGCGATTTTTGGCAGCCGGCCGATTTGCGTTCACGAGTTTGACCGCTGCGTGTTTTCTGTTCCGAAAGAGCGCGGACTGCCGAATTTCCGTTCGGTTTTCCACCGGCTGTCAAAAATCGTAACGATTTTTGACAGATTCGCCCCCTCGAACGCGAATGTGACAGTGGAACAACCATTTTTGTGTACGCGGTTTTGACGAAGTTTTTCGAACCGCGAACGCGAATCGGACACCTGCAAAAAATCGTAACGATTTTTGACAGACGCCAAAAACGCGAACGGAAATTCGGCCGTTCGTTCATTTTCGGAACGCAAAACACGCAGCGGTCAAACTCGTGAACGCAAAACTCGCGGCTGTCAAATATCGTTACGATTTTTGACAGACGCCAAAAACGCGAACCGAAATTCGGCAATCCGCGGATTTGCGTTACGTTTCCAGAGCAGGTCTGCAAAAAAAGTGTCACCCCCCCCCCCTGACACGTTTTTGACAGAAGTTCCTAAATCGAGGCTCTTATATACAACGGAATAAACCGAGGCTGTGTGCAAACAAGAGACGTTAAAGAATCTGACCTGCATCCATCTGGCAGTTGCCTGTATTAAGTTAACTGCTGCCTTGCAAAACGAACCAGCGACTTGCATTCAACGAAAATGCTTGGCAAAAACGAAAATAAGCGGCATGTTATGCGAATACAAATCACATCAAGCGGAATAAAGCGATCAAGCAAAGCAGTGAGCAACAATAACTGAAACATCCGTGGACATTTTTGAAAAAACAGCCGGATCGCCTACTAATGAATAAGACTCCTTTTGCATCGACCACTGCAACAAAAAGATTCGCTTTCCGTCGACGACGTGTCGAAACGAAGTCGATCGTCACGGCAAGCAAGAAACTCGCCTATTTGTGTTCGAAGCAGCGATTCAAAAACACAATATGTCTCTTCACGGAATAAAGCGCACTGCATTAAGTGCTTGTTCGCGAACCTCTGGCAGTGCAAAAATAATACCTGCAGAATAATCGCTATGAACGGTTCTTTTCTTGTTTGTTTAGGTATTTTCTGATCGGATCAACGCAACGCGGAATAATTTATAGCACGAACCGAAAGGCCTGTGCACTCGTGGCATAGTCGCCTTCTTTGCGGCCGTTGGAGCAAATACGAAACCGTTCCTTTGCGATCGGAATGAGAACCAGTCCTGCGGTCAATGAACGACGAGAATGGTCTGCGTTTTGCTGATGAAACGAGCGTTTGGTAAAGAATGCCTTGCGAGCAAAGACAAGTGACATAACGAAAGCATTCTAAACGGAATAAAAATGAAAACGAAAAGAACTTCTTGGCGTCTGACAAACGAACACAAAATCACCCAAATCGAAAGAAGATTTCGGTTGTTGACCGACTTCCCAACACATTTCTTTCAACGATGTCGCCAGCGGAATGCAAGAATACCCCCTTTTGCATTTATTGTAGAGACCACGACCACAAATCACAGCCGGGGAACGACCGACTGGTCGATCGCAAGCCACCACTCGCCAAATTTAAAAACTTTTGATTGCAATAAGAACTGCGTGATCAAGTGATGGCCTTGAGGGAAAGCAACAGGCAACGGTGTCGATTGGCGGAATAGTTTCTTCTTCAATTACTTAACTTTTAAAAAATACCGACGTTTGAGTAAATGATCTTGGCCAGATTGGTCGTCGTTTGTTCGTTTCGAGCAAATGCATTCCCGGTTCACCGATCGAAATATCGAAGGCAATTCTGATGCCGAAAGCCGGGAGCCGGGACGGAATTTCCGCAGCCATCCATCTCGTTTCGAACGAAATAAGAGAGCAGGCGACACCTCAATTTCATTGAACCAAACGCAAGTGCGGACATCAACAGAAGAAAAAGAAAGACATTCTATTATCTACCGCTCGTGGCCGTCTGCTTTCAACGCAGAAGTGAGAGTAAGAATGAAGTTGCGAGCATCTGTTGCACACGGCCGCGGTTGCCGCCGGCTTACGTCACAAGTTCCGTTTGGCGAGATTCCGACGATTAGCATTCGTAATGTCCGGAATGAGAGCTTGCCGTTTGTATCGCCGGACATGTAGAAAAGTGAAAAACAACGCACACGTACGTACGACTGAACGGAATTTCCGGTACTTTCGATTCACTTTTATCGGTTGGAGGCGGTTGGCTTCAATTATTGCCGAACGTGCCGCTGAACAGCGCAAAAACGAAGACACAAAAAAACTGAAGTTACCATAAAAGCGACTTGAATCGGGCACGAATTGTCTGTTCGTCCGAATTCAAGTTAACGACTTATGACTTTGAACGTATGTCCACACCCAATGCAGTGAGGCTACGGAATTATTTCTCAAGGTAGCGAGAATTGCGTCAAAATGAATCAATCTCTTGCGTATCAATCGTCCTTCTTTTTTGATGAAAAGGAACGTCTTCAAACCAACGAACGGCCCCGTCGAGAGAAGTCTTGGGGCGGAATAATGAGCCAGTTTCTCGTGAACGCGTTGCCTCGAGGAACGACACATGCACTGCCTGCTTTTAATAAGCTAGGTGGCAATCAAGCAGCGTGTCTCGGAATTTTTAAGCTTCGTGACCGAAACAGGACTGCCACTAAAACTGTCTGTCGTCATCAATCAGAACCCGTCGTCGAGCATGGCGTGTGGAGAAGGCAGTCTTTCATGCGTCTTCTTGTGCAAACACCCGCAGGAAGCGAAGAGATGAATCGACTGTCGTCTGCGAAGTACCGCCTTGCTGAGCGGACCGTGAAGAACTTTCGCATCGCACGGAATAATTTGTGCAATCCACCCTGTCAGCCGTCGTTTAAGCTGAACAATTCCTGTGAAAATCGAACGAACGACGTCTTTCAGCAAACGAAGATGTCATGAACACGTGGGACAAACACATCCAACTCAAAACATAATAACCTACCGACACCGGAGTGTGGCGGAATGTCTTCCGTCGTTATTGTTGGACGCGGTTAGTGAGCAAACGTAACAACTGGGACAAAAACCCATAGCTTCCAATATCCGTATTGTTTCGGAATTCTTCAGCGATTTGAGCGTGGAAGAGGGAAGAAGTCATTTCATTGCGTGTAGCGTTGCATTTGAACAAAGCAAGCAGCTAGTTCTTCATAGTGGAAACCCATGTTCTACTTCGCAACGGAATTTCAACGCCATTGTCCACACTCAACAACGACCACAAAAAACAAAGCAGACGGCAGCTGCAATTACTAAGCAGACAAACCACTCCGTTCTCAGGAAGGCGTCATCGCATCAAGCGCAAACGATCGCAGCTTGCCGCTTGCTCGTCGACCACTTGCTTCTTCGCCTTCTATTGCTAAGCCAACCCGCCAGCTTCTTCAATGTAAAAAAAACACGGGATTAAAACTGCTAAACTTTATCACTTACTCGACACTTCTTTCCTTTGTTCACGTGATATCAGGCTTCCATAGAAGCGTGAGCGGAGCGCGCATGAAAAAGGCGGAATACAACGTGGAACAAAACGGAAGCTAACTAAACCGGCGGTCGAGCCTATCGATGAGCCTTGCTTTTCTTCAACTACTGACCCGGACGGAATAAAATCCTCGCAGAAAAGAACCTGCAACAGAACGAACAAGAACGTTGAGTCGTGTCGCCGAATGATCTAACGCTCTCATCTGCGAACATCAATCAATTAGCATCGTTTGCGAAGCAATTCCATAAACAAATACGGATTTGTGTTTGACGGAATAATAAGAACAACTGAAAAATTGAAGACTTTAATCAACGGGAAGCAGCATGTCGCTGGGAATGGGGAATAAAAGTGGAATCGACATAGCAAACGCAAATAATCTCAACCTATAGCTTGCAACAACACCGTGGACTCAAGCTTCGTTGAGTGTTCAACGAAAAAGTTGAGGAAGACAGTCGTTTGGAGTCCGCCGCTTCGTTTGGATGACGGCAGGAGTTGCTTGAACGGGGGACCCAATAAACTGCTGATTTCTTGACGTCCGCTAATTGCCGGCATTCTTTTTGTTTTTGTGTTCTCCTGCTTACTTTTACTCCTTAATGGTCACTTGTCCCACAACGCATAACGCATTCACGCCCATCCCAGTTTCGCCGAGCGGCTCCCAACGAGTGTAATGCAAACTGTGAGTCCTCCACTCTGTTCTTCCAATTCACGTCCTCGATTCCAGTCTTTCGATTGAACCAGTAAACCGGCAGTCGGACACTCCGCCCACGTCCATCGGCGAGCGTTTTTCATCGTTTGGGCCCTTTTCGCCGTCGTCGTCCCACTGCTCGATGGGACCGGCCAAGAAACGAGGCCCTCTGTTCACTGCTGCAGAAGACCGCAATCTCCTGCTCGTCCTTTCGCTTTCGACTCGACCGAACAAATCCTCCTTCCGACAACTCACTTCTTCCTTCTCCTAGAATTATTTCGCCGCCTTCCGCAATAAAGGGTGTTTGCAGCAAAAGAAAGCCCGAACGCTGGCAAAAAGAGTGATCTTCCGGCCGGGAATCGAATCCGGGTCTCGCACGTGACAGGCGCGGATACTCACCACTATACTACCGAGAACACATTGGATGAACGGAAAAAAGGCGGCTGATCGGAGGTTGCCGCATCCCCACAGAGGAATGGTGTGTTCGTCGTCTGTTGTGAGCCGGCAAGCTGAAAATGAGCGTGGTGCGGCCCGCTCGCAGGCAATCGTAAAACGAGCGACCGGCCGGAACGAAGAAGAGCGGCCGGCAAACGCCGGCGACCGCCCACTCACTCGCCGTCCAGCCCGCCGAACAGGAGCGGAAGAAAGCGGGCGGTCGGCGGCGTCCCGCTCGTTCGAGGCGGCACTCGGGGGATCGGCAACGAGGAGGACGAGCGGAGAGGAGCGACGGCGAGTGTCCACGAGTGGGCGGCGAGGAAGGGGCGGAGGGCGCATTGAGTGGAGCGGTCGGCAGAACGCCGCGCGTGATGGACGCCGGCGGGAGGACGAGCCGGAGGTGAGGAGCCGCCAGACCGGCCTGCCCAAAGCGGCATGTGAACACTCCCCACCGACCGCTCGTCCACCCACTCACTCGCCGCCCGCCGCCTCGAGCGACGAACCGAGCGGACGGCCGCCTTCCGGCGGATCCACTCGGCCGATCGAAGCGGCCGGTCGGTGGGCGCGTCTTCCCGCCCGCCGGCCGGCCGTTCGACCGCCCACTCATTCGAGAGAAGACCGCCCAGCGATCCCCGGCCGTTGAGCCCGCCTTCTGCTCCCCGTTGGATGCCCTCGCTTCTATTCGCGGCAAGAGTTTATTCGAGCGATCAGAGGCGGGGGATGGGCGTCATGTTGGGGTAGACGGAGGGGAGGATCTTCCGGCCGCACTCGCTGCTCATGAGCCCGTGGAAGCCCGCCGGCCCGTTCACGTCCAGGCGGCTCTTGCGGAGGGCGTCGACGGCGAGGCGGAGGAGCGAGTCGGGCGTGCTGAAACGAGGCGGGTGGTTTGAGGTGGCGGAGAGGACTCACTTGAAGTACATGCGGTAGATTTTTAGCTCATGCGGGTACCAAATCTTAGCGACAACTAACAATCCGTCATCTTCATTTGTTTTAGGGTCAGGGATTGCAGAGAGCTGGTTGATATTGCCAATCGTACACGTCATCTTCTTCCACTCGAAGCGTTCGAGGTCGCAGCAGAAGACGGAATACCGGCGCTTCTCTTCAACTATTGGTTTGTTGCAAAAGTTTTCGGACACTTCCGCCGGTCTGGCGCAAAAGTACTCGTCTAAATGAACGGAGTTTCTCGGCTGAGTTTTCTCGCGGGGTCTCGCGAATTTCGCCGCGATTTGGCCGTTGTTTCCTTTGTTTTGCCGTAACTTGCCAGCATAATAACACCGACACCAGGCAGATATTTCCGCAAGAAAAAAGCGGTAGATTGAGATCGAAACTAGTTGCAATTTGCGAAAAGTCGTATGGGACGTTCGGAACTCCAGCCAGGGAATTTCGTCCACAGCTGGCTGTAGGGCTCTCTTTGCTTCCCTATCAACCCGTGGTTACAGGTTCGAAAATCGCCAACCAGACGGTTCTCTTACGTACGCAAACTCTCCATCTAATCCGAGCATCGCGAGTCGGCGTGGTCAAGTGAAAAAAAAACTACCCTGAAGGATGAAACGAGCAGAAAATAATTCGCAATGATTAGCGCGCCATTTAGTTTGAACAAAAGCAACAAAATGTGTTCTTGCACCAAAGCGTTTACTGATAAGCCTCCAGCGCTTACGAAACGTTGTTATTGACCAAAAGCGGAAGCTGGACCGCGACGACGCACCCTTCAGTCGTACGGAGTGTGCAAACAAAAGCGCGTTTTCCGTGTTTGCGTCGGCAAAAGGTTTTCTTTGAATGCTTTGACTGATTCAAACGAAAGGGTAAATTCTGCATTGCTTTTGTGCTGAACACGCGTCACCGTCACTCGCTTATTCTCTCCGTCTTATTTGATGATTTTTAAGTATGCGGCAATGGATGAACAAAGAAAACCCCAAGACATAATGGAAGGCGCTCGCGCTCTTTCGTTGGAGCAGAAACCTGCCGCAGCTTCTTGCACGTTTTCTGCTGCAGCTCCAGCGGAACGAGATGCGTACAGCGATTTCTTCATCGACGTAAGAATTCCTCCGTAATTCTTGCACGCGCTTTACAGAACCCCTCGGTCCTCCGCTTTTCGCCGGATGGGCGCTACGCGTACTGCTGCAACAAACGAGGTGATCGTATGGTCGTTTTGGACCTCGTCCGCGACTCTCGAATGCAAGTCCGCCAGGTTTGTCTCTTCTTTGACCGGGAATTCCAGCGTGTTCACCGCCAAAAGCCGCAACTTCGATCACCTTGAGGACTTTGCGGTCGTCAGTCCGACGGCCATCGTTGTGACGGCTGACTGCACGCTGTGGTTGGTGCGGTTGTGCGTCAAAGAGCAGATCTTTGAATGGGTCGTACTGCAATCCGAGCCGGTCTATTTGACACACGTTTTCACGGTGATCAGCGGGACGGGCGTCTTTCTCAAGCAGTGGGTGTCCCGTGGCAGCTCTCGTGCTCTTCGATTCGCTCGCTTGGACGTCGACGCCGCTCTTCTAACAGTCGATTTGGGCAGACAAACGGTTTCCCAGTACCTTGCCACTTACCACTTGAGCAAAGACGGCCGCTCGTTGTTTGCTTTCGAAAAGTTGACTCCCGACATCCTGCACGTACTGGACATCGAAACGAAGAAGTGGAGTGAGCGGGAGATCGGCGGCGAGATCAATCGAAAGGGAAGTTTCTTTTGGAAAGCACTCAACTTCTTCGACTTCAGCTGCTGAAGACGGGCGTGTGGTGGTCGCACGAGCACGTGTACCTCGCCGCCTACCGGCTCGACGAACCCTTCCAGTACACGATCTACCGCTGCGATTTGGAAGAACTCAAGTGCAAGAAGCTGCTGGTCACTACAAAACTCCTCGAACACGTGATTCCAATCTCGAATGTGGAGACCGGCCGGGACGAGGAACTGCTGCTCGTGAGCGACGCGCGAGAGGGCCGAAAACTGGTCACTCGTTTCGTCTACTCGTGAGTTCTCCCGCTCGTTCCCTTCTGACTTCTTCACAGGACTCCCGACACGCTTCTCCGTTTGGCCGTCGATGCTCTCCGCAGACACAATTTGAAGGTCGTGGGAGACCAAAACTTTCACGCTATAATGAGCAACGAGTGCGGCCGAAAGATCCTCCCCTCCATCTACCCCAACATGACGCCCATCCGGCGCACCTGATTGTTTACTTCTGGTTCTTGTTTGTAGCTTTTGCAAATAGTGTTTTGATTATAAAACATTCTAAAAAGATGGCAAAAAGAACGATTACACAGCGAGTAGCCAGCCAGTGTTGACGTGAAGAGAAGCATGGATGGCGGGATTGTTCCAAGACAAACGAACGGCCGAACGAAACAGTTTACGTTTGACGACGAGCAGGTTGCCGATCGTCGACCTCGATCGGAATCTCTTGTTCGTAGTCTGCGTCGGCGGAGAGCACCTCCGGCTGGGCGACGATCTCAAGGCGGCCGTTTGTCCACTTTGCTTTGAACACGCGCCATTCGACGGCCATGGGCAGACGGCATTCGTACCGCTCGTGCGTCATTACGGCGCCCGGAACGCGCTTGCGGGCTTCGACGATCAGCAGACGCGCCCAATGAACGACGCGCACGTCGGTCGGCTCGAAATCTTTCATTGTTAGTTCACACGTGAACCCGAGCTCCCGATCGTCCCTGAAGCTCGCAACGGCGGCCGGCGCGGTGGTGCTCGTTGTGTCTAAACGAAGTATTGAGAAGGAGAGATCGGATAGATGTAACTCACTCTCGACCTTTTCGTCACTCTCGCCGTCCACTTTGTCTTCGGGATTCTCGGAAACCTCTTCGTGGTTGCTCGATCGCGCCTTCTTCTTATCGGACCCGCCAGAAGTCTCGCCGCTTTTTCGTTTAACAACTAAATGAACACAGAGTTATTCGCAGTTGGATTGTACCCATTCGCGACTTTTAGACACTTCAGTTAGAGTTTGTTTTTTTTTAGTCCTATCTTCACCTGCTTCTACGCCCGCAACGGGCGGCGTCTTCTCTCCGGGACGTCGACTGTCTCCCACACACTTCCGCGCCATCAGTTTTGCTCCAGGATTCGGGCCGAGAACAATGCTTGCCAACATCATCTCACGCATGGGGTTTTTCGGCGGCTCCATTTGGCAAGCGTGGGATAGCTGGAAATCAACGCACGATTTAATCAATAACAAGGAAATTAATCGGTAAAAACAACGCGAAGCAACGCGTAAAAGAAACAATGACCATTGCGAGAAGTATGAAGGTAAACAAAAGAAACGACCGTAGCGCCAAACGGAACACCGCACGCGGATTCAACAAAGAGCCGCCCGTCCTCGACCGCTTCTTGCAACTCTGCTCAGTTCTAGATCGACCGGTCGGCCAGCGGAGTTCTTTTGCCGACGGACCGCTGAGTCGCACTCATCACTTTCTCTTGTCGCTCGCCGTCGACGCTCACTTTCCGTTTTTTGTTTCACTCGCTTATCTCCGCCGCTTTTTGCAGGCCGTTTGGCTCGTTTGACGGCTGCTCTCTTACGAGCGGCATGTTTCAAGGTCGAGCGGAGAGAGAAGTAAGAACTCGCCGAGTTGCCTCTTTGTAGCCGCCCGTTCTTATCGCCAGATCGGCAATGTCACATGTTGTTTATTAAGCAGAAACAGCCATATAAACGAGGCAAAGACATGAGGTAGTTAATTTAAAAAAAACATCGTGTCTAAGTGATGTAAGCAATGGTTAGACGGACAAGAGAGGACTACCTGAGTCCTTGGAGCCGAGCCGTTCGGCATCGGTTTTCTTTGGAGGCTTCAGCTGGGGCTTCTCTTCACGCGTGGCGACCCAGAATGCAGCACAAACTCCGAGGTAGGTGTGAGAAGAATGGGCGTTCCGATCACGTCGTTCACTCGTTCGTTCCACTGTCCTCCCATCTCCTGCGGACTCTTAGCTACGTGCACGAGTTTGGCGATGGCCGCGAGCAGCATGAAGGGATAGACGAGCAAACGGAAAGCTGAAGACCGATTGTCGCAAGAAGATCAGAACAAAACGAACCGTAGTTCAAGAAAAGCGGCAGAAGCTGCCAGCACTGGAAGCACAAACCGCCGAATGCCGAGAGCACCGCGAGAAAGAAGAACAGCAGGGAGACGAATTCGTCCTCCCATTTGTCACGCTCCCCGTAGAACAAAACAGACGGGAAGGAAAGCGCCAACTTCTAAACAAACGTTAATTTTGACCAGAAAGCGTTCTTACCGCAACGACGCTCGCATTTGTGGCGTTAGTGTTTGTTTGTAGTTCCTCCGCCTCGTTCCAATGGTCGATATTCATGTAGAAAACCGATAAAACACAGCAGAAGGAGTAGACTTGGCAGAAGCGCTAAACAACCGGACTTAAAAGCAAGAAAAAGGGCACAGTACTCACAAACCAGCCGCGGAATTGCGGGTCTTGTCCAGAGATTCTAGCCCAAGCACACGCCAGTCTCTTTTTCAGTGGAGACGTTGTCTGGGGCATCTAAAAAGGCGTCCTGTTAGACAAAACGAACGAGCATTGAGCGCAAACTAGTGTCGTTGTAAAGAAAACACGTTAACGCCGCAGTCGATCAATTTTCTTCGATTCTCGCACAGTGAAACGGAAGACGAAATTACCGCAGAAAGCAAAAAGCCGTTCGTCTGCTCTCCCGCCGCTTTTTCGCTCACATGCTTCGAGCGGACTTGGCCGAGGGCGGCGGCCCTGGGCTTTCTTCTGAGAGCGACGGGCGGCGAGGGCGGCCACATTCGCTCCTTTCTTCGACTCGCCTGTCGTTTGCTTTTCTTTTTGCTCGCTCATTCTTGCCACCGACCCGCCGCACGCGCCAAAGGCGAGCGCTTGGACGCGTAGATCGAATCTTTCGCGTTTTGCGTCGAGTTACGGCTATTTATTTGCTGCAGAGTTGCTGTATCGTCAGGCAAGTGCGATGTTTATTGAAAGAGACATGGAGTGAATGAAGATCAATTTCAAGAACGATTGATCGTTTGGACCGGCGACTTCAGTTCTTCTTCGAACGAGTGGAAGGTGAGGAACGATTTTGTTTGAGATAAGCGGCGAAAGAAGGTAGACATGCGGGTAAAATCTT
The DNA here is from genome assembly GCA_024699865.1 of Aphelenchoides fujianensis. Classification (NCBI taxonomy): domain Eukaryota; kingdom Metazoa; phylum Nematoda; class Chromadorea; order Rhabditida; family Aphelenchoididae; genus Aphelenchoides; species Aphelenchoides fujianensis. The sequence continues at coordinate 123,246 of JAMPIO010000068.1, read as the reverse complement.
CCAACACAGGGCGGATTGCATGGACCGCCATTCAAAAGAACGAAGTCGTCATCCACGAGGATGTCTTCAGTGACTTCTGGCTGTGCCGCATGTTCTCGCCATTCCAGTTCTTTCTTGTACGCTGACGCCTCCACAGACCATATGAAGAAGAAATTGCCCCAACAGCAGGCGACGTAAAAGAGGGCGTTGATCGTGTCGAATACTCGTAGATCCCACTCGCCGTCCATCTCCTCAGGATCCTTCCCCATGTGCACGAGTTTGCCGACCGAAGCAATCAAATACAAAGGGGATGCCATTACCATTGAACCTAAAAGCGAGAATAACCAAATGAATAAATCAAAGAGGAAACGAACCTGCAACCACATTCAACGGCACAACGAGCGGCCAGCAGTCGAGACACACGCCGCAGAATCCCAAGAGAAACACGAAGAAGAAGAGCAGCCGGTAGAAGAAGTCGTCCACCCAGTCATCTCGTTGGCCGTAGAACAGAACGGACGGCGAGCAGAGTTGTATCTTCTAAATAACTCGGGCATCAGCAACGACCGTTGCGTGGAAGCCACGCACATTCCCAATGGTCGGCTTCGTGTCGTTGCCGTCGCTCGCCGCATTGTGTAGCGGAGTGTTCCAAAGCCGGACGTTAGCGTAGAACAGGTAGAGACACAAGACAAAGCTGAGGACGCGGACGAAATTCTGAGCCGTCCGCATTAACCAGAAGCGGACGCCAGTTAAACCCTCCAAAAGCTGGGACCACTCGTCCCCTCGTCCCGTGAGTACCGACCAGTAGAGCGCCAATCGCTGCTTCCACCGCTCAGACATGCGGAAAGGAAAGAAGTGAGTGGATGGCGGATAAATTAACACGAGCTGGAAGCAAATGGAACGCCCAACTGGATGTCCACTCAACAAAATCACGCTTGTTGAGAGTCCACTTCACTCTTCAACTTCTGACGGAAATCGATAAGAATGCAGACCAAACAAAGCCGCGTGCCCACAGCGCGCAAGCAAAAAGCCGCCCCCGCCTGCGTTGTGACTTGGTCGGCCGCGAGCGGATTTCTCTCGGCGGCGGTCGGGATGTCCATCTGCTCTTTTCCACACACCCACGTGCCCGCCCGTTTGAGTCGTCGCGCGCGTGCCCGGAACCCGCAAGCCGGCTAGCAGATGGCAGCCGAGTTGCATCCATTCGAACGTGTTTGTTTATTAGCACAAGTAGAAGGTAGACCGATGAAACAACCCGTCGAATGATTGAATTGACTCAAAGAACTGTGGAACAAAGAGGTACAGGCATGAGATGACTGAAAGGAGTTGGCAGGAGGAACAAACAGACGAAAGAGCGGAGGATTACTCCCGCGCGTTCAACAGACGACCGTCCGCAGCGTCTCCGTTGGTCTGCTCGGCCGGCACTCGCTCGAACATCGGGACCATCGTGGCCATGCACAAGCAACTGTAGGAGATCGTCCAGAGCAACTCTCCCACCCGCTGGGCCAAATTCACGTGCTCGTCGGGGCTGTTCCACTCGTGCACGAGCTTGGCGACAGCCGAGAGGGCCATCCGCGGGAAGACGAACAGGCCTACCTCTAAACCACCAGAGCAATCAAAGAAGAAGGAGGACGGGGGAACGAACTGAAGACCAAGGCCGCGGGGACGAACAGCTGCCAGCAGTCGAAGCAGAGCGCGTAGAAGGCGGAGAGGACGAGCAGGAAGGCGAGCAGCAGGTAGACGAACTCGTCCTCCCACTCGTCCCGCTGGCCGTAGAAGAGGACGGACGGCGAGGGCAGGTGCAGTTTCTGAACACGAGGACGAGCAATCAACGAGGGCAATCGACGGGGGACTCACCGCCTTGATCGTCCCGTTCGTCCCCTCGGCGCCCGCCCGGTTCCAATGGTCGATGTTGAAGAAGAAGACGACGAGGATCAGCACGAAGAAGACGATCCGCCGGAATTTCTGCAACGAGCGGAGTGAACTCGAAAGAAAGAAGCGCGAACTCACGACCGACGGGAAGCCGTGCGGATTTCGGCCCGAGATCTCCGCCCAGCGCGGCACCAGCCGCTCCTTCCACCAGTCGTTCGGGTCGGACATCCTGCAAGCAAACGAGGGATTGCGGGGAGATTTCCGACGGGATTTCGGCGAGTAAACGGGGAAATCGACTACAAGTGGGCTCAATTGTCGGTGAGAACGCCACAGCCGAAGGATTCGAAGTGTTCGGGCAACAACCCGCAAATAATTCGAGAGAAATCACGGAGAATCGGAGGGAAGCGCGAATTCACGAGCTCGCGAGCAACCCGACGCCCAAACTCGTTCGACGAAAGGCCACGGCGAGCAGGTGGAAACGAGCGAAGCGGCGGCAGCAACGGCAGCCAGCAATCAACTCGTTTCCTTCTGCCCGCTCGCCCTGCCCGTCCACTGCCGCTCGTCCGAGGAAGACGCGACACCCGACGCGCGGCGTGGCGTCAAGTCGGACGGTCGGTCGGGGGGACGCGCCGACTTCTCGCTTTCTTGCCGGAATTTCCGCTGCTCTTCGTTGATTTATGTCGATGTTTGGGTAGAAATTGGGTTCTTTCTGCTGCTTTTGATGGATCTTCGAGGCGTGCTGGATTTATTTTCGTTTTGTCCGACGTTTGCGAGTTCAGCTACCGATTTTTTGCCCATACACGCCGTTTCGATTGACGAGCGAAGTTCGGTGGAAATGAGCGTTGAACGGATGTGTACGTGAAACAATGTTGAACAACAATGTATTCCAGCTGTTGGAGCAGGAAGCAAACGAGTTTTAAGTGGAGATATCGGTCGGTTTACCGTTCTTTCCATTGTTTTCCTTTTTGCTTCAGAAACGAGTGCCAGGTTGAAGAAACACGACGAATATAATGCAGTAGGCGGAGCAGAAAGCGCTTAACACACACAAGCTGCAACTGAAACAAAAAATCAACAAACCCGCAAGGGCGAACAGCAAACGGAATAACCAGCGATGCCATTTTGGATTCGTTCGAAGCGAAAGAATCAACCATGTCCTTCCTTCTTCCAACAAATGAATAGAGCGCGCAAAACGTGTGGTTTGAAAACGAGAAGAAAGAAAACAAGCAAACCAGTTGCAAACAGCGTTGTTCTAGCCTGTGTCTTTTGGGATGCGGCTGAATTTAGCGCGTTCCCTCAGCTAGCAATCACGAAATTAAGCTCACACCACAATTGTTTCTATAACCGAGCTTCATGGCATCTGCGAACGATTAGTTCAAAGGAATGTTCGCAGATGAACAAGTGCAGTGGATCCTAGACACTCGACACGACGCGGAATACAAAACGACCACACAAGCCCGCTCAACATGAAATGAATGGCAGTTGTCTAGCAGGTGTTGACATGCGAGCACTTCCGCTCACGTTCAATCAGCTGATCGAAACTGAAATCAGCAATGCAAGAAGCCGGAATGTCTTCTGGCGGAGTTGCGTGAACCGCAATTCAAAGACGGACGGTGTTCAATTGTTGCAAAAACACCTTAACAAAACTCTTCGAGCACGGAATAAAATTCTGCATGGAGTCCAGATACCCAGTTTAAAAAAGTGAATCTTTCCCAAAGCAACATCAAAACCAGGCCGTCTTCACATGCATCCCACGGATTGGTGAGATCAGCAAAGCATTGCCGACCGGACGATAGCTCTCAACGGCAACAACAATATCTCGTTAATCGCTAGCGAGCAACTCATTCGATGCATTCTTCGTTACATCGAACGGGGGCCCGAGAAGGCGCCTCGACAGCAAACTGCCGCTCAAAATGAGGAGTTTCCACTGCCGTTCACGAGCGACCTTCGAAAGGGTCAATCGCTCGAACGTCCAATTAGTGACGTTAGGCCGTCGAACACGCAGCGAAAGGCGAGCAGGCGGAATTTCGCCCTTACCCAATGCGGGCGCTCATACAAAGAATCCTTCACCGACTCACCAGCGTTGCAGTGAGGAAGCTTGCGTTATCAAGAACACTTACACGTCGGTAGAGACATTTCGTTCTAACCGCAAATGACAACAAGATGAAGCAGTTTTGATAAAACAGATGTCTTCATTTACCTGCGAAGAGTCGTGTAGGTAGAAACAACTCATTTGTGCTAAGCGCCCGCTAAATGAAACACAGTGGTAGTTCATAAATAGGAAAGCAATTGTCCTTTCGACAAACCCTTTCTGTCCGCAAATACAACCGCCCGTGGAAGTACCGGAATAAGACGCCTTAATAAGCGAGTTACTACATGCGTGAAGGAATTCAATGCTGCTTGACGACGAATGCGTGGATTTCTTGCTGCTCAAGCCACAGCGACAACGAAGGACCCGACCGTTGTTCTCTGATCAACTAAGGAATAGTTCGTCGAATAGCAAAAGCAGAGCGATAGAATGGGACAATTGTTTATCAAAAGCAGACCATGCATGAATTTGGGGAAGAACGGACTTCAAAGCCATAAACTTGTACGCAACAATCAACTACTTTCTCCTGCTGCCAAACTCGTGTACAAAAACTATAGAACGAGTGGATCTGACGGCTGACGCGCAAAGATTCGTCCTCAAAACCCCACGGGATCGTGAGAACAAGCGACACGGAATTTCTCTGCGTCTTCTTGCTGTTCTCTTCACAAAGCGACTACAACATCCACATCCAACACAACAGATGAGCGATCGACAGACTTGAGACGACGCGCGAAGAGAACGAAGCGATCTGCGGGACGGTGATCTCGTAGGTGGCCGAAAGGTTGAGGCGGCCGCGGACGATCTGCGCGTCCCTGTTCACGAAGACGACGCCGTTCGGCCGCAAGTGGAAGTCGTCGAAGTCGTCGTCGTTGGGGAAGAAGGGCAGCTGCAAGCGGAGTGGAGAGGAGCGTTCTGTTGAGCACTCACTGCGAGGAGCTCTTGCGTGTGGAAGTCCCAGCGGTAGAACTGCCGCGCCTGCCGGACGACGAGGTCGCCGTTGGGGCGAACGAGAAGAACGGCGGCGCCCACGAGTCGTTCCCGTGGAGGCGGCCGAAGTGGGTGACGCGCGTCTCCTCGCCGCTCTCCAGCTCCAGCACGAAGACGTCCATCCGGCCGAAGAAGGTCGAGTCGAACGAGCGGAGCAGTTCGTACAGCCGCCGCTCTTCCCCGTCGGCGGGGCGCCACGCGCGGAAGGCGAGCCGCCGACCGTCCGGCGCGAACTCGACCGCCGCCTCGTAGCCGGGCGTGTTCGTGAGCTGCAGAGAACGAATGAGTCGTGGAGAAGTCGAAGGGTAGTTAGATAAATGGAAACTTTTGTCTTCTGTATACACGTAAGGTTTACAGATTTAAAAAATCTGACAGCTAAGCCGCTCGTCTCTGCCACTGGACTATTGCACTTTTAATGACCTCTGGATCTGCATCCCACCCCTAAACACGCCTACCCTTCGCGGATGATCCAGGTCGTCCAGTTCGGCGAGGTAGAGGTCGTAGTCCCGTCCCGATTGCTCGCAAAGGCCACCCGCCGGAAGTCGGGCGAAACGGCCGGCACGCCGTCGAACCACTCGTTCGACGTCAGCCGCCGCTTGATCGTCCCGAAGCGGTTCATGCGGAAGAGCTCGTTGGCCGGCGAGAGGTACACGAACTCGTCGGACCATCCGTGGCAGATGCCCTCAGCACACGGGTAGGCCGGCTGCTGAACGCACTCGTCCAGGTCGGGGTCGTCGAAGCATTGCTTAAGGGTGAGATTAGAGCGTTCATTAGACGCTCACCGAGTAGTTGGCAATGCTCGAAACGACGAGGAAATCCGCTCGCCCGTCGTCCCCCAAGAATCTCGGCGACTCGAAGGACGAGACGCCGGCGCTCAGCTTCTGCACCGAACTGCTCGAGTCCTCGTTGATTTCCAGGCGGAACAGCTGAGCGAGAGTGGTTGGAGGAGGAGGTAATGAGAACTTGCCTTCTTGTAGAAGTATTGCCCCTCGCTCGCCACTGTGAAGAGGATCGTCTTGCCGTCGCTACTGAAAAGAATTCTCCTTGCTGCTTTCTGTTCTGCTTGCCTGATGGTCAGCTCATCAATGTCCGGGAAAAAGAGTGGCTGTGTGTAGAGGACCGTGGGGTCTCGAATGAACATCGACAGAAAGGACAGTTCTTGTGGTTGGACTGCAAAGAAATAAAATTAGGCGACTCCTTCCACTAATTACCTGTTAGGAAGGGGAACGTCGCATTTTGCCCGAATGTCGCGAGGAACACCTGGAATTCTCCGCAGCCGTCTCGAGCAACGAAGGTCACGAAGTCGATGCCGTCCAGCCGAATGGTGTCTATCTGCTTCGCCCCGTCCCGCACGAGGACCTGAACGACAAGTGAGCGGATCATCCACCTTCTGCCTGCCTCCTGCTCGCCATCCCGCAGCCAAATGGCCGTTTCGCCCGTCCGCGTGTCCAATCGGGTGAAGAAGAAGCGGCCGCTGCCGTCCCGCACGAATTTCGGGTCGAGGAGCGAGTGGTCGGCGTCCTCCACGAGCGGCGTGTCCAGCGAGAAGCTCCCGTTGCGCAGTTCGGCGAACGTCGTGCGGAAGATCGCCGCATTTTCCAACGAGAGGATGCCGGCGCTGAACAAGAGAAAGCAATGAATTCGCTGAGCTCTCGCACGAACCGAGCGGCTTCTCGTCGCTCCGCCGGCAGCCGGACGCCGTGGAAGAGGAGCGGACTGTCCGGTCGGGTGTCGACCGCATCGAAGTCACCCACCCAGCCGGGCACCTCAAAACGGAACTGCGGGGAAGCGAGTGAGCGGAGAAGAACGAATATTTCTTGCGCTCACCGTCTCGCTGTGATTCCGAAAGTAGAGCCGAACGCCCGCGGCGTCCGCGAACGTTCCCACTCGCAGCTTCTTGGCGGCGAACAGCCACGCGCCCCACTCGAAGTCGGCGGGCAGCTCGTGGAGTCGCCCCGCAAAGAAGCCGGCCGGCACTTCGGACGGGAAGCGCTCTTCGTGCGGGAAGGCGCCTGTAGGCGAGAGTTCGTTGTGAATCGGGGAACTGGTCGGCAGGATACAGCCATTAGCGATCAGTTCTTTCTTTTCACCACCCAGTGCCCACAAGGGCATCGAGTCAACCAGTATCCCCTTCCCACTCACAAGCAGTCCTTATTGCGTCGTTCAGGTCTGTTCGGTTGCACGGGGACGGCGGGCAGAGAGCCGCTTCTGAGAAGTCGTCGGCCATTTGAGCGTCCCGCAACGCCTGCAAGCGACCATAAAGTTGACGGCTGAACGCCCGGATGCGATGGTTCAGTGGAGAAACGAAGTGAATGTCCGCTAATCAATCGTCTTCGCCACTAGACCATCAAGACACCCAGCTGCCGTCCCCGTTCGATCATCAACGTACGCGAGCGGCAGTGGTCGAAGCGATCAGCCATGCTGCAACGAACAGTCTACCAATCGATTTTAAGGAACTCACTGTCGTAGTCGACTTCCCACGCGTCGTCGGGCAGCACGAGTTTCTCGTAGACGCGCCCCTTCTCCTCGCCGAGGCCCGCGGAGAAGAGCGAGACGGGCCGAACGGGACCGGCGGTTAGCGGAAGAGTGTAGACGTGATGGCATTGCGTTTCGTACGGGCCGCCTTTGGCCGTGAAGAAGACGCGGGTGCCGTCTTTGCTGAACAGAAGGTTGGGGGAGTTTGAGGCGGTGCGTGAGCGGCTGAGTGGTTGAAAAGCACTGCCGTCTCTCGGGCATTTAAAGCAGAAAACAAATTCAACCTAATCTCCCTTGTTTCACTGCCACAAATCCAACGATCCGTTTGACAAGAGTCACCCACAGGCGACCACTCACCTGAAGTGCGGACTCGAATGATCGCCCCCGTCGGTCAGCTGCACGACGTTGTACAGCAGGGTTGATGTGCATTTCGTGAGCAAGAAGAACAAGAGAAGCGACCGCATCGGTGGGCGAAAAGAAGGTGGGCACTGGTTCTGTGAATGAAGAGGAGGGAAACCGGCGAAGAACCCGCCCATCGCTTCGTTCTCCGCGATAAGCGGGCTCTTTCGTTCGCGTCAACGAAGAAGCAACACGAGAAACCACCGCATTTATTTGCACCAAACCGACAGCCACAGGTTACTCCCAGCCGCCCGTCGCGTTCTTGACGGCCAAACTGATGCGACTCTCCGCATAGTCGAAAGCAACACAATACTGATCGAACAGACTGGAAGAGAGCACGACGGTCGGGGTGTTCGTGTACGTGGATCGAGTGCGTGTTTGGAGGAAGAAATCGACCGAATCGATCGCCAACTCACACCAGCCGCGTCCCCTCTGCTCCGCGAACACGCTGTAGTCGAAGGCCTGATCGCCGAGCAGGAAGCGCGCGGTCGTGTCCGTCGAGCAGTTCACGACGTACACCAAACTGCCGCCCGACTCGCTCATCCTCTTGCGCAGAACGCCCGTCTTGAGCAGTCGGTCGAGCATTCTGGCCGGCAGGTAGAAGACGGCCCCGAGCGAGATGTCGGAGGAGAAATGGACCTGAACGATCGGTTGGGCGAATGCTGGACGGCGGAACGAACGATCGGATGGTGGAGCGAGCGGCCCAAGAACCCCATTCGATCCGCCCGCACGGCCCACGAGTCCGCGAAGGCCGGCAGTTGGGTCCACGGGCCGCACGCGCCGTCCGACGGGAAGCCGCCGAAGAAGAGGACGCCCTCGCCCACGACCACCAGCGGGCGGTCGATCAGCGCCTGCCGGTGGGCCTGAACGACGAGGTTCCGCTCGCCGGGCGCCAAGCCGAAGAAGCCGCCCTGCACGCTGTTCAGCGAGTCGGAGGCCCTGGAGTCCTCTGTTGAGTGATCGGAAGCCCCCACCGCTCACTTGTAGTCCACCACCTTGGCGACGACCATCTCGGCCGACCGGAAGCCGAAGACGCGCGCCGAGTCGTCGCCCAAACTCGCGTTGTCGTGGAAGGCGATCCGGTCGGCGAACACGCGGCCCTCTAGCCGCAAGCCGGTCAGCAGCTCCGCCTTCCACTCGCCCAATTGAGCAACAGGACGTTCTGGTCGGTAGTAGACGTTGTACATGATTTGCAGGTCGGTTCTCCAGCAGTCCCTGAACAAGTGCGCCTTCTTGAACGGCACGCATCGAAGCGGACAGAGCAACGGGCCGAAGTCCTCTGCAGCAAGAACGAGTGGGGGATTGATCCCATCGCTTACCGTCAGAGCAGTATCGCGGGCATCGTTCAGCGGGGAACGTGCAGGGATCTTCGAAGAGGATCACGCCCGAAAAGACGGTGGAAAAGGCGAGCTCCAGCGACTGCTCCGAACTGCCGATCTCCGCTCTGACCGCGACATAATCCTCAACTCGCTTTTAAAAGTGGGTGGAAAGGCGACTCACTTTATAGAACAGCGCTGTGCGTACTTGGGCGGAGACAGTCGGGCATGTGCACCAGGATGGGAAAAGGTAAGCAATGAGGTTCAATAAATAAAAAGCAGCTCGCATGGAGAATAGGTAGAGACAATTCGTTAGCTACAACTTTTGAAAACCGCGACCTTTTAGCGGCTCTTGTCTGGCTGGCGCATCTCCAAGTTCGCTTTGCGTCAAAAGAAGAGGATTAGCCGTGAGAACCCGGACGAGGCGACAACTTTTATCAGTGAGAAGGCGACAAGCCGACGCAAATCTTCTGCTTCGAAAGTTCACTCCTAAAGCGGGTGAGAAAAGAAGCTTTCGGGCCGTCGAAGTTTGACTCAACGTCGATGCCCGGTCTTGGAAACGAAACTGAATGACACGTTTGAAGAGCAGGGTTTGTTTTTGCGAGAGAAGCCAATTCGTAAGACGTAAAAACCGAGTAGAAATTGCGGCGATGATCGTTCGACAAAAATGGTTTAGCGAAGAAACACGGCGTTCACCCGTCAGACCTCCGTCTACTGTTCGTTAGAAGGTGGTCGGGCGGGAGGCGCGGGCACGACCGACTCGTTTTGAAACGATTGATCGCCTCTTCACGAAACCGCCGTTTTTTACCGCTTGGTGTGAGTGGCGGATGAGAACATGAGGGGCATCGGGGACTTTTGATGGGCGCCCACAGTGTTTGCCTGCTTTGTTGCTCGTGTTCTAATGATTCTTTGTTCTCTGATCCAATGAAAGATCAACGCCGCCGAAAGTTTTTTTGTTCCTCTTGCTTCTCAACACACAAAACAAAGAGGAGGAGTCGATTACAAACAAGATGCCAGAGAATTGCGAGAAACAACCGTGAAATGAACAGAAGACGGAGGAGGGAGCGTGGAGTTGTTTTGATCACTTCTTTCAGTCAGTCGAACGAAGGAGTTCTGCTTGAAGGTTGAGGCTTCTTGATGGAGCGAAAGGGGAGAACTGTGCGGAGAACAACGGAATGTTGGATGGACGGAGCTGCCGATCAGTAAGCGACGTCACTCGGCCAGTAGTTCATGTACTGCTCCTGCAACAAAAGAAGTAAGAAGTGGCAGATTGATAAAGATTTCCATTTTCCTTTAGCTGCGTGTTTGTGCCCGATACCCGCTGCTTGACTTCCATTCAAACGCAAACTGCTCCCCGTTTCACTACTCGGATGTCCGCTTGCTCCCTACTTTCCCATTCTTCCGCTTTCTTTGCGGCGGGCATCTCGCGATCCTTCCGGTTGGAGTTCCGCCCTTGCGGCAACAACCCCCGCTTTCTTGCTTCTTCGTTCTGTTTGTGGCTTCAAGCCAAGCGAAAGGAACAAAAGCAAAGAGCAACCGGAATCCTTTCTTTTTTCTGTACCCAACGAATCTCATCATGATTTTGGAAGTGAAATTCGAACTCATCAAAGTACTTCTGGCGGAAAGCTTACTCCCCTGCTTCAACAGAAAGGCTTGCTTCTGTTCGACGTTCATTCCAGTGAAACAATTCGAAGCGTTTGAGTGGAGATCACTTCGTGTCCAAAAATATTCCGACCGAACGACCCAAACGTCAACTTTTCGCTTCCGCGCCGCTCGTTCGGGCCGCAAATTGCCGGCCGAAAGGAGCGGCGGCGCCAATTCGGGCCTCCATTCATTCAGCGGGGGGCCATTAGAATAATTCCGGTCGCAAAGCGGAGAAGTGGGCCGAAAGAAAGAAGAAACTTTCTTCCACTCACTCGTGTACCTGCCTTCCCCTTCCCCTTCGTCATGCGGAAGGTGGGCGGCGGTTATTTTTGACATCCGCCCTTCCATTCAACAAACAACCCCCATCTTCGTCAAGCAGAAGTGGAACTCACCGACGGCTCGACGGGCATCCCGTGACTGCGGCCGAAGCGGATCAGTTTCTGCCCCGCACGCCCGAATCGAATGAACTTCGCCTTCGGTGCCCGGGCGTCTCGTTGGAAGCTGAAAGAAGCGATCGATTAGTGGCTTGCAAAATATGGATGATTGCAAGCATTTGAGGCCTTTGCTTTTCGTTTGATTCCTGCCGTTTAATTCTCCGCACATTGCTTCCACTTGCCGTCCGCATTCCCACCGCCCATTAGATTTTATTGCCAACCACCGAGGACAATAAACGTTGATGTTTTCGATCGAACAACTTTCTTTTATGGGCGTGAACCGAAGACCAGCAGGATCGTAGGCCCTTTTGTTCCACGAATAATCCAATCCATTTGTTCTGATTAGCTGCACGTCACTCCGAAACGAGTGGACCGAATGATGTGATCGCTTGTCGATCCCAAACAAGAGCGCGTTGTTCTCCTTCTAGCTTTACGCAACATCGAACTTTGATGCCGATTGAACAATGCGGGGTATTCTTGGTCATTATTTTTGTTCGCCCCTTGATTCCGATTGCAAGCGAACAATAGGAGTGGTTTGTGTTCGCCCGAAGCTTGGAGCCGAATAGAAAGGACCAACGGTCGCGGTTTTCATTACGCAAATGCGAAGCGAAAACATCGTCGAACACAAGGAAAAACCGCGGAGAACAACAGGCAGCCGAAAGAATACGATGGTCGCTTTCATTCGCCGTCGTTCCCGATTGTTCATCATCCCTTGCTGCTCCTAATTATTCGCCGTAGACGGCCCTTCGCCCGCGCCGAGGGTTAATTTCGTTTCGCTGCGGCCTCGGCGACGAGTGTGCGGGGGCCGACGGCACGATCGCAGATTGGAATTCGGGAGAGCGGAGTGGAGAGCGGGCAACCGCAAGAACAATCCCTTCGGACGAGGACGTGCAAATTGCAAAGTAGGAGCGGCAAGAGTGTTGCATTAGTCGGAGGAAAATGTTGGACTCGCGCCCAACTCCCCGTCGTGTTAATGACCTCATTCCACTCATCATCATTCTGTTGAAAGAAATGAGATGATCTCATCCTCTCGTTTTTTCCATCCCCAGCGAATCGCATTTGCGGCCGAGACGACCGCCCGAATTCCGCGGAGATTCGCGGACAAAGGCGGAAATTCGATTTGAGTGGACGCCGAACGGAGCGAATCGCCCGGCCAAGTGCGCGGCGTAAAACAAAAAAGCGGAAGCTGCGCGCGCAAATTGGATTTCGGGTGACGACCGTGTGGAAACAAAAGGACGAGCGGTCGCTTCGTTTTGGAAATGAATTGCGGCGTTCCCGGAAGATCCCCCCCCCCGAGATTCTCCGAGATCTTCGAAAATCCCCCGTCGGGCTTCGAGCATCTACTGCAAAGGAAGAGATGTTTGAAAGGTCACTGGGCATATACTGTAGGGACCATTCGAGTGCTGACATCTTCATCCACACCGATTGCTATGGGTTCCCTTTCTCCCCACCCTTCAAGCCGCAGGAACTCACCTCTCATCCTCGTCGATGGGCGCCGCTTCCGCGCAGAAGGCGAAGACGAGGCAGAAGACGACGAGGAGGCAGAGAACGCGCACGTAGATTTGCTGCATCGTGATCGCCGACATGTTTCTTTTTGTTGCTTGCTGAAGGCCGCGGGACGAACAACCGCTCGCTGTCTGCTTGGAGCCAAGTGTCTGCAATCAGACAAGGTTGAGGAAGTGAACGCGATTGATTGCGCGGAGCAAGAACACGAGCAGAAACTACCAACAAGCCTCCACTCTCCTCTTGAACCCGCATGTTTACTGTATCGCCCGCACTCGGGCGCTAATCCAGCAAACAAATGCGGTCGACCGTCCGCTCGGCCCGCGAGTCCCCAACTGAAGGCCGCAGCGGGCGCGAGAACGACGAGAAGAACGGAGAAGAACTGGGCGGAGTCCGGCCGAAAGGAACGAAGCGGGCGGCGCGCAATTCGTCAGTTCCGTTCGACCGCAACGGCCGACCGTTGGACGAGCGAGAGAGCAGAGAGGGCGGGGCGGAGTCGTCTGATTAATCCCCCGGACGAACCGAATGGCCGCAAAGATCAACGCCGAATTCATTGCGGAGATTAAAAGTGACGCCTGATTCCCGAAACGTTTGGTTCGCACTTTGGCTCAACAATCGAATGACGACTTTCAGGAGATCTCTGTAGAACGAAACGGAAAGCAAAACGAAGCCGAAAGGTCTGTTCGCTTCGACGAGCTCCGCTAATTGCTTGTGTTTCCAAAACGTTCTTCGGTTCATTTCGGGTACGCGCCTTTCATGAAATTTAAATGCCACTGCCACAAGAACAGAAAGACGCCTTGAAGCAACAAACAAGGGCACGAAAGAACGATTGCACTCCATTTGTACGCTGTCACGTCCGCACTTCCACCGGATTTCGTTCGGAGCTTCCAGAACAGCCGGTCGGCTCGGCAATCCAAAGGCAACCAAAAACACTGCGGAAAGATACGAGAACAATCTGCAACAAACGAAATCGATACCGCAACCAGCGTTTCCTCCTTTTATAGCCGGAAATCGGGGGTAGCGAATGGAGTCACCCGGATGGAAGCGAGCGCTCTCGAACTTTCGTGTTCTTCTTCGTTCCAAAAGCCGAGAGAACAAAAGGAACATGACACAAGACAGCGCAGTGCCCTTTCCTTTCTGCAAAGTCCAGCCAAAAAAAGATTGCATAAGATGGAGCAATGTGATGAGTGAAACGTTGCATGGTGTTGTTTGAATAGTCGGGGGAGTGATGAGCCCGCAATTTGATCCTCATTGCGGACTTTGAACGCGTGAAGCGGAAGCGAACGGCGGGCGGAAGGGCGAAAAGCGGCGCGTGGAAGGACTGACTTTGTGGAAACAAACTGTCGATCACTTTCTTCAAAGAATTTGCATGAGCAAACGATCGAAAGTGTCAAAAAACCTCCGCTTCAGTTTTTCTTGCGGCACGAAGAAAAGAGCGGCGTGTGGGCGTCCACACGTCTATCCTTCACCACAAATCTCACGTGCTCTTCGCCGCTCCTTTCAGTGAACGGAGCGTGTTCGTCCATACCTCCTTGAATGCACGCGAACCCGTCAGATCTCGCAAGTTAAACAAGGGTGGGCCCGATCAGTACGTGGATCGGAGACGTCTTTGGAATCTCGGGTGACGAACGCATTCTTTTTTTAGATTATGCAAGACAAGATCGGAAATTGCATCGTTCTTCGGCCCAGAGTACAAAAAGCAATGAATTTACGCGTCGCTTGCAGCAGAAGCAGCAGGGAACGAATTTTGATCGAATCGCGTCACGCACAGCCACGAGTGCAGCCGGACGTCATCGGAAGCGAACTGGAGCCGGAACTTGACGAAGCAGGGTTCTTTAGACGGGTCAACGTCGCCCGCTCGACCCGAACGGCGATTAAAATTCCACTTCCGTTCGCAAAGAAGACGTTCCCCTCGGAAAGGGAGAGAAATTGTGCGTCTGTCCGTCAAACTCACCCCCTCAACTTTTAGCGCTTTGCTCCAATCGAGCTGAATTTTTTTTTGGCTAGAGGAAGTCGTATGCGCGAAGTCCGAAAATGTGCATTTTGACCGGCGGCGGGCACGTTCAAGGTTCCGTGCCGACGTTCCGCGCCGTACCGACTTGCGCGCACGGCGAAAATCACCCGCTCAGTGGACGAAAAGATGCGCCTTGAAACGAGGAACATTTTATCTGTTGATGCCATTGTCAGAAAAAGTCGTTGAAAAAAGTTGTGATCGCCCAAAGTCGAAAGGTCGAGGCGGAAAATCGAAGAGGTCCACACTCGGATGCACCGTGCTCGGCGCACAGAATTTTATTCGACAAACAAAAAAGATCCTCCCTCGAGGAAGGTTTGGCGCATCTTTTAAAACAATATTTGTGGCAGGAGGAGTTGCCGGAAGCTCAGGCTCATGGACCGAAAATTTTGTGTCGATTCGAAAGTTTTAGCGAATTTCAATTCCGCCGTTCTCCTGCCACTCTTGACGCCATGACATGAATATGGGCTCATTCGAAAGCCCAGAATGCGGGCTTTCCAGTAGTGTGCAATTTGCTGCCGTTCTTGGCCCACTTGGCCACTGCGGCTTCCGCGAACCGACTCCCTTAAAATGCCTAAAAAGCGGGCGGGATTGGGCATGAGTGGACGGATTCTTCTGAAACTTGGCAGAAATGTCGAGCACGTAGTTGCGCTTCTTGCCACCGTTTCAGATTTTTTAAATGCTTGGTTGCCACCGAGTAAGGGATCGTTCCGTGGTGCGGTCCTGCACCCCAGCTTTGCGGTCGGCTTCTTTGGGTGCTGCAATCAGCACTCACTTTTTCCGCTTGCTGGGATCAAAACAGTCTGTTTGGCACTGTTTGCAAACGTTTAACAACGTTCTGCGCAGTCATGCCCAAAGCTCGCGTTTGCAAGCGATTTCAACTGTTCGCCTTCGTTCTTTTTGGGCTCTTACGAGCAGACTGGAATAAGTAGGCAATTTTTGTCCAGAAATGCCAATTCGCCGAGTTTCAATCGAATCCAAACGTGAGTGAAGCGCGACTAAGCGTTCTACCGTTCCAGTGAGCACTCGGTTATCGAACAAAATCGACGAATGCACTCGATACGCACCAGTCTAACGACACCCCCAGCTGGGGACGGCGCGAAGCGCCGTCACACGCTGGTTATTTGGATTGCGGGAGTTTTGCAGCCTCTTCTTCGCTTATGACGTTCGTAGAACGCCGGGAACAACCCAACAGAAGCAATAATTGCCTCCTCATCCGAAAAGAGCGTAAATGCCCGAAGGCACTAACTAGAAAATTCTGATGACGAACCGCGCATTCAGCACTTCAAAATAAACGAAAACACCATCGCGCACGTACTCCAGCGAGTTCACGGCCTCGTCTTTCGAATTTGACCCCCGCATTCCCCCGACGACTACCGGCCGGCCGGCCGTTGCTGCCGGCAATTCGCCGAAACGGAACTCACACTCCGTAGTGCTTCGAATTCCGCGACCGGGCGGCCGGAAGGCGCTGGGGATCGAATTCTGTACAGACGGGCAGACGACCAGCAGTCTGGCGGCAATTCGAGTCATCTTTCCTCCCTCTAGTCACTTGCGCCTTCTGGTGGCCGCCCGGCTGTTCGGCAGTTGGAAGCAGAGAGATTAAAATGCGCGACAAAAGTGATGATTTCGGTGGGAATGACGAAACGATTACGCAGATTGAGTCCACCAACTACCGGATTGGTTGATGACTGCGGTAAGACGACGAACAAAATTGCGTAAGCAAGAAAGGACCCAGTTTCGTCTCCTCCTTTTCGTCGTTGTTTGCTTTGGTCCCGTCTTTGATGGAAGTCGGATGTTCTCGCTCGTCTTTCGCCGACGAAAAAGTCGTCAATTGGATCGTAAAAGCGGATGTTCTTCCGACATTTCGACGCTCACAGGGACGAACGGAAGCCGTCCGGTTGGTTGTGATCTCCGCACCGGAATTTCATCCGGAGAAACACATGAAGGCACTCGGAATGAGAGAAAGAAACGAGGAAGAGGAGCAAAAGATGAAGGCCATAAATCGCCCGTTGCCCTCCGAACGCGCGAACGTCAACAGCATCGAAAAGATCCAATTAATTTGTTGCAATTTCCTTCCTTTTTGTCCCGTTTGTTCGGTTGGCATTTGACCGAACGGGAAGCGGAATTAAAGGCGACCGTCGACGGCAATAAACCCACAGCAATCAATCGAATGTCCGGGCGAATGGCTTCTAGCAGACAAACGATGATGAGTTCGCCTCAAACGAATGACCTTTCCGTTCTCATCAGTTGGACCACGACTTTTAATCAACAGAAGCCAAGTGCAATGGAACTGAAAGGATGACGTTCGAAGCCGCTCGAACTTCCAATCCGGCATCTTCTTCCTTCAACTTTTGCAAGCTAGATGCTTTTGGAACTTCTCCGAAGTTCGCCGAGGACAATAGAGCGCTTGATTGCACCCGCGAGAAGCCCTTCCATGTTTTCGGCCGATTTTCGAGTGTGCACTTTCGTGCTGAGTGGCGTCAATCATTAACAGGCCATTGGCGACTCACTCTCCGCTCATTACTCACGTCCTCGAATGTGTTCTCGAATGCTTCCTTTGGGTTGCTGCTGTTTGGAACGCGGCGGGCACACAAAGTAAACGCGCATGCCAGAAACTGAGCGGAAGTGTTTGCTTTCCTTTCAAGATCGTTGGTACTCGGTTTACACAATTGCTTACGAATTTTAACGTATTGATTCGGGAGTCTGCTCGGATGTCCGTTGGGGCAAGCAAGCGGCATCACTGAACAAGCAAGTAGCAGTGATGTGGAAAGAAAACCCCATCCGAAATGAATTACGAGCTCGTTTGTTTCGAAATCCGGGAGCAAGTGCGCAGAACGAATTCGAGATCGTGCCGCCCGCTTAAATGCCACACGAAAGCGAATCGTTTCCGCCTCGTCCACCGGACGTTTCCGACCCGCGGGTTCGTCGTTTGCCGTTTGCAACATGTCCAAAGAAAGGAGGTTGCTTCGAGTGACATCGACCGCATTCCAGCAATGATGAGTGCTCGTTTAGTCGCCGGAAACATTGCGGTCAAGCGAAAGCGGTGAGAAGTGCGAAGAGGAGGGTGGAGGATCGAATAGCGGACGTCCGCCCGCTTAACGGCGTCCACCTCCCTACCGCCCGGCTACCGTATTGATTCCGTTTGAGCGTGTTCTCGAATTCGCTCGACGTTGGCGTTCACCCTCCGTTGCCGCCCGTTCGCGGTGTTGTCGACCGCAAAGAACAAAACGAGCTGAATTCGTCACCTCCATTTCGGGAATTGGAATCGTCTGAGTGATGCCATTCGGAGCAAGAAAGAGTGGAGAAGATCACGAGCAACGGGTGACATCAAAAGGTCACAAAGGGAACGAATGCAGCGACTGTACGTAAACACGTGCATGATTGATGGGAGGGAGCTGAAGGGCGGCTACTCAACGAAATCAAAATCCTTTCGGTGGTACAAAACACCCGCGCACTCCCCTTCGTCGCTCGTTTATGCATGGGACTCGTACGTTCGGTTTTGATGTGAAACGAGCGGCAGCGAACGACCTACGAAACAAAGGAAGCAGGAGTGGGCGAGTAGTGAGACGTGCATTTACTTTAAAAAAACTACAGCAAATCCCTCTGCACTCCTTGTTCGATGATCTCCAATCTTTTCCACGGGGGACTCGTAACGGCCCGATTGCATTCGAACCCACAATCCATCAGATAAGAACGGACCCGTCCGCATCGTTTCTGCGTATCTCGCACGCCGCAGACATCCGAGCGGATTCGTTGGATTGCTTTCGGATGTTTCGTCGACCGAGCAGAAGAGTTCGCCCACGAATGTCCCCACTCGGTTCTCATCCCGCGCATAAAAACGCGAATAACGAGCGAATTGCGGCGCGCGCGGCGACGTCCGCTTGATTCCCGCCGGTCACGCGATCCCGCCCGAAACGGACGGCGAACATCCGGCGGGACGGATTTCGACGAAGCGGCCGGACGATCGTGCCCCTTCGAGCTTACGCACTCGTCCCGTAAGCTAAACAGATTCACCTGATCTCGTCCGTAATTAGAAACACGCTAACGAGAGCAAACTACGTCGACACGTCGCCTGTGTGTTGTTCGCAACTCCTTCGAGCGTTCAATCAACACACATCAGCAAGCAACGGTGCAATTCGATTTCCGCTCCTCCTTTCGTCTACCGAATTTGCGGACATTCATGAGCGAGCGGCAGGGCGGCGGCGAGCAACCGGAAAGTCGCAAGAAAACAGGCGCTCTTCGGAATTTTACGGTGGAAATTCGATAAGCCGCTTGTTGCCGCCTGAATGGACGAATTTGCGCGTGACTTTCGCGAAATTTAGTGCTCGTCGGCCGTCGGGCGGTGACGTTCGATTGGAGATGAAATCTCGAGGAAGAATGGTCGTTCATCGAACAATAGGCGTGCCTGTATTGCAATGAAAAGATCTTGCAAACGGAGTTGTGGACAACAACAAGCCCGTTATTCCATCCGTTACATACACAACTACTTCTTACTCAATCCAACAGCATTTCTTCGAGATCTCCGATGAAAAGAGTCGTGGCGTCGCCGCCGTCGTACATTCGGCCGTCCGCAAAGATCGGAGCTCCCTTGTAGTGGAGGTCGGAGAAAGGCTGCGAGAAGGCGGCTTTCATTCCGGCCTGAACGAAAGGCACGTCAATGCCTCAGCAATCCACTCACCTTCAAAGCGATTCGGCTCGATGCGGTAGCAGAGCAAAGCGATTGGGTGAAGCGGAATCCTCGTTGTTTGGCCAACTTCAGTGACTCCATCCACAGCTTCTCGCCCAGCTTGTTCCTTCAATCGAACGAATAGAAAAGAGGTCATCCAACGAAAGAGTACCCGCAATAATCCGGATGGACACCGAGGTAGTAGAGAACGAACAACTCGGAGGAATCAGCCGGCAGTTTCTGCGGGATTATGGCGATGAAGCGGGAGAAATAAGCGCGGAGAACGGCGCACTTGAAAGTCAGCCCGTCGGCCATTGCGGCATCGATTTCTGAACGATATGAGTGGAATAGAAGACCGGCGCATAAAAGAACGAACCAGCAGTGTAGTCCGTCTTGGGTTCTTCGGAGACGTGCGGTCCGTGAGTGATCGCCTGCCGAATGTTGATGAGAATGCCGCACAGCTTCCCGTCGTCCAGCGCCAACAGCGTCATTCCGTGCGCGATCAGGTCGACGGGCAATTCGGCTGCTTTTCGGTCGTTTTCTTCTTTCGAGAACTCTGCAACAAACAGAGCAATGCAAGTGACCTGTTTGCACCGCAAAGGAGCTTACGAATGGTGCGGCTCATGGGAGACTGTCGAATGATCTCGTTGCGCATGAAGCGTTGAATCAACGGGTGGTCTTCGACCTCCGCCACAACGATTTGAATCGAGCGGCCGAGGCGCGCGAGAACGAAAGCTGGATCCACGACCTTTCGCTCTCGTTTTTCCAATCGGTAGACTTCGGGCAGTTGCACGGGCTGCAAGACGGGAGGAATCATAAGAACCGATGAACGGCTCACTTGACGGCGGATTTCGTCCAACAACGGAGCGATCTCTTGCAACGAGCCGAACATCAAGTTTGCCTCCCGCGAGCCGTCCCGCAGTATCTTGCCGAAGACCGGCCGGCCGTCGGCGCAGAAGTTGGCGTACGGGATCGTGCAGATGGAGTCCATTCCGAACTGCAACCACAGAATGAAAACGGTGATTAGTTTCAGCAATCTTCTTGTTTGCTCCGCTTGCGCGTTAGTGAACGAACCTTCTTTGCAATGGCAGTCGATGCCCTGGACGTACACCCGCTCTCGACGAACCGGAAGCCCGAACGGCGTGCCAGGTCCAAACTTTCGAACCACAGCCGCTTGCCGAGTCCCGAGCTGAAGGACAAAACGAACGAATTGGCCATGTCCTAATGTCTGCTTGCCCCTGGTAGTCGGGCAGGACGCTGAAGAAGCCGATGCGGAAGAACTCTTCGCAGTCATCCGGCAGGTGGTTCGGCGTCCACGACTTCAGTTCGCCCACGAAGACCTCGATTTGACGCGCGCCCAGACTGCCGGCCGTCGAAGCGGCAATTTCTGAACGACAACGATCAATCGATCGATTCCTTCCCTTCGCTCACTCTCGGCATAGTCATCGAGTAGCGGAGCCGTTCGTTTCGGTCCCTTTCGACCCACAAAAGCCCTCACAACGCCGACGATCTCGAAGCAATCGGTGGCGAGAATCGTGAGCGGCCGCTCCAAACCCTTGGCCACCAGCGGCGCGTAGACTTTGCGGAGCTCTTCTGCCGTCAGACCTAAATCAACGATTAGAGCAGCGGAGATCGATTGCAATCAGCAAAAGCACGTGACAGATTGCTTGTTCCCAAGGATCAATAAAATCCAAAGTGCTCACCAGCAGCAAAATTGAGCGGCTCCTCGGCGGCGAATTGATCGCAAATATAATCGGTGAGCACGTCCGCATCTTCCGGCTTTGCGATCACCAGCCGGACGGTCGTGTCCAGTTTGGGCACGTAGAACGACTCGAAGACGGTTTCTCGCCGCACTTGCGGAAGGACGTATTTCGGAGTCATTCCGAATTAGTAGAGCGGTAGCTGGAAAGAGCAGGTGGAATGAACAAACAAAAATAAACGGACGATTTGTTTACGCGGCGAATTTGAAGACAAATAGGGCGTAAGATTGAGTTCAAGTAGCCGAAATAATTCTTTACGAACGAAAGCAACATCTAAAGATCTATTTCTGTGGATTGACGGCCGGAAAACGGGCCATTTCTAATAAATAATCTCTCCGGTGCTCCACGAACCGCCCGCATCAAAGCAAAAAAGCATACAGGCGGTTGCTCGCGTGTGGAGCGATTTTTAATCGAGCGACACATGCACTCGTTTGCTTTTTCGCTGATTGCGAGCAGACGACCCGCCACTCCACGCCGCTCTTTTCGTTTGCGGGTTTAATAAGCGGCGAAAGAAAAGCGGCCGCTTGGCGGCGTGATTAGCGGGCGGGCAAACAGCCGAGAATGTTTCCTTGCACCCGTCCGATTGCCTCATGTTGAGAAATTCACGACAGAAAGGCGTCGGTTTCGCAATTCATGACGACTGATTGGTGAACGAATGTACTCAAGCGGTCAAGTACTTCTGAAATCAATGAGTGCTTTCCAATTTCTGTTTGTTGATATTAGAAGTCGTGAAGCTGTCGATTACCTTTCGTTCCTTGACGAGTAATGCAATCGCTTCAACCGTCCAATCCGACTACTCGAATGCTCCTGCAGACAGAAAGCCGGCGTCGAGGGAAAACAAGTGGCTTCTTCGGCGGCCCGCCCGCCGCTCTCGATTGTCGACGACTTTTGAACTCCGCCGAGCCGCCGGGCCGCCGTTCCCGAAATCTTCTTTCGTCTCGGCCGGCCGCCGTCTTCGCGAAGTTCGGAGAAGACGGCCGAAAAGAAGAATCGATAACAGCGTCCGCAAGCGCGGCCACACGCACGCCGCAGACGCGAAAGCCGCCGGCTGTCGCCGCTCGGAACAAAACGCGTCCGCGAAAGCAAGTGGCGGCGGGTGGCGGCGAGCGAGCGGCCAAAAAAGATTTTCGACATTTTCCCGCCGTTTTGGCCGCCGGCCCGCGTCTCGCGCCGCGCTTCTTCCGCCGCCGCGCGTCGTCGTCGTTTGTGGGGCTCGGTCAGGAGAAAACGCAAAGCAATTTCTCGAGCGTGTTGGCGCGAGACCGCCGGCGACGACGACAAACGCGCCCACACGGGCCACTCGTCGCCGCGGAGAAGAAAAAAGGGGCGGCCGGGTGGCCGGAAGGGAGAAAGCGCGGCGCGAAATCTCCGCGTTTCCCCGCCGCTTTTAACCTCCGTCTGCGTCGTCTTTTTGTCGAATTTGAATCGAAGCAATTGACGAAATGAATGGCCGTGAAGAACGTTCGTTTTTCTGCTGCACTCGTCGTTCCTCGCGTCATTTTTGCGGCCTCCCGTTCACCGCGGAGTGTTCCGTGCACGCAGAGGATTTTTGGTCGTCTTTTGGACACTGGAAGCGAACTGGACGTGCTTTTTGCTCTCGAATTGCTCTTTGTTTTGCGCGATTTCTTCTCTCATTGCCAATCAACGCGCTTTCCCCGAACCTCCCGCATTCCATTGAAGAAGCATGCCGAACGCGTAGTCTTTTCGTTCGTCCATCTTCTCCGTCTTCTAATTGCAATGCGGGGGCGCCCGAAGACGACGGAAACGTTTGGTCGCAACGATGAACTCCCAGAGACCGACGACGAGCTCTCAACTACGTCCGTCTTCATTTTCTTTGGACTTTCCGTTGATTCGGCCTTCCGTTCGACGCTGTCGCCCACGTACCGCTGGTTACGCAGATTTGTCGACGCTGCTCGCTAATCCGCTCGGGTTCTCGGGGTGTTCGTTCGCTTGTTCACTCTTTTCGTTCGTTCTCTCTTCCGTCTCTTCCGATGACTCACTTGTTTCGAAGCGTCGGAATGCGCGCGTCGTCATCGACGCGTATCGTCGGCGTGGAGTCGTTCACGAATGAATGGACGGAGGGCTCGAATGAAAGCGAATTCCCGCCGCTCGCCCGTTCGCTTCGGCTCGCGGCCATCAATCTTCGCGATGGGCCGCGCGGCCGGCGGGCGGAATTTCGAATGCGCGACGCGGCGGCTCGTCGTGGAATTCGTGGGCGGCGAGTGGGCAGTGCGCGGGAATGTGCGGGCAGTACGGACCTCCGACGGCCTCCTCGAAGCCCCTCTCGAATTCCTTCGGACCTCCTTCGGCCCCCGCCTTTCGGATGGACATTGCGGCCACGATTCATTCGGTCGTCTTCGAGAAATCCGGCGCTCGACTACAGCCGGCCGGCCCGCGCGGCCAAAAATTAGACGACGACGGCGCAGAATATTCGATTCTTCCGCTTTTTCGGCCACAAACCACGCTCTCGACTGCATTCCGATGCGTCCGACGATGGGTTCGTCCACTACCACCTCGTCGATTTCCCGCCACCAATTTCCGTTTTCTTTTTTTCGGTCTCCAAACGAGGTTGTTTTTGTGCGCTCGGTTCGAACCATTTGTCCGACGACGATGGAAGTCGTTTGGCGGACGGACGCGCCCGCCGTCCCCCCACATTTACGGCCTCGTTTTCAATTAGCGGCGACGACGGACGGCCGACGAGGCGACGGTGAGGTTCAAGCGGCCGTTCGTCCCTTTCGGCGCGCCAATTGCGGCCATTTTGCACGAAGACGACGCAGAAGAAACGACTTTCGTTCGGCCGGTCGTTCATTTGCGTGGGCACCGCGTAAACGTCGATGGATTCCGCGAGATTCCAATTCGAATTCTTCATTCCTGTGGGTCTCCGTCTGTTTTTTGTTTGGATGCGTGGGCCGCAGATTCATTTCCGCTCGTAGCCTTCGGTTTTGTCGTGGATTGTTCTCGTTCCAAGCGCTGGAATCTTTGCTCGTTGATTAGTTTTTGCTTGTGGTTCGCGATTCTTTGCGTGCAGCTTCGGGGCGCCAATCCGGCGAATGAATGGCCAGACGTCGAACACAAAAGAAAGCAAAAAAATTCATACGTTCGTCCGCCTCCTGCAAGAGGTGGAGGGAGAACTACCGTGTTTTTTGCACTTGTTCCACTCGCCGCGTTCCGTTCGCTCGTTTGCGAGCGTCGGGGACTTCCGACGGCGCCCGCCGAAGCAAAAAGAAGACGCGCGTCGGGGAGCGGCGGCGGAGAATTCCGATTCGGAAGCGGACGCGGCCGCCGGAATGCAAAAAGCGCGCATCGTTTTTGGCCGACCGGCCGCCGCTCCACGCTGGACTATTGGCTTTCGGTTCGCGTTTTGTTTTTTGCGAACGACGTTTGTCGACGCTTGGACGAAGAGGCGGCGATGTCGGCGCCGAATCGCGGGCCCCAAATCGGCGTCTAATCGGATGGTCGACGGCGAGTATCGACGATTCGAATTGTTTTTTGCCGTCAACGGGTTGGCATTGCTTCCCGTCGCGGACAACGCCAGGCAGAAAGCGAGCGAGCGGCCATAACTCACGACCGTCCAGAGGGCTCGGCGATCGGCTCTTTTCGTTCGTCAGACCTCCACTTTCCGCCGGCCGGCCGGCTGCTTATCGACTTTTCGGCGCCCATTTGCGGTAATCGACGGACGGACGGCAGGCAAGACGGCGAGCGGGCGGCCGGGCGGGTCGAAAATCTCGAGCGACCGCCGCGTCCGAACCGCCTCGACTCGACTCGACTGGACGATTTACTCTCCTTTGCTCTCCCTTCTTTCGTCGTGCACTCGCGATAATTACTGCGCCGTGATAGCCGCCATTCGCCCCGCTTTCGCCGCCGTTTCGCTCGAATTCTCCGCTTTAATCGGCGGGATTTTCCAGCGGAAGGATGGCGCGCCATTGGAGATCCTTCGAGCTTCTTTGGCTTTGATTGCACTTTACTCTTTCTTTACTCCTTTTGCTCGATTAATGAGCAGTTTGATGCCCGAAATGACTACCCCCTTGCAAGACCCCTTCATTTGTGCCCTGGAGCGAAGGAACTCGCATCACCGACGGCCTCTGCTCTTTGCTCTCGGCAGCGTTCCGCTTCGACCGACGAGTTCGACGCGAAGCTCACGTTTCGACCGCTCGGCTTCGATTTCGTTCGGATGACGTCGAGATGGGCGACTTCGTCCGCGCGAGCGGAAATCGCGGCCGAATTTGGGGCGCCGTTTTCGTCTCGAGGAGGTCGAATTCGGAAAGCGGAGAAGAGCACGGCGGGGACGCGGAATTCGATTTGGCTCGTCGTCTTCGAGAGCGGCGGCGGGGAAGAGCAGCACGGCTTGCGGGCGGGCGGGCGGGCGGTTACTCACTGCCGCGGTCACGCCGCCAAAGGTCGACCGGCACGCGCACGTTTTGACGTCAGGCGGCGTGTGGATCTCGTTTCGTTCCGCTTCGACGTGATCCCGGTCTGTTGACGAGTTAGGAGCATCTCGAGCATCCGTTCGTTCATCTCCGTGTTTCAGCTTATTTGATTTGGATATCTGTAGCTCCAGCTTGCTTCTCTCGACCTTGCCGTCCTGCTTCAACTGCTCACAGACTCTTCCGTGGTCCGTAACTTCCGTCTTCTGTGGCGTCGACTTCCGCCCGCTTCGATCGGCGATCTCCGTTCTTTCCGTTCGGGGCGTCGGAATGCGGCAATTTGGGTCGCTTTCTTCGGGCCGGTCGGGTCGGCGTCACTTTCGCGCCCGCCGCCCGCAACTCGCTTCTTCCTTTCTTTCCGTCTTCTTTGCGGATGTTTCATGGCGTCATTTTACGCCCGTCGGCCGCCTCTGCTTCCCGCTCGGCTTTTATCGACTTTTGTGAACGTTCCCACTTATCACCCGCCCGCCTGCTGGTTGGGCGGAACGGCGACATCATCCACTCACTCCTCCTTGTTTGCGTCCACTACGTGCCGTCCAGCATCGAAATTCGTGTGTTCGCGCCCGCATCATCCACCGTTTTGTTTGCTCTTTGTGCCCTCCGGCCGACCGAACAGCCGCTGGAACGAAAGAACGGGCGACTCGTCATTGCCGCTCGTTTCGTTCGTGGATTCCGATGCACCCGGCGGTCCTCGACGGCAATTTGCGGCTAATTTCGAATTCCGCGCGCCTCCCGCCCGTCCGCTCGATTTGCTCCGCATTACCGCGCTTCCATTGGGCCCATTAGCCGCCATCCATCATCGGTTGACGTGCAAACAAGCGATCCATTCATCCTCCAAGCATTTCCCTTCTTGCTCGCGAATTCCAACACGTGCCGTTTTGTCGAAGAAGATGGACGGCCGACTGATGAAGTTGCGCGTCATTGAGCAGCGAACCGCAAGTGATGAGCAGAAAAAGAAAGTGATGAGGATACACCGGTATCTTTGCGGGAAATTTGGTTTCAGACCTCCATTCATTGAACTAGCACCCATGGCTAAAGAAGAAAGAAGAGGCCTCTGTCAATGACGACAAAGTCGGCTCAAAAGCTGTCCGTTGCGAAGTGATCTCATCGAACTTGAACTCTCGCCTGTTCTCACGACGTCGTTCTTTTGCATTGGTGACCTTTGAGTTTGGTGGAAAATGACTGCGGGCAATCGAGCGAGTGTCGTCGAAACATCGCGTCCGTCTCCTTCCTCTTTGGGCAACAATGCCGGCCGCCGGCTGGAGGTTCGGCCGACGGACGACACGGCCAAACGTTTGCACAGGCTCAAGTTTCACGTCGTCCACCGACCGACCGGCCGACCGGCTGGAGCGGCGAATTCCCGACCGATTCGAGCGGCACCGCCCCGCCTGGCTGCTGGCTTCTCTCCACTCTTTTTGGGGCAATCAGCGGAGTGTTGATTAAAATTCCCGCCTCGTCGGCCGGTCCAATTGTTCACTTCTTTTTTCGGCTGTTCGCTGAACTCACGGCTGTGGCGGCAGCTCCGCTTTCTCCTCCGCTTTGCACTCTTGCAGACGGAGGACCAAAAGATCAACGGTCGACCGGCGAGCGAGTGCCAATTCGGACGTTGTTTTCGTTTAATTTCGACGAGTAACTGTCGTTGTTGTCGCTCCTTTAAGGGGCTGCCAGATGTCACGCTTGATTACCGTTTTATTTATTCTCCATGAGCGCAACATAGCTAAGGTTTCTCGTTCCGCAGTTACTCAATAATTGCAGGCATGTGAGCAAGCGAATCAATTGCAGGATCCTTCGATTGCATGCAACAAATGGAAAGCAATGGATTCTTTCGCTTTGTGGGTGATGATTTTTGGTTGCTGATGACGCCCGCGCTCGTCCTCGCCGTTTGCGGTCAGAATTCGTGAACACGCGGGCGGAGGCTCCGATTCGGTCGTTGCGGACGGAATTCGAACGAAAGCGGAAGCCGTTCGACGCCGTCCGGTCGGGAAACGACGCCCGCTCGCTGTTTGATGCGGGGCGGCGTTGTCAAGGTGGGCAGCGGGCGGAGGAGCGGTCGGCGGATAACGACCGCTCATCCTTCCGCTCGTCTTTTGCTTGGCTGGCCCTCATTATTCTTCTCGCTTTCATTTGTCGTTCGTCTAATCACTCGTCCGCTCATCCCACCGGCACGATGAAGAAATCCGCCGACTTCTTCCTTCTTTCATCAATCTTTCTCCCCTCGGCGTTGCTCCCAGTCGTTCCTTTCTCATTATAGTCGACTTTATTGTTCGTCCGATTGGCCAAAATATCTTCAGTCTCTCTTCGTTTGACTCGTGGGAGCGACCGTGCATTTAAACGAGCGCCAAAACGGAATGGAGGCTCCTGTTTAGCTTTCGGTTCGGCTTCTGCCTGGCTATGTGATGCCATTCGTTTTTTGCTTACCGGAGAACAAGCTCGCTTTCGTCTGTACACGTTTTTGCCGTGCTTCCCGCTCATCATCGACGGTTCCTCGTACCCACACGCACCGCTCCGCCGTTCCGAATCAGAAATTTCGATGGCCGACCGGCGATTCGTGCGCGGATGTTCGTGTTCGGCGTGGGAACGGCCGCTCTTCCGGATGGTGTTTGAAAGCACCACCTGCTGCTCCTGCTTCGTGTTTTGCCCTCGAGCGATCGGAAATTCCAACGTGAAGCGCGTGAATCGTTGTGGAATGCGCGAGTGGGTTTGCCGCCTGGGAATTCGGGGTCTGGTGTTGAAAACAAGCTCCAACGGGTAGCCTGCTGTTTATTCTGTTTCGCCCATGTACGTTGCAACGGAATCGGTGGGTTGGCTCTCAGCCAGATAGCTCCAGCGAATTTCTGTTTGTTACTTGCTTTCTGTTGCCACTCTCCTCCCGTGTGTCTCGGAGGTGCGAACAAACGCGGCGGTGTGCGGGCGAACGAGCGGAATTGCAAATTGCGGCTGCGGCTGGCGAATGGAAGGCGGAAGCAAAAGTCGACCCCCCGCGGTTTGCATCCGCCCGCTCGTTTCGGCCGACCGCCGGGTTCGGAGGTCACCGCGAGGACGAGTGGGGCGGATTTCTTGTGGCCGGCGGGCGGACGGTTCGAAACAAAACCGCCTTCCTTCCATGAGCGGGCGGGCGGCCAGTTGTTCTTCTTTTGTTCCGCCCGCTTGCTGCAACATCGACTCGACTCGACGAGGAGGCGGGCGGCGGGCAAAACAAAATTGAAACCCAATATTTTGCGGCCGACCGAACTGCGCAACTCGCGGAGGTCGAAAGCAGTGGGCGGCGGGGCGGGCGGGCGGCTGGTGGGCAGAAAACCCGCCCGGAATGTCCGCCCAAACAAAAGCGGCCTGCCGAAAGAATAGGGACGTCCCCCTGCCCTTACTGCCGGTCCCCCATCCGGCCGCCTCGCTCGACGACAATCATAAAGAGAGCGCGTTTTGCATACCGAGAACAGACAACAACCTCCCCGCTTCTCTCGGCTCCTGTCTTCTCCTTTCCCGCTCGCATCAACACCCTTGAGCGATTCTCAATGGGCGGTAATATTCGAGACGGAGAGGCAGGCTTTCGTCTTCACGAACATCGTCTTTCTTTCCTCCTCCTTCTTCGGTCGTTCTTCTTTCGGACGGCGAACAGAAGAAGTGGCCGGCGGGAGGCGAGCGGAACAAAAAGCGGCCGCCCGACGTTTGTTCGCGGTTTTTGATGCCGCCGGCCGTCGACGAAGCGAAACGACTCGCTTTCTTCCTCCTCGTCGTTCATTCCCGCTCGCTTTTACTTCGTAGTCGGCTGTTCGAACACGCGGACGGCATTGGGTCGATTCTACTCCTTATTTGGCTGTTTGGGGTGCACTTTACGTGTATTGCTGCTTGTTTATTTGCTTTCGTGTTCATTACACTTCTCAGTTTACCCCTTGGTCCCCACGCCGTTACTTCCGCCTTCTTTCTGGCCACGATTCAAGCCAAAGCACTGCCGGGAGGGCGCAGATGCGAACAACAAACCGCGCGCGTCATTCCTCGTCGCAAAACACTGCGGATTTCCGCCCATCCGCGGAGTGCCGCCGCTCGACCGCTCGTTTATCCGCTCGGTCTCGAACGGCCGCCCGTCTTCCGCCGACATCAGACGGACGGCCGCGTGTTCTTGACGAGCACAAAGGGGCAAACGAAGGGGAAGATGGGAAAGACGCTCAAAATGAGTGGCTGAATGCTCGAAATTAATCCCCGCATCGCTTTCTGTTCGGCCCGACCGCCTTTTAGTTGCGTTGTGTTGATTTATGCATCGTGAGTCATCGCTTCCGCTGCTTCCAGTCGGCGGAGCAGAAGTACGTGGATTTTTCGACTTTTTCCACTCGACCGCCGTCTTCTCTGCTCTTGCATCTTTGTACTTTCGTTCTTCGGACATTCTTTCGTTCGAATGGGCTGGATCGGTCTGGTTACGTGTTCGAACGCGAGGGCAACAATTTCAATCGCCAATACTTCTCTTTGTTCCTTGAACTTGTCTTGTTAGTTCTGCATTGACGTCAATTACTCTGAAAAGAACAAGGAATTGTGTTTCAATCGCGTGTTTCGTGCGCGAACTGACGTCTTTATCGTGTTTCGCCGTTGAACCAAAAGAATTCCCGTGAATTCCGGTGAATTTCGGTCGTAATGTTCACTTCTTTCAGCTTCGCCCCCGTCTTCCCTTTTGTTCGTCGTCTTCGGGCGGCGATCAACACGCGATCTGCCTCGTCGTTTGCTGCATTTAACTTCCGACTAGCCCGTGTGTCGTTCGAAACCTCCCGTTCGAACGCCCGACCGCCTGCTGAGCGGCGCGTCTTGAATGGGGCGTCGGGATGATCGCGGACACGTCACTCATGCCCGACCTCTCGCATCTCAGCGAAGAGGAGCGCGCCATCATCGAGCAGGTCTTTCAGCGGCAGAAAGAAGAGGAACAGAAGGAGACCGTCGTTGCCCAGTGAGTTCCTTCTTTCTTTCATCCAATCATTCGTTTCTTACAGGCAAGCGGATAAGGAGCTGGAAGACATCGAAAAAACCATCAACGAGCGCAAGGAGAACGCCCGCAAGCTGGTCGGCACGCAAAACGATGCCATCTGTCAGATCTGCCAGAAGACGAAGTTCGCCGACGGCATCGGCCACAAGTGCTTCCACTGCGAGCTGCGATCCTGTGCGCGATGTGGTGGCCGCACGACTCACAAAAATCGGGTACGCAGTGGAGGTTTTCATCCTATTGTTCTGTTTGAATGAGTTGCGGGCAAGCCGGTTGATGTGCTTTTTGAAACGGCGTTAATTTTACCGTTTTCTTCGCGTTTTAGCGGAAAAGCGGTACGGGGATTAACGAACGCATGCCCATTGGCTAACGAGCATTCGGGGAGGACGTCTGAATGACTAATTAGCAGGGAGTTTGAAGCGCAGGAGAACTAAATGGATTAAAACTAGCCAATAGTCAGAAGTCAGCCGTCTTTTCATTAGAAGCGAACCAATCCGTTCTCTTCGTTAATTCCCTTCGTTTTCAGAGCATCTGGGCGTGTTCCACCTGCCAGAAGCGGCAAGAACTGTTCGCCCGGTCGGGCAAGTGGTTCCAAAGCGACAAGGCGTGAGTTTCGCGGCGATCATTCCTCCACTCATTCTTCTTTAGGGGAGTGAGTCCATCGAATTCCCAGAGCGAGGGCGCCGAAGCGGGCGGATTCGTGGGCGGCGAGGCCGACGGTCCACTCCCGCAGCAGCCGGCCACTTCGGTCACGCCACAGCCGCCGCTCACCCAGCGGCAGTCGTCGATCCACCGGCAGCCGTCCGTTGAAGTGAGTTCATTTGTTTTATTCGTGAATTGTCTACCAAAAGCGTGGGTAGAAATTACTCCATCGGCACCCGCATTGCTGTAGGAATCAAGGAGAGTGAAGACAACAGCAATTATCTACCGCCTTACACCTCTTTGCGCCTCCTTCTCTCCTTTTGTCGGAACTTTCGACTTTCGAAGTCCACCGGAAGACCAAAAGTGCAAAAAGTTTGCGGCCGTTTCGCGTACGTGCGAACGGCAAAGACGAAAACCGCGAGCCGCCTTTTGTTCGAGCGAAAGGCGGGCGGAAGGCGCTAACGAGCGAGCGGAAGTCGCAGAATTTGAACGCTCTTTGCATCTGCAGCAACGAGGGAACAAACAAGGGGATGCGGGGGACTTGTGGAAAGAAGTAATCGATGCAGAAGAAGATCAACTCGATTACCCGCGTACAGTCTTCTCCGTTCTTTTTGTGCGAGCAATCGAATTATCCTCTATCGGTCCACTCGGTGCATCCAGCAAGCCCAAACGTGCAAAGAAGCCAACAATCAAGCACTCGTCGATGTTGGTGGTCTTCCTTTCAATGGAATTTATTCCGCTCACGTACACTCGAGAGACCAACCGAAAGTTCTCCAGGAAACACCTCCACAAGAAATCGAACAAGTGAACGAATAAGAGATCAGATTCCATGGAATGAATAGAGATTAACGACAAGGCGGTACTTGATCTCTTTTTCGTTTTGAACAAACGCATAAAGCTCAAAACGAGCATTTTGATTAGCGAGGAGTCGGCCGAGAGCATCCGAGCTCTCCTACAATCTTCGCCTTGACCCGTCCTGTTGCCGTGGGTTACTGCGAAAGCTACGAAGAAGACACTTTTTTGAGTGTCTGACAGTGACGAAAGCAAGAAGCAAACACGCCCGTTCGTCTCATTCGTCTTGCCGACGTTTAGCCGCCACCCGAATGCAAGACACGTGCTCGTCGTGTTCTTTCCGCTCATCTCCTCCGTCTAATCCGTCCACTGGCTTTCCGGTTTGTGCCAACGCGACCTTTAAAGCGGATACGGGATTTGTGAGTGATTAGCGCGAGCATAACTCTATGCTCTGGCCAAAGCAATACTTCTTTGCTTTCTTTCAAAGCGCGCCGTCTTTTTTTTAATTCATTGTCTTTTAGATCAAAAACTTACCATTACTCACCGAACATCCTTCTTTTCTTACCATCGTTCCACAAATTCAATTCCTCGTCGCTTCGTTCTTTCATCACGAATATTACGTACTTTCGAGCGCAACATTGCCTCGGGCATTCGGGTGTCATTTCGATTCAATTTTTTCGAAGATCCACCTCCTTCTTCTGATCGAATCAACGACCTCCGCACCGGAGAGATCGGAATCCAATTGCGGTGCCGAAAAAACGTTTGGGCGCGAAGAAAACAGACGGGCGGACGGGCGGAGGAGGCGCCGAAGTGCCCGCATCAAATCCAATTAGTTTCAAGTCCAAAACGAAGAGCGGCGCGCGGATGTCGTTCTATTTGGAGTCCAGGGAAGACGGTAGGCGGTGGCCGCGTTTCCGGTTGTCTTCTGCGAACCGCCGGCTTCCTTTGGGTTGGGGCGACGCGGAAGTCGGCAGTTCTTTGGGAGTAATTGGCCGTTGAAAGCTGGAGAATTCACGCGAATCTTGTCTGCTCAATTGATTGATTGGAAGCGTTTTGCTTGTCGAGGTTTTTGGTCGTTGAATTACGCAGGAGCGCTGAAACTGCTGGAAAAGCACGTGTAATGCAAAGTCTAGTGTATTGCTCTTTGTTTTGTCACCTTTATCGCTTGTCACCCAGTTCACAGCTATACTTCGACTACTTACAGGCCGAAGCGCACAAGATGAACGGCGCCGTCCACTCGGGCAACGCGCCCGTCCACAATCCACACCAGCCGGCCGCTCCGCTCGCCCAACAGCCGCCGGCAGCCGCGCGCGTCGCCCAGCCGGTCGGTCCGCAGGTCCAACCGCAAGCTGCCAGAACTCAGCAGCCGCACCCTCAACAACAACAACCGCCAGTTTATCAACGGCAGCCGTCTTCGTCCACCGCTCCGGTCGACGCACAACGACGAGCCGAACAGCCGCCTGCTCACCATCGAGTGGACCAAAACGGCGCCGTTCCGGGCAGCAGGTGAGAGTTGAGGCATTTCTTGGAGAATCGCTTGAAGCTGTAGTATGAACAAAAACCGTTCTTTGACTGCCTTCATCTAATCCCTTCGTTCCAGCAGAGCGGGTGCCCTGGAGCCGCAACGTTCGTACGACGCGCACGCCGTCCGCTCGAAAACCGAAACGATGCCGCCGGAGTTCACGAACGGCCACCACCCGCCGAGCGGCGCGAGTCGTCCGACCACCGCCGATCCGCGAGTTCGCCAGCGCGCGGACAAAACGGGCGCCACGTCGCCGCGCGATCCCGCCGGCCGCACCGTTCGGCACGGGAGTCGAAGCGGCGCGTCCGGCGGCTCGCGAGTTCCCGCCGTTCCCGAGGGCACCTCGCTGGACGCCGGCCATCGGCAGTCGAGTGGACCGACGATCCTGCACGGCGGCTCCCGAATGCGACGAGGCAAACTTTCGAGGTTCGTTCGAAGTGGAATGCGGAGGGAGAACAAGGGTAGCACAAAGCAGTAGAAGCTGATTGCTGCACGTTCGTATGGCGTTGCTCTAATTACTTCCTTGTCTCATTGCACAAGCAACTGTGCGACTAATCCCTCAATTGTTCTTGCAGACAAATCCGCTCGCTGTCGTCCAGCGAAGACGACGAGATCGGCGGCATCACGGGCGCCTCCCGTCGCCACTCCGCCATGGAGCCCGACTTTTCAGAGAAGGGTGAGCACCCGCTTCTACTCGTTCGTATCAACTCAATCGTTTGATTTAGATCTGTTGAAGTACATTTACGGAAACCATCGCTTCTCCAAACCGAACGCCGTCACGAGTCAACCGGGGATGGGTGAGTTCTTTGCGAGTTGTTTCAGACGGTGCGGAGTCCGTCGACGGCATTCGCTTCGTGAATTCAGTAAAGCCTTGCGAATGCTCGCAGTTCATTGCACTGCGTGATTTTTGCCATCTTACTCGAGTCGACGCAATTCGCGGAAGAACTCGAAGACGCAAAAGCGGCTGGCGGCGGCACGTGCGTGCAGACGAGCGGGTTTTATGAAGACGGGCGGACGTGTTGTGAGATGATTGACGTCCGGCCGAGTCGACGGATGAGCGGAAGCGAGCGGAAGGCGGAAGGAACTGCCGACGAAGAAGACGAGAGATGTGAGTGGGGAACAAAGAAAGAGAAGTGTTTACATTTCACGCCTTTCTGTTGCTCTCTTGGGTTCACGCCTCAATTCACTTCTCGCTTTCTTTCTTCGCTGATGAATTCCGAAGGCGTCTGTCGGTCGGGCGGTGGGTGACCTTTGAACCGCTCCGTTCTCTGCGGACTGCCGCCCGCTCTCACCTTTCGCCCTCCTCCGCGTTCTTTGACGTCTTCGAACACGCTCGGACGAGTTTCGCACGTTCGGGCGGCCGCAAAGACGCGTGAAAGAAGCCGGTCGGCGGAAAGAGGCGGCAGATTGGCGGCCAGCCGGTCGGTCGGTGGACACGCGCGCGTGTAAATACGCGGAATAATCGCCAGTCGCCGCCTTCTTCGTGCGTTCGTTCCCGCCGGATTGGCGGATGCCCACGCACACACTTCTTTTGTGTGAAACTCGAGTTCCTTCCCACTCGTCGCTCGCTCATGAATTCGTTGGTCCGCGAGATTCGGGCGAGTGTAATCGAGCAGCAAAACGAACTTCTCCTTTGGGCCGGCCGGCCGGCCGATTGGTTTCCGTCGGTCTCGACGGGAATAGAAGACGAAGGAAGTGTGAATGGAGGAATGTTGCCCGTTTCTACCGGCAATTTGCTCTCCGTTCGGCCCCGAGTTGTCTTGGAGGGCAATGGGTGCACTTGCTTGTTCCCGGCAGTTTCAACTGCACACGCGCGAATCGACAAGTCCGTTCGACATTTGTCCTTCTTTTCACACGTCTTTCCGTTTCTGTGCGTACGTTCCGTCGATGATATCCGCAAGCGACGAAAGCGGGCGGTTGCAAGCGCGAAACGACCGTCGGCCGAAATGATGATTACTTTGCGTCTGTTCTCCGTTTTGCCCATTCTCGCGCTCTTCTCTGCTGCTTGCGAGTTTGCCGCCCGCTTTCGTCGCTTTCGAACTTGAAACCAATGTAGAGGGAGGCGCTACGGTACGTTCGCGACGACCCGACGAGGCGTTCATTTCGCCCGACGGAAGACGCAGGCCGCACTCAAGGTGCGCTAAAGAACGCCAAGGAGTGCGGCCGCCTCGTTTGGCAAGCAAGCGGCGGATTTCACGAGCCGGACGCACGAATCCCACCGGCGCGAACGAGCGCACGGACGGTCGGGAATCTCGGCGGGCGGATTTCGGCAATAAAACGCGGGTAATAAGCCGCCCGCCCGCCCCGTCCGTCTCTCGCGTTCTTGCTGGCGGTCCGGTCGTTGCAAAGGGCGGAGAGCGTGAGTATCACGGCCGTCGCGGTCTTGACGTCAACACCCGGCCTCGGGCCATCGGCACGTCCAACCCAATTGCCGGACGGGCGGACGGACGAGTTATGCGGTCGATGAAGAAGACGGGCGGCCGGCCGACAGCGCGGAGATTCCCGCACGCTCGTTTCGGCGGTCGGAAAGCCGCCGACTGCTCGAACGTGCCGAAAGCTCGCGGAATCTCCGAAAATACTCGCCGCCATTCGGCGGATGTGCGAGGGAGGACGAGACGAAGAGGAGTAGGGCGGTTGGTCGGGAAGTACGTCAAACGGTCGTAACCAAAAATTGACGAAGAAAAGCGGCCGGCCGGCGGTCGTCCGGCTTCTTCGTTCCGTTCGGGCGCTTCGAACGTCTTTTTGTTTGCCGTCCAAAGGGTTCTTTGTTCTCACTGGCCGCCCGCTTAGTCGGGCGGGCGAGCGAGCAGACGGCCGGTCTTGGTCGAGAACGGGCGGGATTGCAACTTGTCGCCAAATGTCTTCTAGTGGCTTTCGTTAATCGAACTCTTATAATGAACGGACGTTCTTCCCATTCGTTCTTTCCGATTAGTCCGCTCGTTCGTCGGCTGCACTTTAAACAATCCGCTTTCGGTCACGAACGAACGAAAGCGGCCGACCGGCCGGTCGGCAGACGAACGAGGCGAACGGAGGGCGTAATTCCATTCCCGAAGCGAACGAACGAGGGCGACCGAAGCGGTTTTTACCGTCCGGCCGGTCGGTGGTCGTCGTTTCCGTTTCCGCCCGACAGTCCTCCGTTTTCCGCTCGGCTTCGAACGTCCACCTCCCTCCCGCCTCCTTCGGCCGGCCGGCTGTTGAAAAGGCGAGTGGTTTCGTTGCGGTCGGGGCGTCGACTTTCACGACTCATTCCCCTTCCTCCTTTCTTTCTGTTCTCATTTGCCGCTTCTCGCGGCTCGCGCCTCTAATTCCACTTGGCGGCGGCTTCTTTTGGACGCGCGTCGTTGAGTTGCGACTGCAGAAACAGCAATCGGCCGTTCCCACGCGTTCCTGCCGCAACAATCCGCAAGCGGATCTTCTCGCCGCTTCTCTGCTGGAGGCTTCGCCGGAGCGAAACCAAAAGGAGCGTTCTTGAGGATGCGCTCGGCTTTGTTCGTCCTTCCGCTCGCCGCTCGCTGGCCGGCGGCGCTTGTTCTCGTGCGGGTCTTCGGCGTCGACCCAACGGAACGGACCGCCTTCCTCTTCGCTTCTTTGTTCTGCGGGTTGTTATCGAACTTCCTTCGAGTCCTCCACCTTCTCCAAGCGGTTTGCAACCTGCCGACGGACGGGCGGGCGGCCGAGCGAGCGGGCGGGACAAACGGCGCAACGGAAAACCTAATTCCCGTCCCGAAGTTCGTCGAGCGGCCGGCGGGCGGCGACTCGGTGGTTTCCTTCCGCCCCGCAACCGAACCGCTCGGTCGGTCGGTCGTCTCATTTCTTGGAGTAAAGAATTACGCCCGTCCGCCCTCTCCGTCCGCCTTCCCGCCGACTCCTCGATTTCCGTTTGCGGCCACCCGCCACAAGTCGGGGCCAATTTGTGCCCACAGCGTCGGCGAACGCACGAAACCGGCGGCACCTTCCGCTCCGCTCGCACGTCCGCTCGGCAGTCCGGTGGTCTTCCTAAGGGCCTAATTACCCGCCGTCTCCGCGTTGATTGTTGGTCCGCTCGACGTTCGCCTCCGAATGCCCGCACCGAACGGCCAATTGGAGCCGACGGACGGGCGGAATCGAAGGTCGACGCTTGCGTCAGTGGGACGCCAGCGCTCGCAGCCGAACGCCCCGCCCGCCGCCTCCACGCTGCCGTCCGCGTTGCGCACGCGCCGCAGTCATCGCTCCGTTTCGACGGACTCCGCACCGTCGGCCCACCAGCCGACCGTCCGCTTCGCCGCCACTAACCGCTCCGTCGAGGATTTAGGCTTCACGAACTCGCTGCCCGGCTCCCGCCTCGGACTCCACGACTTCAACTCGTCGTCCACCTCCACGCCGGCGTTGAACCACTTCATGCAGGCGGGCACGAGCACACTGGCCACCAAAATTCGGCAATTCCTTCAGGTAAGCCGGCTGGACTCAATTGAATTCTCTCGTTCGTAATCAAATCAACCCGCTCTTGTTGCAGCAACCGGTCTCCTGGCAACCGTCGGCCGATCAACGACGTCTCATCGGGCACATCGTGCTGCAGCGACCCGAAAATGACACCGGCGACTTGGGCCTGAAGGTGATCGGCGGGCGGCACTCGTCCACCGGCCGTCTGGGCGCCTTCATCACGCAAGTGAAGCCGGGCAGTGTCGCCGATCTGGTCGGGCAGTTGCGGCCGGGTTCGTCCGCTCCTTCATCCCTTTTACTCTTTTAGTCGTTCAGGAGACGAAGTGCTGGAGTGGAACGGAGAGATCCTGCAGAACTTGACGCACGAGGGCGTCTACCAAGTGATCAGCGCGGCGAAGAACAGCCCGAAGGTCGAGCTGATCGTCTCGCGCTCCGCCCAGTCGCCCAGCGAAGAGTTGATGAGCGCGCGCCGAGGCCTCCCGTCCGCCCACTCGTCCGCCCACTCGCACGTCCAGCAGCAGTCGCCGGTCGCCCACTCGGACTACGGCGTTTCCAGTGAGTTCAACGACGAAGCAGAGATCGGATTGAATCGATTCTTGCAGCCGGAATGCCCAACCCCTACCTGAGCGACCACTACCGAATACCGCACTCGAAGTCGTTGGTCAATCCGCACATGGCCTTCCTGCCCGAACAGAACGACGCGCCGCTCATCCACAAGCACCTTTCGCCCCGACATCGCGGGAATGTGCTGGGCAAGCTCGAGGTTTGTCCTTTTTGTTCTTCCTTCGCTTCAGTCTTCTTCTTTCAGTTCTCCATGTTGTACCTGCCGCACGAACGGGAGCTGTTGGTCACCATCTACCAAGCGATCGACCTGCCGCCCCGCACTGCCGGCACGCTGCGGAATCCCTACGTGAAGGTTTTCTTGCTGCCCAATCGGAGGTGCGTGCACTTTATTATGCTCTCTATTGAGGGGTGTGTTTGCAGCGAAGAGAGCCGCCGGCAGTCGAAGATCACGTACGAAACGTTGAATCCCGTTTGGAACGAGTGAGCTCATTTTTTGTTGTTCGTTCGATTCACTCCT
Source organism: Aphelenchoides fujianensis (assembly GCA_024699865.1). Classification (NCBI taxonomy): domain Eukaryota; kingdom Metazoa; phylum Nematoda; class Chromadorea; order Rhabditida; family Aphelenchoididae; genus Aphelenchoides; species Aphelenchoides fujianensis. Next base: position 84,277 of record JAMPIO010000068.1, on the reverse strand, counting down.
GGGTTCAGGTGTTTCTTTTACTACAACCTGACGCCGCACGATTTGACCAAGCGAGTGCTGGAGGTTTGCTCTCGTGTTATAAGACTTTTCACTTATTTTGGTTCAGATCACGGTGTGGGACTTCGATCAATACAACGGCCACGAGTTCCTGGGCGAGACGGTCATCGACTTGTCGCAAATCCTGCTCGACAACCAGCACTTCTCCTACCCGCTCGTGGACAATGACGACGAGAATCCTTTGCGTATTGTGAGTTCGAGCAACGAAGTCAAGTGTTCAATGGTGTGTTGCAGCGGGCGCGCCAAAGCCGCATCAGCAGCCCGTACGGGACGGCGGGCTACTCGACCCAAGAGCGCTACCGCTCGCAGTCCGCCACTTGCGACGATCATCGACACAATTACGGTTCGTTAAACGGGTTAAGAGGTCGTTTGATAGGCGGATTGCAGAGTTGAACCACAAATATCAACACGCGGGCGGGATGCCGCCGGGCGGCCACTACTCGCACACGCGCGAGTTCCTCGAGCAACACGACCCGGCGGCGGGGATGGGCGGCGGGCATCGGTCGAAGTACGACGAGATGGACTGGACCGCGAACGGCTACCTTTCGGATCATGCCCCACCGCAGTACAACGCCCGAGCGGCCGGCAGTCAGTACAACAACTATCGACGACCCCGCTCGGCCACCGGCTTTCGGCATCGTACGTTGTTTCCGTTGCTTTCGTTTACTCTTTCCTTGTTTCCAGTGGCCGACTTCGAGGCCCGCTCGGCGCCCTACCGCAACCAGCCGATCAGCGAGGAGATTTTCGACGAGCGCGGCCGTCCGCTTCCGCCCGCCCACCAGCCGAAAGGCACCTCCGCACGTGAACACGCGCAGCAGCCGGCCGGCCAACCCCCGCAGCAGTTCGATCCTTACGGCCAGCAATACGCGCAGCAAGGCTACGCGCCGCCCAACGACCCGATGATGGCCGCCTACCCGCGCGGTCAGGGCACCTCCGGCACGCAGCCGACCGGCCATCCCGCCTCGTCTTCCGCCCCACACCACCCGAACCAACAGCCGCGCGGCATGATGGACGGAATGGAGTTCATGTCCAACAGACAACGCGAGCTCATCCTGCAGGAGCAGTCGGGCTACGGCTCCGATGGGTCGGAAACGTTGAGCGCCAATTCCGCTCAGTCCATGCAGAAACGGTAGGAATTTCCACGGGGAACTGGGATGACTTGTGGAAATGACTGATAAGCGGCTAATATTTAATTACTTTTGTGTCAAAACAAATGGACGTTTCAACGACTAAAAGGAGATGCAGTAATTTATGCGACTATCACCGTACTCGTCCTTTTTTTGATGTCTTTAATTGAAAATTTGGGGCGGTGCAATGAAATGTTGTGTGTCGTTGTAAACGAAACAAACTGCTAAAACCGCTCGCATCGATCCGACCTACCATTGTGCTTGCAGGGCGGCGAACCGCGAAGAGGAGCACCACCTGCAACAACAAATGCAGCACCACCAAATGCAACAACAACAGCTGCAGATGCAAGGCGGCGGACAGGCGATGAATCTGCAGGACATCCCCACGTACTCGCCCCGCCATCACTTCTACGAGAATCCCGCCAACTCGGCCTATGCTTCGGGATCTCAACACCAGCATCAACAGCAGCAGCAGCAGCAATCGAGGCAAGGCTACGCGTCGTCCGCTCGACTGCAGCAGCAGGGCGGCCGGGACGATTACGGCGGCAAACTGAACGGCGGCGGCCAATCGATGGACGACACGCCGCCCTCCCAGTCGACGCGCGTGAACGGCGGCGGCGCGGAGATGAGCGGCGGAGGCGGCGGTCAGCAGAACGGCGGCGCTGGGAGCGGCGGTTCGGGCGCGGGCTCCACGGCGAGCGCGTTGGCGATGAAAGAACGGAAGAAGTCGCTGATGACGCGCTTGATTCCCGGACGGAACGCCATGGCCGGTTCGTTCATTTCAACGAATTGTTTTGTTCATCTTTGCGACTTGCAGACGGAAAACGAACGGGCTTTGCGCGCAGCGAAGAAGTCGGCATCCCCGACTCGATGACCGGCGGCGGGCTGGGGCAGAACGGGGACGCCGGGATGATGGGCGTGCCGTTCATGAAGCAATCGTCCAAGGACTCTACCGACAGCTCCCATTCGGACAAGTGCGCTCCTTGCATCATTCCGTTCGCTCACTCATTGTTTGCAGCTTCCAACCGATCCTCGCCGAAGGAACGCTGGGGCAATTCGTCGACAATTTGGGTCCGGGACAAGTGAGTTCCTTTTGCTTCTTTTGCACGTCATCCCTCCTTCTTTAAAGGTCGTCGGACGTCAAGCTCTCGCCTCCCCTGTGCTCGGCGAAATCCAGCTGTCGCTCTACCTGCAGGACGGTGCGTTGATCGTGGACGTGAAGCGAGCGAAGAACCTCGTCGTGCGGCAAGGGACGAAGATCAATCCCGGTACACACACTCAATCCTCTTTTGCGTTGAATCTTCTTGTTGCAGCCCCGTACGTGAAGGTCTACCTGATGCACAACAAGCAGTGCGTGGCCAAGGCGAAGACTCAAGCCGTTCGCAAGACCACCGCTCCGATCTTCAACCAAAAACTCTCGTTCTCCGAGAACTACAAGCACAAGATGTTGCAAGTACGTGGAAGAAGCGAGGGGCGGATTGATCACTCGAATGTTCAGGTCAGCGTGCTCGGCGACCACGGCCGCATGGAGCGAAAGTCGTTCATGGGCATCGCGCAGATCCGCCTCGACGACTTGCAGTTGGCATCGCGAGGAGAGAGCGAGGGCTGGTACAAACTCTTCCACAACACGTCGCTGGCCGGCACGGCGCCCGTCCGCAAGGACAGCGAGAACTCGTTGATGGAGATGTGATCCCATTGTGTGTTTAAATTATTCTCTTTTCTATTGCGGGAGTGCAGTGGACGCAAAGCAAAATCATCTCCCGTTTCCTCTTCTTCTTCGTTTCACTCTCGTGTCCCCGACCGACCGCTTCGTTCGTGTCCGCACCGCTCTCTCCTCCCTTCCATCACTTTCCATTGCGAACGAGACACGCCGATCGTTGCGAGTCGAACGGGAGTCACCGAGCGGGTTCTTCGGATCGTTCTCTTCGTCTTTACACGTCTTTTATTCACCAATTCTTTCTTGTTACTCTACCCTTCCGTTTGTTCTTCTGTATTCTCGATCCTGAATGGTCTCCACTGATTACAATAAACTTCTTGGAACAACGCGGGTTGATCGATGATGAGGGAGCAGCAGAAAGGAAACCAGCACTGCAACGGAAACAAACACCCGACTGCACAAAAGATTACAGCGGCAGAGCTCAAAACGATGCCTTCTTATCGCTCGAAAGACACTCGTGCGGTACTCGTTGCAAGGTTCGCCGTCCATTTCTTTACGTCGTTGCAAGGATTCCATTGGCACGACGAACTCCAACTGCTGCAGACTCGTGACTCTTGCAGCAAAACAAAAAGCCGAATGCAAACAAACGCCTGCAAGCAAATCAGCTGGGATCACAGGGGTCAAACCACTGCGTCTTGCTCGATTTAATGAGAAAAAGAGCTGCAGAAACCGCCCTCACGCGCACTTTTCCGCTTCGATTTCGAATTTCGCGCGGGCGGAAGATTTCCCTCGAGGCTTCCCTCGAGATTCGCGAACGAAAGCGGGCGGTCAAGTCAGGGCCGGCGTGCGAACTCGTCATTCAATTAAGAAAGACGGCAGACCGAAGCAATTGCTTGAGACTTCTCTGCTTTTGAGTGACGTCTTGGTCGCTTACTCCGATGGCTTTGAATCGCTTTTGCGCTTAATGGTTGTGTTGAGAGTCTCTATTGTTTGCTTTTGTCGTTAGTTGCAATCTCCTTTCCATTTAAAGCCTCGTTGTTCATACACGTTGTTCTTGCTGTTCGTTGAGTAATAAGAAAAGACAACGTCGCGACGCATAGACGACCAAACCACGTGTTTCTCAGACAAATCACGTACGCGGTCAAAAAAAGCGGAAGTGCTTTCTGTCCAAACTGGTCAAAAACAAACAGGACGTCCCATCTTGATGCTCTTTTGATCGCGCGTTTGTTCGGAAGTCATGAGTTTGAGCCAACGATTCAAGCCGAGCGAACTCCCACGATTCGACGCACTTTCGCGAGCGTTTGAAAGGAAAGCTGCGGTCAATGAAAAGAAGCTCAAAACGTCACTTTCACTCGCTTTTGTTCGGCACAACGTCTCGATCATTCAGCGGGGCGAAGAGAGGAGTGAAATTGTTGCATGTTTACGGTAACTTTTGTCTCGATGATGAATTGATGAATGGAAGTCGGTGAAAAGAATGCCGTTCCAGTTCCGCTTTTGAGCAACAGTTCAATGGGCAAGGTAGAAAACGACTGCGACTGTAACGGGCGGCGTTTATTGGGCGTCTCGTCCAATAAAAAACTTCTTCTTTGAGTTATTTTGTTTTATTTAACGTGAGGACATGATCTTCGGTTGAAAACGAAGTTGACTCCTACCCTCCAGTCGTAAAGTAGTCATTTCCGCTCGAATCTCTCCATTTGCTCTTTTTACGGTTTTGAACTCAGCCGACCGTTTCGAGTGTTCTTTCCGGTCGATTGCTCGGAACGGAACGCTTGAATCGAAAAATGTGCCCTCCAGAATGACAGAACTTCCGTTCGCTTCCATTCAAACGGAAACTCTAAGACGATTTTATGTGACCGTGTGCTCAACGCGTGCTTCCGGAACGTCCGACGTGCGTCAGAATTTGTAGAGTTCACTCGTTCACGGTTCTTTGGAGAGGAGACGATGGGGAACGGACGGCAAAGCCGGGCAGGCGCTTGGAAAGTTGACAGTCGGCTTAAGTTGCGGGCCTCCGTTCTATTCTCTGCGATTATGATCGCTGGTTTACGTGTCGTGCGATCCCACGCGCTTGTGGCAAATGCGAAGGCATAGAAACCTCTTACTCATTTCTCTATTTGCCTCCCAACTCGAACAATCGAGCAGGCGATCGAATCTCGTGCGTTCTGGCGGAAGTCACGCGATCACTCAAAAACCTCCGCATTTCTTTTGTTTCGTCACGGAACGTCCGCAATTCGATTGAGTGGAGAACACGCACTTGCTTCCGCTGCGAACAAAACGGTGACCACGCGGTGTTCGCCCAAAACGATACAGGGTTAGAGCACGTTGGTTGCGGGAATGTTTTGCTGCAGTTGTAGACCACAACTTCTGTGGCCGGGCGTCGATTGCTCCGAACTTTTTTCTTTTTTGTTGAGATGTTTAGAATTCCGCTTGCTTATTTCGGGCTTCTGTCGTTTGTCTGCCCGCTTGAACGGTTTATCTCCGCATATTCATGAACGGACGTCCGCGTGTTTCGGCCGACGTCAAACGAGCCCATTGGTTTGCCGCCCGCCCGCCCGCACGAATCGAGATGCCGTCAAGTGGCGACGAGACGAACGTCGTTGCGGGAGACGCGACGAGCGCAACGGAAAACGGGGGTTCGAACGTTTCCCCCTCGTCTGCCGCCCGCCCGCCCGCTCGCTCGCTCGTTGGCAATCCGCCGAGTTTATTTTCGGCTGCACGCTAAGGGAAACCGAGTGTAATTCGATTAGAGGGCGTTTAGTACGAACGGGGTGCAATAAAGCGGTGCAAGGGCTAGCTGGCTGGCATTTATCGGAGTTTAGCCCAATTTCCGGTGGTATTCGTTGGTTCGCCCATTGCGTACATCTCGCCCCCACCCGCCAGATGCCACACAAGACGAACAGAAGGGCAAACTGAGGGCAGAGAGGATAAGACGGGCAATTACGCCCTTTTCCGCACTCTTCGCCTGCGAAGTCGAGTGCTCGTCGGTCCACTCGAGAATTACGGTCGGTCGTCGTCTGGGCGAGTGGCGCACGTCAAAATGATGTCGCCGCCAGCCGACACGAGCGAAAAAGCGGAAATTAAGCGGCGAGTTCGCGTCGCACCAAAACGGCCGCCCGCATCGTTTCGAATTCGATTTTCACAACCGAAATGACGAAGCGGCGCCGCTTTGAGACGGTCAGAAGTCCGCATCGCATTCGTTTAATTGAATCGTCCTTTAAAACCGTCGGAGACCAGAAGTTAAGACATTGTGGTCGCGTGCACTTGTGTTCAGTGGTTTGTTTTAACGGATTGGACCCACTTCTCTTTTGTTAGTGGGTTCCCTGAAGTCGTTTAATTTGCCTTTCGGAAAGTGATGACTTCTCGCAACGAATGGACTGCTTTTCGCTGCAAAGCGTTTATTTCCGTCGCCCACATTTGGCCGCGATGAATGCGGGAAATGGACGGGCGCGCGCGGGGTCCGAATTAGAAGCGGGCATTCGGGTTCGCCGCCTACTTTCCGCTCGTTTATGGACGAGAGCGAGAGTTTCTGCAAACCCATAGTCCAGGGCTTCGGATTGGGTCGAGCCAGTTATTGAAGCCCGTGGATTAGGAGTCCAGAAGTTCATCCTTTTGCATTCAAGTACGGTGGATCTTGAAAATCACTGGGCATGAAACCGGCTGGTCCGTTTTATGCGTGTTTTTATCTAACCGCGTAAAATCTCATGCGTAATCACTTGTTAATTATTTATTTCTCGACCAAGTAATGCGGGTTTATCTTCGATCCCCTCTGGTTGAATAATCCACTTGCTCGGGGCGGTTTCTATCGCCGGAAGACCCCCTCAGTCACGCGTGCTTCGTTCGGCGATTCGCACGGTCTTCTCCGTTGAACGATTGTTCTCTTCGCGTAGGCGGCTTCTTCGGAACCAACGATCATCCTCCAGCCCAAAGGAATTGCGGGGGTTCACGACAGTTCAGATTGCTTTAAAATTCCATTAACGCGTGAAAAGCAGCTCGTTTATTACGAAAAGGAAGATTCAGCTGCTCGTTTCTTGCATGATTCCGTAGCTTTGCATTCAGTTTTACGGGAAACGTTACGATTTAGTAAGCAAGTCCAATGCAGCTGTTGATCGCCGATTCAAATCGCGGCCTTAGGTTCCTTCTTGAGTACAAAAATAGCGCTTGAGCTCCAATGCTGAACGATTGCCGTTTCGTCCCAATACATGCACACCGTCGGGCTTCTGCCGCTCTAATCCACTGCAGATTTCTGTAATCCGCTTTGAAGCAAGGCGAAGAGGGCGGGCGGGTTGCTAACGGCCGAAAATATTCGAGATTTGAATTCGGTGTGAATTTCTGGACGCTTTTTTCGCCTGCGATCGTGACATTTCGGTGCTGCCGTTTTGTTGCGGTTTGTTTCATTTTATTCATGCCGCCTGCTCTCTGTTGTCAATGGATGCGAGGAGGCGAAGAGAACATCGGATTCGAGTACAGTAACGCCCGCCCGCCCGCCCGCCGACTCTCTCGGGGGACGGGCAAGAACATGCGAGATGATTTCATTCGACTTCCTGCTCTCCGCCGTTCTTCTTTCATCACAAGACGGCGGCGAACAGGCGGATGTCGTTCGACTTGACGCCCCTGATAGGCGTTCGTTTTACGTCACCTCGCTGTCATCCGAAGAGATCTTTCGAATGGGGAGAATCTCCTGCAAAGCGTTCATTTCCTCCGTTCGTCGCGCGTAGTCAATCCAACGGAGCGGAAGGAACAATAAACACGCGGGCGTGCGGGTCATGACCAAACGGGCGGCCGGGCGGGCGGGAGTGTGCGGGCGGCGTTTATTTTCGAGTCTCCAAGGAGCGCAACGCGCCGAATCCCGACCGTCGACGTCGTCGATGTTGTTCGCGGCTCGTAATTTATTGCATCCGCCCGCCTTTCTTCTCGCGGCCGGCCGGTCGTCCATCGGGACTCCAAAACGGTCAACTGGAAGAACAGAAGAGCGGCGGCGAACATGACCCGACCGACCGGACGCCGTCCGAGTGCCCCCGATTCGGTCGACCCAAACAACGAAACAACGAGGGGCGGCGTCGTAAAAGCGTTGAGTCATGGCCCTTGTTTTAGCAAACGTTCTCCTTCGCCGACCGAAAGACAGTCGTTCTTCCACTTCCTCGTTCCGCCGTCTTGCCTTTGCGGTCATGTTGACCTCCTTTCGATCACGAACAACGTCACTCGTTGCATCGTCTGAACTCTTGCTCGCCGACCAGTCGGCTGACCCATAACTGGCGACCGTTGGGACTTGAAATCGACGTACGAAAGGGCACGTTCGTCTTTCGCTTGCAACGATCTGCACGTGCCAATGTTTCGGGTCGAGTCGAAAGGAGCAGTCGCTTCTTTGCGATGGAGTAAAGTTTAAGAACGTTTGGAGCGGGAACTCGTTTATTCGTGGCATTTCCGCTTGTTTCCTTCCTCTTCTTCCGTCCTTCCATCCCATCGTCCAAAACTTCTTCCCTTCGAGGATGACGACAAGCAGTCGATCAATTGGATTACCGTGTCATTCCGGCCGAGCATAAACGGCGACATTAAACCGAACGAACTTTCCGGCCGGCGGACATTCGTGGGTTCACCCGCCGAAGGATTCGATTTCCGGGCATTCGCTTCGAACTTCTCAACGTTTCCGCTTCGTTACGCACTTGTTTCTCGTGCGGGCGGGCGGGCGTGGGAAATCGGGCGGAAATCCCAGCGTGCGGCGTGACGTTGTTGGCCGCCTGCCAATTCGAACTGATTGGTCTTGTGTCGTACGGTGACGAGCGCATTGTTCTGTGGTCATTAGGAATGTTGAATCGTTCTGGAATGTACGAAAGAATCGGGGAATATCCACTCATCCCCTTGCTCATTTCCACTCATCACTTCTTTCGGTCAGATCGAAACATAACTGCCTTTCCAGTTCCAAGTAATTACTCTCGCCCGCTTCTAATAGGTTATGACGATTCGGCTGAATCGACCGTACGCTTCTCATCGGTCGTAGGAGTTGATTAATCGACGGCATACGCGGAAATTGAGGCGAATTCAAAAGAAATTGCGGGCATTTCGTTGAACGGGAAGTCAGCTCGATGAATTCGTTCGGGTTTGATGAAAAACGCTTAATATTCATGGCGAATGGTTAGTGGATGCGCACCGTCGCTGATGCGCGACGAGCAGCCGGCGGACTCGTGACTTCCGCTTTCCAGCCGCCGTTCCGATCGGCCGAATTCGCGGAACTCCTCTCCGTTCAATTTCTTTCATTCTCGCGCACTCCACTTGTCTCGCCGGCCGCTAATCGACTTCAGCGAACGAACCCAAAGGTCGGGGCGGTAATTGCCGGCGGCCAACGTTACGAATTTTTAATTCGAAATGACCGCTGGAAAGCGGCCGGGGCTTCCGCGAAAGGGTCGATTGCTCGACCTTTCCGCCTGCCAGCCGCCCGTCCCCCGCACTCCGCTCGGTTAAGGAAACGATCATCACTCATCTGCGTGGGGTCTTTGGGGACTCGCCGGTCGGCTAATGCGCGCGTTCTGCTTATCACTCGGTGATGAGCGGCGGTCAGTCGACCGGAACGCCCTTCGCTACGAGATGCGACGAGATGCGGGGGCTTGGCACGCCCCTTCGGCTGGGCGGAAGTCGCGAATACAAAGCCGACCGGTCGGCGGCATTCGGACGTCAATCGGCGAGACGATCCGGTCGGTGGGTCTACGATCCGTTGGCAATGCTCTTGGCGAGAGGATAAAAGGGCCATCTTTGAGTAGCCAGTGCTTCGTAAAGTGATCTTCGTTGCACTTCTCTTGCTTCATTTTTGAGTTAATGAATTCTCTGAACGCGGTTGCGGATTATTGAAACGTTCGAGTAAGACCCGAAAGAAGTGCTCGGTACCCGGCCGGACACTTCTTTCGCTTTCATCTTGAGCAGTCGAGTACTCACTCCAGACCACCCTTGCGCGCACTTTGGGGCTTCCGTCTTCGATTCGAAACGTTGCAAACTTCCGAATCGACCGGCCGCAATGGACGGCTTTAATTTCCGCCCCAACTGCGCACCAAATTTCTTTCGGTCGTCCATTCGCGTACCGGCCAGCACTCGTTTCGTCGCTGCCGGCGATCGTGCGCGGACGTAAGCGATAGCGGAGGCGACGGAAAGAAATTCGGCGATTTGTGGAAGAGTTCCACCTTCTTTTGATCACAAACGGAATTTGCACAATGCAGCTGGGTTCCGTTCGTGTCCACTTTCTTCATTTTTCGGCGTGTGGGGCCAGTGCGGGGGTTCGTTTTGGTCGCCGTCCCTTGAATCTTCGACGAAAGCAACCGGAATCGACAGAAAGCTGACGCCCAAAGCGGCACGCACTTTATTTCTTTTGCAAGCTTCCGTTAATCATGCCCCCGTCAATTAATTCAATCTGTTTTCGTCGTTTTTCGAACACCAGTCGGAAGTCGACCACTCATTTTCGTTCGTGCACGCCGCATTCAAGTGATTACGCACCACTTCTTCCATTCCCTCTGCAAAAGACGCTAATTCGAGAAAGCCGACCGGCTGATCGTAGTCGGCCAAGAACGTCCTCTTTTGAACCTCGTGCACTGCGTGAACTTCGAGTGATCTACGGCCGTTTGTTGTCTGCAACATCCGTCTTCCGGTCGTCTGCCGTTCCACCTGCGGTTCGCATCAAAAATCAGCGAGCTTTCAGCTGCGGATCGTCTGCGAATGCGGCAGGTGATTCGGGCGGATTTCCGTCGGCTTTCTCCCCCGCACCAACGGTCAATCAACAACGTTTGTGCGTTTGAATCAATAATGAACAGGGTTGACGTCGCGCGAACAGGGCGGACGTCAACCTGATGAGCGAACAAAGGCGGCTGTTCTTTGCGGTTCAGCCCTTGACTTTCAGTCGATCTTTTGTCCGTCGCCCCATTGCACCGTTTCTCGTCGCTACTGTAGAAAACCCAATTGTCCGCGAATTAACCTCAAACTCCACAAAATGCGTTGCGTTTTGATCAAAATTCGAGCGGACGTCGTCGAGACGCCCCCGAATCGCCGAATTGGATTCCGCGGACCAATTAGGCGGCTATTCATTCGAATAGTGAATTAAGGCCACCTTCTTAATCCCCGCAGTTCGAAGCAATTCGTTCGCTCGCAATTTACGTCTTCATCATCTCCGTTTTGAGAACGCGCGGCGACACGTGGACGCGAAGGAAGATGCGGCCGAGAGGGAAGGGGGCGGAGCGTTGGGCGTCTTCTTCTTCTTTGGGGTTCATTAGGGGAATTAGAAGAAGCGGCAGGGCGGGCGGTCCTTCGCATTCTTCCCGCCGGCTTGACGTAACGAAGAGAAGAGGTCAATTGAATTCACTCGCTTCTTGGTGGGTGCACGTGTTCAAACGTTTCCCCTTTGGTCTCTCTTGTTTCTTTTTCGGGCCGAGCCCGTGATGAATGGGGCCGACGAGGTTGGCGGTGGGTTTAAATTTTAAATCGACGGCGGTTTGTTGCCATTCGGCTTCGATGTCGTCAAACGAGTGAGTGCGTTCGGTTCGAACCCAATGGTCGGCTGCTGACGAGCAATTGTGAGTGAGTGAGTCGAAGCGAACGAAACTGGAAGAAAAGCTCGGTTGTACGAAACCCGCGACCTTTCGATAAAAGCCGGCCGGTTTGCACACTCAATTTGATTCGAATAGCGAGTGTTTTCCGCCTTCTTTTCGTTCGCTTGGTTTTTGCCTCTCGAAAGTGCGCACTTGTGTCCACTTCGCCCCCTCGTCGTCTCCGCGTTCTTCCGCTTTTGGCCCGTGTCGCTAATCGAATTCCTGCTGCACCCGAAAGCGGAAGAATTTGCGGCCGGCCGGTCGGAAATCGTAACATCGCCCTCCGACTTGTTTACTTTACGAGTGAGTAAACAAGATTGCGAAAGGCGAGAGGCGCCAATCATTCCACTCGATGCGGAGGTCCTTGAACCTTCCGAGTGCGTCGTTGTTGATGTTTACGGGTTGTTTTGAGTGACCGTGCTTCCCGGCACGCGGATGGTCTTCGCGTGGAATCCGTAAGTGCAGGCACAAGGGAAGAGCGATGATCGATGAGGCTGGGCGGTTCTTATTACCCGTTTTCCATTCCGCCAACCCGCTTATTACTTCCTTTCATCCTTAATCAACTGATGATCTATGGCTGAATGCCGGGAACTGGCAGTTTGTTACTCGTTTGATCACGCAATCCAAAGGTCAACGGTGTATTACCGAGGATCTACGAGAGCTCGTCGTTGTCCACCCAACCCCCTATCAGTGCCTTTCACCACCGTTCTCACTAGAACGCACTTTTAAGTCCACTAACGGCCGCCTATTTTGGGTTTTGCCCCAACGATGTCGGAAATTCGATCACGACCGAAAAAGCGCATAGTCTTGGATTTGATTTAACTCAAGCGGCCAAATTTAGAGCTTTGAGTCCACTTTTTAACGCAAACTCAATCAAAACCATCACTTGATGCGAATTCGATTCCAACTCGTCATTCGATTCACGACAGAAATCACACCAGGGGTCAAACCCGCATCACTCGCTCGCTTGAAGGCCGGTGGTTGCTGCACCGGCGACCGCCCGCCCGCACTTCGTTTCGAATTCAATCGGTGACCATCTCAATTACCGCAATGATTTCACTCGTGATTCGCGAATTGTTGAGCAGGTGGAGAAGTTTCTCGTGCACCTGCCCGCCCCCATCGCTCGCTGCTGCTCCGTGAATCGCCCGCTTCTCGTCCCTTCTTTCCAGCGGGAGAATGGTGGAGCGAGGGCGGAGCGTTTGGCCAGTCGCTGGACGGTCGCGTATAAAACTCGGGAGATCAGCGGTGCGAGTCGTTTAACGAGTGCATCAGTTCTCTTGAAAGCTTTGGGCGTCTGTTCTCTGCTTCTGCTACGTGTTCGACCTGTTTACCGTTTATGTTCGTGGGATTGTTGTGAGCTGCTTGCACGGGCACGTGCCTCCAAGCTCCCACCTTTGCTCGCGCCTTTCCCTTTCATTCCCAAAGCGACTAACTGCGCCTCCGCTTTTCGTGTAAGTGGTCATTAACCAAACGAACAAACAAGCCGCAAACGGCCCGAGTGACTCGTGGGTAAAACGAGCCGGCCGTCGGCCAAAAACCACCGAGTTTTGCGGCGGCCGAACTGTCGGAAAGTGTCAATTAATTTCGGAGTTTCCCACTCGTCGCGTCACTTCGCTCTTCAAAGATGAAAGTGCACTTCTTAAAGCGAGTGTTCTCCTCCCACTCACTTCAATCGGGGCATTCATTCGTTTGTTGTTCTTCCTCTCTTCTTAAATGTTCTTTGACTCGATTAGCCGAAGAGAAGCGAGGGGTAAAGTCAAGAGAAACATTGGAGTCATCGCCGTGCCGCCCGCTCGCGCCTCCGCTCGCCGTTCGTTTCCGATTGCATCACGAAATGCGTTTAGCCGCTCGTTCTCCTCCGTTCTTTCGGTCCGAATCGAGCGCCAAACAGCCAGTGCCCAGTCGGCTAATGACGAGACCCCGGGCGGTCCACCAAATCGGATTCCAATTGGAAGAAGGCGGGCGGCGTTTCGTCTTTTGACACCGCCGGCCGACCGGCCAGTCGGTCGGGGCGAGACGGACGGTCGGCGTCATCCCGCCACGATTCAGCGGTTCAGCGAAGACGGCGGTGTCAGAAGTTTAAAACATGACGCCGCTTGTCGCAAATCGCCGCTAATGACTAGGAGGAACGAAGAGGGTGGTCCCGGATCACTTTGCGGCACTACTTAAAGAGAGGAGGAATGGGACGTGTTCTTTCATCTCTGCTTTAAAGTTCTTTGGTCAGGTATCGGGCATCTGAAGCCGATTTGACTTCCAATTTCGTCCGTTTTGATCTTCTTTAGTTAATCCACTGCTTTTCGATCCAAACTCTTCCGCATTCTTGCCGGTAGTGAGTGAATTCTGGTCATCGGCAGTCGCCCATCCCTAAAAGGCGGAAGAAGCGGCGATTGAATTTGGTGCGGAAATCGAAACGACTCGAACTTTCGGCCTTCCAACGAGCGGGTTTGCAGAGAGCGATTGCTTGGCGGAACCCAACGGAAGGCGGTTGACCCGCAAGAAACCAATGATCGAATCGGAGAGCGAAGAACGCGGAAATTGGCGCCCGCCGTCTTCCGCTTCGATCGAAAACATCCGACTTTTGCGGCGAATTTCTCAACCCTTCCCCCTCGTTCGCTTGAACACACGTGTTCCCTCCATTGCTCTCTGGCCTTTCCGCACGTCTGCTCTCCGCTCCGCCCTTTCGCTTGGACCCAAAATCCAATAGTCGTAAAATTGGTCGGAACGTGCGCTCTTTGCAGACGGTCGGGCGACCAATTCGTTGCGGACGCGACTGTCAAGTGCAAAACGAAGGAATGTGTGGGGAGAACAGCCGAGTAATCACCATTCGTTTCCTCTCTTTGGTTTGAAGATCGCTGGACGTTCGCCAAGTCCGCTCAATCCCGCAAAGGATGAGTAACCCGCTCGATTGCGTCAATTTGGACGTCATTTAATGCACCCGCACGTCTACGTGGTCGGCCGCATAAAAGCCCCCCGGTTTTAAGTGCAAAACGATGACGAACGGAGAGCCGCCCGACGATCCGCTGCCGCGTGCACTTCGCACTTTTGCACCGCGAGCGAACGGAAGCCATTCGTTTCTTCCGCTCGCCTTCCCGTTCGGGGGCGCTTGTTTGTGATCACGCGTTCGTTTTGCGTGCAGACTTCCGCGATCAACCGTGCACGTCTCGTATCAAACGCCTTTTAATGGCCGGCTTGTTGCAGGGTTCACGCCGTCACTGGCTCGTCTCCGTTCCGTTTGGGTCGATTCGGTGCATTCCGATCCCAACCGATCTTCCCACTCCTCCTCCCCCGTCGAATCGAAATGATCGCTTCGAGTCGTCTCCTGGTCGTCGGTTCCATCTTCGTCGTTCTCGTGAGTTCTCCCTGCGAATCACTTCCATTCATTCATTTTGATCGTTTAGTTCTGCAATGTGGCCAACTCGATGGTGATCACACACCTCCGCCGTCTGCCCCCGCACCAAGTGCCCTTCTACCGTGCCGGTAAGCATTGAAGCGATGGGTGGGCGATTGTGGGCGATTCTAAACAAGAGGGAAGCGGAAGTTCGTTAAGAAAAGAAGCGTCTGCTTCCGCGAAGTCATTAGTCACTCCTTTTCGTCGATTCCGCCCTCTCGTTCGCTCGTTCGTCAGTTGTTTTTTCCGTTGACCTTTGGGAATTCGGCGACAAATGACGAACGAAAACATGCGGGCGGGCGGGCGGCACAAACGAGTGGAATCGATTCGATTATTCAGCTGGTGGATTTCGAGTGACATTCGTTCGACCGTTCGTCTCCCGCCAACTGCCAGCCGGCGGTCATTCGATTAGCCGGCCAGCCGGTGGAACAAACAAGGCCGAGAATTTACGTGCGAATTGACGCACCTTTGCGTCTGTTTTCCACGAAATTACGTGCAAAAGGTCGAGCAAATCAAGCGGAAACACGTGTCTGTCGTTTAAAGTTCAAAAACTGGGGTTTTCGGCGAGTGACTGGGATTGTTCAATGATGGTCGCAATGCGCAAAGCGAATAAGATCGTCAGAACCCAATTCAAACAAGCAATCGATCGACACCACTCATCTTCCCCATTTTCAGTGCTCCCGAAGCGCGCTCTGGACGCGCTCGAAGGCGAGGACTTCGGCATGCGGCGTCGTCGGGCGCTGGACGCTCTCGAGGGTGAGGATATCGGGATGAAGCGGAAGCGCGCTCTGGACGCGTTGGAGGGCTCTGGCTTCGGCCTCAAGAAGCGAGCTCTCGACATGCTCGAAGGTGAGTGAGTGGAGGCGGTGCATTGGGTTGTGCGGTGCTGTGTGGAGCACCTATTCGCTCTGAAGCTTCCTTCTTGCACAAGAAAACCTTCTAATTGGATCACTCGTTGCAGGCTCCGACTTTGGGATGAAGAAGCGGGCTCTCGACATGCTCGAAGGTGAGTATCGATGAAGATGGTGGGAAGGTCGGGCGAAAGTGAAAACAATTACTCCGCACAATCTACTCCTTACTGATCGTCTCTAACCTATCATTGTTGCAGGCACGGGTTTCGGCCTCCGCAAGCGCGCTCTGGACGCGCTCGAAGGCGAGGACTTCGGAATGAAGAAGCGAGCGCTGGACATGCTCGAAGGTGAGTTAGAAGCGGGAAATCAGAGTTGGGCAGCGATGGGTGGAGCAAGTGCTTGCTTTAAAGAAACAACTTCCAAAAACGGACGTTAACTGAAGAACCCGTTTCAGGCTCCGACTTTGGAATGAAGAAGCGGGCGTTGGACATGCTCGACGGGACGGACTTCGGGATGCGCAAACGCTCGTTGGACCTGCTCGACGGCGCGGGCTTCGGCTTCGACAAGCGGGCGTTGGACGCGCTGGAGGGCACCGACTTCATCGGCCTCAAAAAGCGCGCCCTCGACGCGTTGGAGGGTGCCGATTTCGGCATGAAGAAGCGGGCGCTCGACATGCTCGAAGGTGAGTGGGTAGCCTAGAATTCCGGTTGATCGGGCATTCATTTTTGTCTCCCATCTCTTTTCAACTGTCCTCTTTCTAGGCTCCGACTTCGGAATGAAGAAGCGGGCGCTGGACTCGCTGGAGGGCTCGGGCTTCGGCATGCGGAAACGCGCCTCCACGTCGCTCTTCAGGTACCCGCTCACGGGTGAGCTTTGCGTTGATTCTTTCTTCTCCCCACACTCCCCCTCACACTCCTCATCTTTCCGTTTGACTCACCCGAACGAGTGTGTTTGCCGTGCCTTTAGAAGCTCTAATGATTGGAACACTCGACTGATTGTTTCGATTTCAGAGGCGGATTACCTCGAGCTGGACAACCTGCGGCGTTCCATCGAGGAGGAGCTGCTGCGGAGAAGGAGGATGCGCCTGCTGCGCGGGGATTATGACGACCTGGACGAGATCTGAAGCCGCCCATCCGCCCGTTGAATCTTGTTGTGAATGGATCCCCCCGATTGGTCCCCGTTGGTCGCTACACGCCGCCGTCTTTACGAAACACATGTCCCTTGCATCCGCCGATATCCACTCCTTTCCTTCCTTCCATTCCCTCTAGAAGATGTCCGATAGGATCCCGACCGGCCACCATCCTCCGTTGATCGCTGCGATTAGATCTCCCGTGTAGCTTTGGGTTCGACTCACTCCCGTTGTTCGCCGCTAATTTATTCGCCCGCACGGCACTTGTGTTCGCTTTCTTTTCGCCCCGCTCCGCACTCACCGCTTTGCAATGGCTGTGATCTCGAACTTACGCTCTTGTTTGTTCTCCTCCGGTTCTTCTTCTCGTTCTCATCGCCCACACACCACTCGTTCCTTCCGGTCAATCGGCATCTTCCCTACTCTTCTCTCTCGCCAATCAATCGAAACAAACACCCATCGGTTACTCTCTTCTGCATTGTCTCTTTTGTATTGTGAACACAACGAGAAGCTCCTCGTCGGTCTTCTCGATTCAATTTGTGTTGGATTGTGTTTAAATTATAAATCGGATCTCCTGTTGATCTATTCGGTTGGGAATGTGGAAAACTGACAGAAAAAACGATTCTTTGGACTCGTACCAGGTGGCATCTCGCGGTTATCACTTGTGTAAAGCTAAAAACGCCGCACCTTTCCCGCATTTTCTTTCGGGGTGATAAAAAGCGGAGTCGTTTAGCCATCGCAATTGTCCGAGTTACTCATTCCGCAAACAACAACCTGCTTTCCGTTGTCGTTGTCCCTCGGCGAGAAACGACCGTTAGCCAATAAAATGCCTGACTTTAGAGGCAAAAAATACTAGCAAGTTATCTCCGTCCATCAGTCACCTTCTTGTTCGATTGGAGATGAGCAAAGTAGAAGGAAAATTCGCCTACTTTACCGACCATCCCGGATGGCGTTTACCGCGGCTATACCAAAATGTGAAACGACTCGAACAAGGCGGACAAGCTGTTGTTTGGTAAATTATTCTCGATTTAATCATTATCTCCGAAGTCTGCAGTTCTGCCACGGATCACTCGTTGAGACCGGTTGCCATTAAACGGTACACGAGTCTGCACCAAGACATCAAATACGCCTATCGCGAACTCGTAATGATGGAATCGCTGTCTCATCAAAACGCAAGTGATCCCTCAGATATTTTAATGGTGTTTTTAGATTCCATTATTGAAAACCGCTTTTACCCCCGCCGAAACGCTCGAAGACTTCCACGATTTTTACATGGTTACGAGTTTGTTTGACGAAGATCTTGCGTCGCTGATCCAACGCAATGGCCGATTCGACATTCATCGCATTTCGATGATCCTTGAGCAGATTCTCAATGGCCTCAGCTACTTGCACGAACACGACATCGCGCATAGAGTAAGTAAGAAAGTAGACTAAAGAAGAGATGTGCTTAGGATTTGCACACGGGTAACGTCGTTGTGGACGACAAATACCGGATTACCATTATTGATCTTGGACTTGCAAACGAAGACTTGAGTGAAGATGTTGGCGGTTTGGAACTCACCGACTACGTGACTGCTCAAGCTTACCGAGCGCCCGAAGTCATAAACGAGCTGAAATATTCTAAAGCAGGTCAGTTGAATTAGAAACTTACGACACGTCTCTATTTGAAACAGAAAGATATTCTTCTTGTGTTTAGTGGACGTTTGGGCCGTCGGCTGCATATGCTACGAGTTGCTCACTGGAAAGCAACTCTTTGACGGTCCGCGTGAAACGGTTGTCCGGCAGAAGCACGAGGAGCTTGTCGCGTCCGCGATTAATTCGCCTTCCTCCGGCCTCGCGGTCCCGCGCCGACCTTCCGCTGCCCGGGCAGAATGCCAGCCGCTTGCTGCCGACTTCGCGGCCGCCGCCAAAGATTCCCGAACTCTTCCCCTCCGCTTCCCTACCGAGCGGTCGGTCCTCCTCCTCATCCGCATCGCGTGCCGAAGCACGGCCGCGATCTCAACCGACGAACCGACGGACGACCCCGAAGGACGACGCGCGAAGCGAACCCCAGCGAACCAAACGGTCCTCCTTTCCTTCTCATTTGTTTCCCGCTCCATTTAGTCGAATAAATACCACTCATTTATTCCCGACTTCCTCAATTCTATCGGCAATTCCCCAGGGGATCCGATAAGCTCTTTGGAATGCCATCGAGCGAGAAATTGAAGAACAGTCTTGTGGACGACCTCCTTCCTTTGGATCATTTCGTGAATGCGTACGACGGTTAGTGCTGATAATCGATTGTTTTACGCATTTCATTCAGACACGATCTTGAAATTGTGCGAATTGTCCGAGTTGCGGTGTTCAAACGGCTTGATATTCTGCAATTGCAAGGCGAAAATACGAACTGCTTATGCTCGTGCTAACAAGGAAATGCCCGGGGAGCTGAAAGAATTGTTGTTTGGTCCACCAACCCGTGAACGACGGCTTTGGAAGCGATTCTTTCACAGCATGTCTGTTGAAAGAATTTCTCAGATTAATCGTAAGTAAAACTTGAAATTAAGAGCGTATCGATCGTTTCAGCCGAAAATGCCCGAGATTTGTTCCGACAATTAATGTCCCTTGATCAAAACAAACGCATTTCGGCGTTTGAAGCCTTCCGACATCCTTTCATTGGCGGCAAACAAATCGCAGTTATCGGAGTGCCCCAAAAGCTCTCGTACACACTTGGGGACCGGTTGATTGATCGCGAGAATGATTGGAGGGAGCTAGTGTTTGATCACATCAAACGATACGAATGGCGACGTTACTACTTGTACGGCGGCGATCTTCCCCAACCCTTGGCCCCACCGATCAGTCAGTGGATTCCCAGCTTCCAGTCCAGGCCGGGTATCATTTTTACATAGTGTGTGCGAAAAAAGTGATTTTTTAGATTGCGGTCGTTTTGGTAGACACCGCTTGTCTTATCGCCCATGCACCTTTCGGCCTTTTAACCGAGAAAAGATTGTTGCACGCGTTCTGCTTGCAGACTACCGGAATGCCGTGCAGGCGATCAATCGGCCGCCTGGACGCAAATCTTCTCCTTTACATGATCGCTACGCCAAGTACATCGACCTTATCTACTCGATTGATGACAGTTTGGCAGAGCGCTACAAGACGTACGCGACCGACATTCAAAGGCTGACCGTTGAGTTACCGGAACTACCGCTACTGATCATGGATGACTCCGACTTGCGCACGTTGGAGTGCCAAAAAGTGAGCAGCTTTCGTTGTTGAGTAAAATTAAAGTGCTTAGAACGGTGAATACTGGGAGTTTCTGCTCAGCCATTTGCGTCGTTTCGCCCGACGTTTAAACGGGTTTATTGGACATTTAAACACAGCCGGCCTGCAGAATTACGAAATGCATTTCTCCCAGTTGTCCTTTCGTCTAAATGCCGAGCTGACTACCGGGTATGTTACTCTTTTCTCTCCTAACTTTCGCTTTGTTCAGTCTGCTCTCGAGCAATTGGTGGACGTGTTCGACAAGGAAATCAAAAACCTGCCTCCGTTGTTGCGATTCGCTGCAATCCAGGACGTAAAGTTCCAATGCAAGAATCACTCGACTCTTGCCGACGCGGGTAGGAAACGGTTAAAAAGGGTAACATTCAATCGATGTTTAGTGCTGAACTACGACAGTCATGGTGCAGTGGCAGTTCGTGACTACTTTACGCTAATCATTTGTAACCCGCTTGTTGTGATTTTGTTCTCCAAAGCCTCTTTAGGTCCAACGGATTTGGTCGAGAACGGAAGACATGACAAACCAGCAGAAGGAAGGCTGAGTTCGTGAGCCAAAGAGAACCGCAGTCATCTGCACGCGCCGCATGGCCGAATAAACTGCTAAGCGAACGACATGATGCTGCTTTGTACACGCCGGCGACGAGAGCATTGTTGCAGAATAAAACGCATTTTGCGGATTGCCGTTTCTACTTTCTTTGAAAATAAGACGCGTGTACAATAGCTTGCTATAATCTCTTGCATGCAGCTCCTTCAGCGATTGCTATCGATTGACCGCAGGTTATCGGCCGACTGCACTCGGCGATCGCTCCGGACGGTTCGTTGAGCACTCGCCAAGGGACCCCGTGTAAGAACCAGGACAATCGGAGAAATGCGAGCAGCCGTGAACGAGCATTAGAACGTAAATTTGTCAAAAAATTATGCACTGTTGTTCGATTGCTTGTTTGTTTCTGACGTCCAACAGTCGGAGACCTTGAGACGAACGCGATAGGCAACCGCTCGCAGTTTATGAGCATGTTCCACCAACTGAATCCGTAGGCAATGGGACGGGCGATACTGCGAGATCATTGGACCTTTATAAAAAAGAATCAGAAATGTTCTGTTCGGTTTATTTCTGTCCACACCATGCAGCAGCGAATTGCATCTCGCTGTCGATGCCGCACCTTCTACACGTTGCGATTCGGCGATAAGAAACAGCGATCGTTTGAAGGACTGACTTAAACGCGTTACTCATTGAACAAACAACCTTTTGCTCTTTCGGCTCTTTGCGCGCCGTTATTATGTGAATGCGTGATGGCAAGCACATATTTTAGGGGTCTCTTTTGGTTTGCGGTCTGCCGGTTTATGAATACGCTGTAAGTGCGCAAAATAACAGAAATGTTTCACTGATTCGTAAGTGTTTCTGTTAAGAGTTGGCAGTTGACCAGTTGGTCGACCAGTTGAGCCGACCAGCTGGTCAGCCAAAATTATCCGGTCTACCAGCTGCCAACCCTATTGTTTTAGGTTATCCGCCAGAAATGGCTGACCGCGATGGACGATTTTATTACGTTGAGGGTTTGGATGGATGCCGATTACAAGGGAAATTTAACGATGTTCAACTATTAGCCGAGGGCGGTCAAGGCGTAATTTAGTAAACAAAATTTTATTGTTCCGCTTATTCCATTTTTTGCAGTTTTGCCAAGGATCACTCACTCACGCCAGTGGCCATTAAACGGCACAAACGTCCGTTTTGGGACGCCAGAACCGCTGAAAATGCTTACCGAGAACTGCTCATGATGCAATCTTTGTTTCATCAAAACGTATGTGATTCTGCGTTTTTTTCACCTTATGAGATCTTTAGCTTCCCCTACTGAAAACGGCTTTCACTCCCGACGAAACATTTGCGGATTTTGAGGATTTTTACATGGTCACGAGTTTGTTACCAAGAACTTTGGGGCAACACATTGAATTGCGTGGCCGGTGCAACATTCACCGAACATCGATGATCATGGAGCAAATACTCAATGGTCTCTGTTATTTGCACAAATACGGCATCATACATCGAGTGGGATCGATGGGAAGAGTTGGATTTTGAACAGGTGCTTTAGGACTTGCATCCAAAAAACATTTTAGTGGATGAAAAGTACCGGATTGTTTTGATCGATTTTGGGCTTTCGAACGAAGATGCGAGTGAAGAAACAAACGGCCCAACGCTTACGGAATACGTGATTGCATTACGTTACCGTGCTCCCGAAGTGATCCTCGAAGGAGCATACTCAAAAGCAGGTGAATGGCCCAGAACGGAAAGGCAGCTAAATGACATTTTATAATACTCGCTTTAGTTGATGTTTGGTCTGCCGGTTGTATTTTCTACGAGTTGCTTACCGGAAAACAATTGTTTGAAGCCCATACGGAAGAAGATGTTTGGTACGAGCAAGTGGAAAAGTTTGGAATGCCGTCGCAGGAGTTTTTGAACGCGTGCAAATATTCCTATACACTATCGGAGGAAATCAAGAACACCACTGCAAAGGAGCTTCTTGTGCGCGAGTGCTTTGTGCCGGCGTTCAGCGGTTAGTTCTGCACCTTAATTATTCTTGTCATTGCCTACACTTCAATGCTATTTAGAAGAAACATTGATGGAGTGTGCATTGTTTGATTTTGCTTGCTCTAATGGCTTGCTTTTTTGCAACTGCGAAGCGAATATACGTGCGGCATTTGCTCAAGCACAAGAAGACGTACCGACGAAGTTGCAGACTCTCTTCTCTCAAGCACCGAAGTGTGAAGAGCGACCGTGGAAAACTTTCTTTCACGACATGACCGCTGAACGACTTGCGTTAATTAATCGTAAGTTATCTTTGATACCACAGCTTCATGGCAATTTCAGCGGACAGCGCTCTCGATTTGTTTAAAGGGATGATGAGCATTAACCCAAAAAATCGCATCATTCTCGACTTCGCATTTAAACACCCTTTTATTGGCGGGCAGGTTGTGCCTCCAATCGGTGTGCCTCAAAAGCGATCCTACACTTTGGGCGACAACAAGCCTATCGAAGATGAGAAGCATTGGAAAAAACTGTTTTTTGATCACATCAAACGCTACGAGTGGAGGCAGTACTACTTGACTGGCGGTGCACAGCCGCCGCCATTGATGCCTCCGACTAGCGCGTGGATACCAGCCTTTCGATCCACATATGGAGGTGGTGTGTTTGATTTTGTTGCTCGCCTGTTCCGAGGCGCCTTTTGCTGTTGCAACTCCTCTAATCACGAACACGTGCTTACTTACGCACGGTGCGCATTTCGGCCTTTGAACGAGGAAAAGCTAGTTGTTCGCGTGCTGCTAGCCGACTACCGTGAAGCTGTGAAGGCGATTAGCGGGTTGGAGGACATTTTCAGTCCACACGACCGTTACGCCAAGTACATCCACTCTATTTACAAAAAAGACATGAATTTTAATGGTCGCTACAAAAAATACGCAAAGGCGACCCACAGATTGACTAAAAGGCCTCCGCGTTTACCGCTTTTGATTATGGACGACTCAGATCTGCGCACATGGGAATGCCAAAATGTGAGTCACTCTTATTGCCCAGTTGCGAAAAATTCATTTAGGATGGGGAATATTGGGATTTTTTGCTCGGACATTTGCGTCCTCTTGCACGGCGTTTGAACGACTTCATTGGAAAATTGAACGAAGCGGGCGTGCAGGAGTACGAGATGCATTTCTCAAAGCTGTCCTTTCGCCTGAATGCAGAACTCATTGACTACCAATTGAGTTTAACTTGCGCGCGCACTTTATTTTTCGTTCAGTCAGCGCTGGAGCAATTGATGGACATTTTGGAGAAAGAAGTGACGGAGTTGCCTTCTACGCTACGATTTGCCGTGGTTCAAGACATAAAATACCAATGCAAGAACCACACAAGCCTATCAGATGCCGGTAGGAAACGACTGAACACATAGCCATACAGTCGATGTTAAGTGTTGAATTTCGACGATCATGGTGCAATGGCCGTTCGCGATTACTTTACTTTAATCATTTGTAAGCATCCGTACGGAGCTGAAGCCCGAAATGGTTTTAGGTCCGTGTGACGTCGTGAACAAAGAAAGACACAACAACACGCTGCCGAAAAAACTCGTTGATGCAATCAACGTAATTTTCAATTGCTCACAAACAGCGTAACACCGATGCATCTTCAGGCAATGCCGGAACGTTCGGAATTGCCCGGCAGACAGAGATCGGTATTCAGACAACTGCGTTCGTGGACGTCCGCTCGGTTTTCTTTTTTGGATAGAGCAAGACGACCTCGCCATCAAAATACTCAGCCTTCAGGTTCGACTGACTGAAAGAAGTGATTAAAACAACTCCACACTCCCTCCTCCGTCTTCTGTTCATTTCACGGTTGTTTCTCGCAATTCTCTCTCGCATCTTGTTTGTAATCGTCCCTTTCCTCTTCGTTTCGTGTGTTGAGAAGCAAGAAGAACAAAAAACTCGGCGGCGTTGATATTCGATTGAACAGGGGGAGAGTGAGGCGGAGAGTCAGAAGGGGCAAGAGAAAGACCAATTGCCACGATGAGTAGAACGGAAACTCAAGTGGACATCGGCCTCCCACTAGTGCGTTTTTTTTCGTTTACTCGTCGATCCGGCCGCTTGCTCGCAACGTGAGGCAATCCGCTCCTTGCGCACTTCCGCCGTTTCTTTTTTGAGGCCGATGCTCTGTGCCTAGAGCAGCTGGAGCATTCGTTCTGCGAGTCGAGAAAAGAAAGGAGTTCATTGAAGAAAAACGGAGAAGTTGCAGCCGCCCTCAACCCCAAATTCGAGCCGCAAAGCGAACGAACGAGTGAACGGAAAGAAGTGACCGACTGGTGATCAGCGTCAAGTGCCGCAAGCTGTCCGGCCGTCTGCAAACAAGAAGCGATCGTCGGAAAAAAGCGGACGAACCTCAACGGAAGGCAACGAACGACCACGTCCTCTTCGTTCTCGTCCCAAAACTTGGCCTGCCGCTCGAAAACGACGAGGTGCTCCGAACGAAGGCTGCTTCGCGCGAGGACTGCGGAACACAACGTCCATCCGGACGACCCCAAGACGCTCCATCGGAGAAGACGGAGGTCGAGAACGGCGGTCGTGTACCGCAGGGCGAATCCCGACGAGTAGACGAAGACGGCGTGGATTCTGCCCTTTGTTCCACTCGTGCTCATCGACGTCTGAAAGCAGCAATGAAGGGCGGTCGCTCAAGCACTCAAAACCCAGCCGTTCAGTTCGGAAGGCAGACGCGCCGCCTTCGTCTCCTTCTTTCGCTCGACCACGTCGAAGAAGCGAACGGAAACGACGTCCTCCTTCTCTAGCCACCAGAATTTTCCGTCGAAGAAGTGCGGGCGGCCGTTTGTTTCGACTTCCTCCTCTTCGATGGAGTGCACGAGTCGCAAGGCGGCGCTGGTCTCAGCACGCTCCAGCTCGTAGACGGCCGTCGATTCGGACGGGTGGCGGACGAGCAAGAGCGAATCGTCCAGCAGCTGCACGTCGTCCACTCCGCCCTCGAGTCGTGCGGGCTGCGGGTGGAGGGGCGCGTACGTGAGCGACTCAAAGTCCAAACAAAACAAATTCCAGCAACCGAACGCGCCGGCGGCCATCAGCAGCGTGTTCGCGTCGAGGACCTCCAGGACGTCCGCTTTCAACCCAATCGGCGGCGAGAACTGCTCGCCCACTGGCCGCAAGTGGCTGGAAAATGGGGAAATTCGGTTGATCGATAGAATTCGCTCACGTCTCTACTGCCCGAAACAAATCCAAGACCACGATCGTGCCCTCAAGCGCCCCTTTTGTCGCCAGGATGTACACGAATCGATCGTCCAGCCCTTTTATTGTGGCTTGATCGAACGAAGGAACCGCAGGAAAGCGGCTCGGTTGGCGCGCTTCCATTCGGAGAGGCGAAGAGAGACGAGTGGGTCGTTCGAGCAAAAATGCGCTCGAACCGCCCACCCGGCACTCCGTTGCCCGCGGGGAGTTGGCGAGACTGCGGGGGTTCGTTTTGAGCGCGCACCGACGGAATGCTCGCAGTCAATCGGGCGTTGATGTTCGCCCGCTCCCCCCGACGGGAGATCTCGACGGCGTACTTTGACCTTCGAGTTCAAAGGCGCAATCCGCTCGCTTCTTCGAGTTCGAAAGATCACGAAGAAATGCAGTAAGCAATTTCGGATTACCTCGTGGTCAAAACAAACGAAATGGCCGTTGATCCTCCTCGTTTCGTTTCTGCGAAGTGTAAAAGCGGATGAACGCGTGCCATTTCGTTGTTATCGCTCGATTTCGACCAATTTTAATCGTTCGAAACGGAAATAAGACGATTGAAGTCGCTCCGGCGCCCGCATTCTCCGCGAACCGAGCGGATTTGGCAGCGAGCGGAGCGGCGATAAAGCGGCCGAATTTCTGCGAGAATTGGGCGAATTCACGAATAAAAAGCCGTCCGAACACTCGGAATCCATCCATTCGAAGGGAAGAACCGGCAAGATGTTCTCCCTGCTCCTCTTCCTTCTCCTCTTCGCCCACGGGCCTCCAGCCGACGCCTCCTCCCCGACGGCCTACCCCTGCATTGACGGGCGGATCATGATGGCCATCGACATCTCCACAGAGCTGAGCGGCACGAACTTCGAGGCAACCATCAAATGTAGAGAGGAAATCAATCGATCGATCGTTGTTGCAGAAACAAATCAACTTTCTCTCGCACCAAGTGTTCACGGACGAGTGGACCGACCTGGACCGCTTCACGCTCGTTCAGTACGCGGAGTTCGCGTGGGAGCGGCCGTTCGGCGCCCAGGAGTTCGCCGTCGATGTCCGCAATCAACTGCAGGACGTCGTCCAGCACATGGAGCCGAACCTGACCCGCGCCTTCGAAACGATCGACTACTGGCAAAGCGAAGGAGCGAACGACGTCGTCCACCTCATCGTGTTCGTCTCGAAGATCGACCAGCAGATCGTCGATGCGAGCCGGCCGTTCGTGCAGCGCCTCCAGCAGAAGAACTACGAGCTGACTTTCGTGGCGCTGGGCGCACAACTCGAGTCCGCTCTCTTCTCCCAGTTGTCTCCGAATCTGATCCAATGGGACGTCGACCAACAGAACGTACCGACCGGGTGGAGCCAACACTTCTGGACGGCGTACGGGTGCGGTGACGAACGTGAGCTCTGTCTGCTAGACTGCGAGTGACTGCAAGCGGTTGGGTTGCAGCAAGTGGAAATATCACAGCAACTCCGGGCGGCTTTACGTGCCCCACAGAGACGTCGCCGCTGCCGATCACGTACGCAACCGGCTGTAAGTTTAATCCGTGTAAGCTCAATCGTTATCAATTGCTCGATTAGCTACTCGAACGCCCAAGTCTTCGTGCCAAAAAGAGACCATAGCCGTGATGCAAGATACCAGCGGGACTTCATTGCAGATTCAAGA
This sequence comes from Aphelenchoides fujianensis, assembly GCA_024699865.1. Taxonomy (NCBI): domain Eukaryota; kingdom Metazoa; phylum Nematoda; class Chromadorea; order Rhabditida; family Aphelenchoididae; genus Aphelenchoides; species Aphelenchoides fujianensis. The sequence goes on along the minus strand of JAMPIO010000068.1, from coordinate 56,859 downwards.
TTTCAAAGTTAGTATTCGCTAATTAATGTGTCGCAAATCTTTAACTCCAGGGCAGCCTCGATTTTGTTCAGCACTTGCTCTATTACCGACTCTACGGCAACATCGAGGGGTTCTGGTGGGGCTACTACAAAAATGATCGTTCCTCCATCTGGGACGTGAGCGGCTACACGCCGCAGCAATTTGATCAATGGATGGACGATCTGTGCGAACAATACGTGAATGACGCGACGCTACTCAAGTAAGCAAACATTCGAGACAATTCATCGATTGCTTTAGGGCTTTGACCAACGCCGACCTCCTTTCACTTGTGGACTCAACAAGTGGACCGATCACTTTAATCGTGTTCATCTCTCGAATGGACGACGGCATCGTTGCGGACTGCAGCCAGGCAGCGGCAACCCTGCGGGCGAAAGGCGTTCGTGTGGTCCTCATTGCGTTGAATCCCAATTTGGACACGGAACTGATGGCCCAGCTGACGGGAGATCGCGACACGGTTCAGTTCTGGAATCCGTCGCAGCAAGCAGAAATCTCCGATTTTCAACGTTGGTTCGATTACTCAGTCGGATGCCACGTTGAAGTGGGCGCCCAGCACGGCACTCAATTCTTTATGCTACTTGGTTTTAGGAGCCGTTCATCCCGTGCCGAAATGAAGGCGGGCTTCAAATCAACTTGGTTTTTGAGCTGAGCCGATATAGCTTTACGAACGATCAGGCTATGGTATTTTTGACCGGACTAACAACCGCATGTCTTTTGTTTGCAGCGCATCCAGAAATTCTTGTCAACGGAATTTTTCGACGGCTGGAACCATCCCGAAAGACTAGTTTTAATGTTTTACTGCACGTACCGTCAAAATTATTATTCTCCCGGTACTTTCACAAACTACAAAGACGTCACTTCTGTGATTGCTGACCGATATAGCGGTCTCAGAGACAATTGCGGGACTGGTGGAGTTGCGTAGTAAGTACCGCAAGCTGACCTATGCATAATTTTTTGACCTTTCTTTCAGCGCAATGTATTACCTTGCAGCATCTTCAAACGTTCGTTACGGCATCAACTACTACCGGCAAGCATACGTCGCGTTTGTCGGCAGTTTGAGCGACGCGGACGTTCGGGAAATTTCGGTGGCGGCGCCGTACTTGCACGGCAATCTCACGGTCGTTGCTTTGAACAACGATGTAAAGACAACAGCCACAAGTGCAGGACTGAACGTGATTGACTGGACCGACCCGACGGCGAGCGCGCCGGTCGACTGGAAGCAGAAATTCTGGACGGCGTTCGGCTGCGGTAAGTTCCGTTCAATCAACCGAAATGCTCGTTCGGATTGCAGCTGGAAATCCACCAAGTGACATGTGAATCGTTCGGAATGTTGCATCCTCATACTCAAACGCTTCTGCACACTCTGCTTTTGTAGTTGAGTAGTCAGTCAATAAACAACCTTTAATCGCCTGTTAACATCGTCTTCGCCTTTATCTTAGACTTCTTCACGACTTTGACCGAAAAAAACAAGCAAACGGAAAGAACTCCATTCAATTTATTCGAACTCAAAGCCTTGAATCCCACGCGTCGTCTTTTGTGGGGACCAGCAAGTCGCCGTTGAAAAAGCTTGGCCGCTTCGCATCCAGCGACGTTTCGTTGCCTTCCGACAACGAACACTCTTCTAGTTCTTCTACCTCCTCGTCGATATCAGCGTATTGGTAGTAGAATCTAGGCCAACAAAGAATGAGTGAAGAATTCAGGCCACTGCACTCACACGGCCATGAATCCGAAGATCACGATCACGGCGAGCATGAGGGCGGCGTAAATGAAGCAGACGGTCGCTGCGTTCATGTTCCGGAAGAGAATCGTGAAAATCACGATGCACGTGTCGCCCACGCCCATCGTCACCAAATAGAAGCCGCCCACAATCGACTTCATCGACGGGGCGGCTTGCGTGTACTGGAACGGCAATCAAATGAAGCAGCATCAATTAAATGAGTGCAACAGTAAGAGAAGACTCGCAACTCCCGCGCTCACCGAAAACTCCAGTCCGGGAATGGCGAACAAGACCTCGGCGGTCGTGATCACGACGATCTGCGGGATCTGCCACAGAATAGAGAGTCCGTTGTCCGGCACCACGCGGAACTCGTGACTCGTTGGCTGCAAACAACGAGCGATCAATCGATCGGTCAGTTGATATCAAGCAGTCTCTCTCGAGGACTCACTGCATCGAAGCTGCCGGTCAACGACAGCATGTACACGCCGCCCTGCTCCAGCCGCTCGAATCGAATGCCCGGGTATGTGGCGTTCATCTCATCGGCGATGCGCGGAGTGCCCTGCACGTAGTACAGCCTCCAACTGCAATCAATGGAGTGAATAAAACAAACGAATGGACGAGCGAACGTTCCAGGCCGAATCGGCTTCGTGTCGAAGACGGAGGCCCCGTGCTCCGAGTCGTTGCGTTTTGTCACGTACGGAAAGTCGCCGATCAAATCGGAAGCCGCCTGTCCGCCGTCCGTGTAGTTCCGGGCAAAGAGGTAGAAATCGGCCGGTTCTTTTGGGTTGCAGGGCTTTTTGTCGGTCGTCTTTTTCTCCCGGCAGAAAGCAAAATTCCCGTCGTAGTTCTTGTCTGTGGCGATCGTGACGCTGGAAGCGGAGGTGAGAAGCGGGAAAAGAATTTGGATGTTGCTTCAACTGTTAGGAGATAAAGGTTTGAATGACTCGCCAAGCAGTTCAAACATGAGCCTACAGCATAAAGTGACAATCGATTGTTTTAATGCTTTCTCCCGTCTCGACCTCTGGCCACTCCGCCCGCCCGTCGCTTCGTCTGCCCGCCGCCTAAGAAGAAAGCAACGGCGCAGCACACGTCCGTTCTTCACCCCGTCGCTTCACCGCTCGCTTCAGTGAACGGAGTGTGTTCGTCCATACCTCCTTGAATGCACTCGAACCCGTCAGATCTCGCAAGTTAAGCAAGGGTGGGCCCGATCAGTACGTGGAACGGAGACGTCCTTGGAATCTCGGGTGACGAACGCATCTTTTTTGCCCTTCGCATCCTTTTTGCACTCACCCGCTTGCAAACGCTCCGTTGCCGCCGGTCGGCTTCTCGGCGCTCACTGGCGAAAGGAACATCCCGTGCTGGCTGACGTGGACGAAGAAGATCTGCCCGTGGGTCACGTTGAAGGTCGCCCTTGTGGGCAACACGTCCGGGAAGCAGTTGGCGCCCGAAAAAGCGAAGCTGAACGCGACGCTCCCTTTCGGCACGTCGAAGAGCTGCCGGTCGTTGTGCGTGTTCTCCAGCGACTGCAAACAAAAAGGGTTAGCGGGATGAAATGGCGCGCGGTGTTGAGTGGAAAGCGATAGATCGTCTTCTTTTCATGCTTGCCCCCGCTTACCGCTCCCGGTGGAATAAACGCCGTTCGATCGTCGACCGTCGCATTGATGCTGCAGTCGGGGAGTGTGTTCATAACGGAGACGTACGCGCGGCCAGGGGGTGGGAGGATTGCCAACGTTTTCTGAAGACAACGGTCAGCAGTGGAGAGTAGGCGTGACTGCTGTTCAACGAAAACGCACGTTGACTTCCGTCTGGGTCAAGCCGCAAATCACGAACGCCAACGAGGCCAACAGCCCGCCCACGACCATCTTGCGGAGAGGACTGCAAGCAGACGATGAGCAGAGTACAAATGAACCGGCGACTCACGTGAGCGTGACGACCTTCCGAGCGATCGGATAGACGACTCCCTACAATCCTCATCGATTTTCCACTCAAACGATCTCACTCACTTCAAAGAGCGGAATGAAGGCGAGGATCAAGAAGGCGTTCAGGGTTCCCATCTGATCGGGCAGCAGCAGCGTGGTGCCCCACAGCCGGCAGTTCATTCGAATCGCCTGCAGATTCCAGACGGAGCCCTGCTGGTCGTAGAGGGCCCAGAACATCGGCAGCGGCAGGTACCTACAAATGATTAATGGATGGAAGCTAAAGGAATGAGCGCACATGATCAACACCCGGAAGAGCGACTTCACGTCCTCCACGAATCTCGCCTCCGCACACGCCGACTGGTCGTGGCGACGGCGTTTCAGCGATTGACAAACGGGTGATCGCTGGCAACTGAAAGCAGGAGAAATAATTCAAGAATAGCGGAAAGGAGGCACTCGTGTTCGGTCAACGCGTGGTCCAACCAGTGGGCTTTCGGTTCGGACGAGCGGAACTTGTGGCCGATCGCTCGCTAAAACATTAAGTGTAAGGAAAGCGCGGCAATGCCAGGAAGACTGCGAGGATTTGTCAGTGCGCGTGAGATCAATAAAACGAGTGGACTTACAGTGCACAGCCGCCAAACATCAGCGAAGACGTTCGAAGTCGTGGGTTTCTTCTTGTACCAGGGCGAGCCCAGCATGAAGACGACTGCAAGGCGGAGTGATCAGCTTCTCATCAATCCTGCGTGCTCGCCTGTTGCTGCGATCATCAAGGCGGCGGACACTCCGAACGCGAGCGGATAGCACGAGTCTTGGCCGAGGCAGGACATTGCTGCAAACACAATAGAAAGAGCGACAAAATCTTGCCCGCTCACACCGAAAGATGGGCGAGACGTAGGTGGAAACCATGCCGCCGATGTTGATGCAAAAGTAGAAGACGGAGAACCAAACGGCGATCATTTTCGTCTCCCACGGATCGAACTGATCGCCGCCGAACGGCGAGACGCACGGTTTGATGCCGCCGGTGCCCAACGCGATGGCGAACAGGCCGGCGAGGTCGACCCACGGGTGGAAGCGAGAGCCCGAGTGTTCGGCCGTTGCGAACGCCAACACCAGCTGCCCGGCCGCATGGAGGAACGAGACGTAGAAGATCGTGCTGGACGGAAGGTGGGTGGGCGGTAGTCATAAGGAGAACTCACTTGAACTTCCCCACGTACCCGTCCGCAAGAATCGAGCCGAAGATCGGCGAAAAGAAGCACAACGCGCTGAACGCGTGAAAGAACGTGGTCGAATAGGCGTCGCCAAATCTCAGCACGTTCACCAGGTACAACGTCAACACGGCTGCAAGCAACAGTGGAGTTAATGAGTTGGTTGGAGGTTAGACGAAACGTTTCTTGTCACTCTGCTTCCCAACCCCCGCTCACTTCGCATTCCGTAGAAGGAGAACCGCTCGCAGAACTCGTTGGCCAGAATGCAAAACGTGGTCATCGGCCATTTGCGGATTATCCCGCCCCACGAGGTCGTCGCCTCAGGATGGGCGGGAGGAGCCATCTGGAGCTCGCCAGGAAATTCCTGCCCACTTTTTGATCCTACGGGTGATCCCAGCGGTACATCGCTCAAGCGGGAATCTGAGAAGACAAACGAGTAAGCAAAAGGTCCCGTGAATTTAAATGGGGGAGCTCACCTGTTTCAAAGCTACCTTCCATTTCTTGGTGAGCAGCGTGTTGCCGATAAACAGAAACGAATCCGGAAGTCAGCCGTCGAATGCCGCTCAAACGCCCGCCGCTCGTCGAGTTGCCGCCGAAAAGAATCGAAGCGGGATCAACGGAGCAAGTGGAAACGGGCGGGCTGATAACGAGCGCTCTCCGCACCCTTCCGTTCTTTGTTCCTTTTGGTTGTGCTCCGTTTGTTCGCTTTCCCAAAGAGCCGAACAAAGGGAGTGATGATAGTCGAATAGAACCGTTAAAAAGGTCCAAGTGGAAAGCGGGCTAGCCACTTGGGCTTGCAAATATCTATCATTTATTTACTGCTCGAACCCCGCTACTACTACGGGGATTCAAGCAGGCCCTGCCGAGATCGCGTTTGCAGTGATGGAGAACAACGGTTTAGGTCCAATGACTTCCACGCGGTTTCCCCGAAACATTCGAGAGAAAGGTCGAAATAGGTAGAGGCGATACGGCCGCACAGAAAAGATCAAAATAAAAAAGTCCACAGTTTGATGGGAGGAGGAAACGAAGAGGGAAAGCAAAAACCAATAGTTGGAGCGAGGGATGGCAAAGAAAACGAGTGCAAGACAGGTCATAAAGGGAACGGCCATCGTGAGCCACGTGCCGGCCACCTGGGCGGCACACGACTTCAGCAGCATCACCTGGAGGCGGAAGGTCTTCGCATGAAAGACGGTCTTTCTGCTGTGCAACACGAGAGCCGAGTAGAAGAGGACGAACATCTCAAACAAGATGGCAAGAACTGCGAGAACAAAGACAGCAATCATTCGCAGTTCGATGTCAGTTCGACTTGTAGACAAACAAATCAGCGAACTCTCTTTAACGAACAGGTCTCGCATGACGGGGCTCGTGGACTCCAACGTCCGGCGATTGCCTTCGGTCTGAGCCGCGTTTTGGAAGACAACCAGCTAAAAATGGGTAGCGGCTGTTAAAACTCGTACTCTACGTTAAACTCACTAGACCCGCGGCCTCGGCTACGAAAAAGAGAACTATTTGCAAGTAAGGAAATGTTTGATGGTAGAGCGTGGCGATCGTCGACGACTCGCCCAGCGAGGCCATCTAAATTTACATTTAATGAGGCAAAACAATAAAAGGGCTTACCGATCGGTGGAATAAACAGATAATCAAAGCACCGGTCTTGGCAACACCGCAGAACACAATCGCCGCCACGAACCACCGCATCCAGTCGGCCGACTCGTAGCGGAAGACGAACGAAGCCGAGTAGAAACAGAAAGCCGGCAGGACGGACACTGGATGCATCAAACAGAGAAAAAAGTCAAAAGCGAAGTTCCACAGCACTTGGTTGAGCAACAACCACTTGTAGGTCAGCATCGTCTTTGGCGAGGCCTTGAGGATGACGAACACCAACGCTCCTGCTGTGAGAACGCTCGAAGCGAGCATCACGTGCTGCGCAATGGAATAGACGTAGATCTCGTGCTCCGTAAGGATCCCGTCGGCCACGGCTCGTTCGAACTCCGCATCGGGCATCAAGCGAGTCGAATGGAGTCTTTAACGAAATAAAGTCAAGGGCATGAAGCGGAGTGTGAGGGGCCGAATAGCGGCAGGTAATTCAGTTGCGTGTCTGCTTGCCAACTCTCGTTTACACCTGCTCGTGGTTTGTGAGCATTGGACTTTGTAAGAGACGGGCTCGTCTCTTGCACTCTCTCTTCTCTCTGTCCCGCCCCGTTCGATCCGCACGCCCCGAGTGTATAAAAGCCGCCTGCCCCGATGAATAAACAAGAGTCAAGCCGTCAGTCGTGAGCGAGCGAGCGGCCGGGCGGGGAGCGGGCGAGGGGGAAGACCGGTGGGCGAGAAAGCGAAAAGCTAGGAGTTTGTGGCACGAATGAGGAATCAACTTGGAATGACGGCTGGAAGAATGGGCAACCCCAGCCGATCATTTAACTACTTCACACGCAATTCGAACAGACCACCTTCTGTTCCCGTGATCTTTGAATGCTGACAGGATTGCACCTGCAGTCAGTCGTGATTCGTTTGAGTTTGGCTCCAATCCGCGACTATCCATCTCACTTTCTGCCGTCTTATTCATCGTTTTGCCACCATCTGCGGTTTTTAGAATAATTTATCAAGCACAAATTGCAATACAGTGCGCAAAACTAGCGGTAGGGGATGGGCGTCATGTTCGCGTACAAAGACGGAAGGGAGGATCTTCCGGCCGCACTCGCTGCTCATGAGCCCGTGGAATCCCTCTGGTCCGTCCGCGTCCAGCCGGCTCTTGCGGAGTGCATCGACGGCTAGACGGAGAAGCGAGTCGGACGCGCTGAAAGCAAACATACAGTTCAAATGCGAAACTAAAGGGCTCACCGGAAGAGCAAGCGGTAGATTTTCTTCTCGGGCTGGCCGCGGTTCCACGTCACGAGCAGCAGGCCCTCGTCCTCTTCACTCTCCGCATTTCGCATCGGAGACACGTGCTCGTAGACGCGCGGAATGACCGCCAACTTCTCCCACCGCAGTCGCTCCAGGTCGCAGTGGAAGAGGGCCCATCGGGAGGGATCGGTGGGTGAGTAGCCCATGAGGTACGCGTGCCCGTTCGACCACCACAAATCGTTCCTTCCGCCCTGGAATGAAAGAAGTCAAGAGTTGTTGTCTCGAAACTCACCTCTCGACCGACCTGGCAGCCGGCGATCTTCCGCTTGCTCCACGCACCGCTCGTTGTGTCGAACACGTGCATCGTGGCGTACGCGGAGGTCGCACAGCCGAACAACGAGCGGCCGTCTCGGCTTCAGCCGAAGGTGAACTGAAGGCGGGAGGGCGGCCCTTGGCGGCGGCTCACAAGCAAGCTCGCAGTGTCGACGTTCAAGCGAAGAATGTGCACGTGGTTCGATTGGTGCCTCGACACCCACAGCTTGCGGTCCACCGCCGTCCCCGTGATTTCGGCGAACGCGAAGGGCGGACGCACCAAGCTGGACAGCAGCCTGATGCTCTTGAAGCTGCTCTCTTCGACGGAGAAGCGGAGCAACCAGAGATTCGATCGGGCGATCGCAATGATCGCAGTCGGGCTGACGACCACGAAGTCGTCAAAGCAGCCGTAATGAGAGCTCTTTGAGGTGAACACTCTAAACGAGAATGAAGAACGGCTGGAAAGGACGTACTTTTGAGTGTCACGGAGAAGGTCCACCACTACGATTCGGTAGCCGACTCGGCACAAGCAGTACGCGTAGCGCCCCTCCGACGAGAAGCGAACGTCCGTGGCTCTCTGAACGAAGGGGGATGCAAAGGAGGAAGAATGAGGGCTCACGCTGTGGGAGAACTGGTTGTAGACGTTCCTCTCGAGCGAACAGTTGGTATCCGAATCGCCCTTTAAACGTTTCGCCGCCCTTTTGTTCTCCAGTGGACGACGTTGGTAAATCAGAGCGTCTCTCGCTGCCTCGTCGTTCACCTGCGTTCTGTTCTGTCCGATTATTCGATGCGCTTTATAAAAGGGCAGTGCAGCAGATAGAAGACCAGCGCGCAGTTGTCGAGTTGAAAAAAAGAAGCTGGCGAGTTGGCAGCCGTAAAATAACCAATAATTGGTGGCTGCAAAATCGAGATCTTGTGCGCGGCTTCCAAACGACGTCCACAGCGATCTTTTTCGACAGAAATGGTGGGCAGCGAGCCGAGGTTGACGGGAGTTCTCGCCACGCCCAACGAGAAAACCTATGCAAGGGCCTACTCTATGTCGTGCAAGCGTTTGTTGTCCGCATGCTCGCGCGCAAGCCGGTCAAGCGGTCCGTAAGCGGCTGAACGAGCGACAAGGAAGCGAGCATCGCTCATGAGTGTGTGCGCGAGAGAGCGGCTGAAAGATTAAAGTTCGTCAACCGCTCGACGAGCAGGACTCCCACCGGGGCGCTCGAGCGACCGGCGATCTTGCGGCTAGTCGGGGCGGCGGGTGGCTCGAATGCGCGCGGAGGGGCGGCGGAGTGCGCACAGCGGGAACACACGAGCGGGCGCGTTCATTCGTGCTGCTGCCTGCTCGTTGGGCTGCCGGCTTGCTTTCCGCTCGTGCAATGGGGGTCCAATGCAGTACGGCCGCATCGATTGACGAGTTGAAATTTTTGGGCGCCCACCAACGACGTCAATTGTTCGGGAGCAAAATCGACCTTCTCAAAGCATCATCTACAAATCAAAATTTGCTGGAAGAGCGAAAGGTCCCTTACAATCAGTTTTGTGTTCACGTAACTTTAATTTGATGTTTTATTTATAACATCGATTGTTTAGAACTCTAATCAGGTGCGTTTTTCGAGCGACGGCCGTTACGCTTATGCCTTTTCGGAGTGGGGCGCGCATATTTGTGTCGTCGACCTGATCCGCAATGCTCAAATGTGAGCTTAATTTTTTGCTTGTAACCATGTAATTTTGACTTTGTAGCACTTACATCTCCAGCGATCTTTCCTGTCCGACCGTTCAGGATTTTGTGGTCGTGAATCCGAAAACAATCGTCGTAAATTCTTTTTTCGCTTTGTGGTTGCTACGGTTGCGCCCCGAATATAAAACTTTTGATTGGACTGTACTTGAAAAACGAGAAACTCGGTGGACCTCTTACGCGATCACGGCCGTCAAAGGAGCAGATGTTGACGTCAAACGAACGGTGCTTCGAGAAGGATGGCATGATCCGATTCGATTTGTTCGCCTTAACATCGACGAAGAGAGCCTGGAAGTCGGCTGGGAAGAACAACCCAATCATCAATTGCTTTCTTGCGGTTTTGGACAAGAGGGCCGATCGCTGTACGGACTTTCAATCTATTTGGATGAACTGGAACGCTTGTACCGGTTTGACATCGAAAAAAGAACGTGGACCGAACACCGGCTGATTGGTGACTTTAGCAAAGACGTAAGACGTGTTTCATTCTTCAAGTTATGCGCTTGATTTTTTCAGTCTAATTTCCGATCGCCGTTTTGGTCGAACAAGCACGCGTACGTCTGCGTAGCGAACAGCGCTTTCGAATTTTCCATCTATCGCTGTAATTTCGAGCAACTCGTTTGGCAAAAGCTGCCGCTTGCCGTCGGCTGCATCGACCGCATTTACCCAATTCCGAATGCGGAAACTGGGCGAGACGATGAGCTCCTGCTTATTAACCAAAATAAAGATGACAAGGCTACAGAGGTCTACCGCGTGCTCTTTAAGTGAGTTTCTTCCGCCTTCCCCGACTACTTGCTTTCATTACAGCACGCCCGACTCGCTCCTCCGCCTCGCAGTGGACGCACTCCGCAAGAGCCGGCTGGACGTGGACGGACCGGCGGGCTTCCACGGGCTCATGAGTAGCGAGTGCGGCCGGAAGATCCTCCCTTCCGTTTACCCCAACATGACGCCCATCCGCCGCCTCTGATCGATCGAATAAACTCTTGCCGTGAACAAAAGCGAGGGCATCCAACGGAGAGCAGAAGGCGGGCTCGACGGCCGGGCGGATCGTTGGAAGGCAAATTTAAGCGGCAAACTAGGAGAATAAATTCAAAGAAATTTCGTACTATCCAATCATCTGCTAGGAATTACAGCAAGACGTATTTTTGATCGAACACTGACAAAAACCCCTCGAATCAACGAAAGCAGAAGTATCGGCCACGAAGCGGCGAGTCGGCAGCGTCTTCCAAGCTTGAGCGGGCGGGAGAGAACGAGAGAACGAAAAAGAAGCGTTCAGCCCCCCGCCCCGCACCACTCGTTTTGTTTGCCTCTGGCGCTTCTCGCCGCTCGAACGATCGGCGTCGCGTTCCTTGCGTTCGCGTAAATAAGCGCTTTTCCTCCAATTTTTGGGTTCTTGTTACGTGTTCTTGCTAATCGCCGAATGGAGGGGTCATTATGCCGTGCAGTCGATGTCGTCGAAAATACGACCGCTTATTTCTCGCTATAGAATGTCCGTTTCGGGAAGCTGGTGGAGGGGGCAGTTTGCGTTCAATTAGGAAGGACTTTCGGGTCAGAATCCGCAGTACGCTTGGCAGGCTGTAAGTTCCTAATTAATGTCCAATCTATAAGGATTTTAGAGAAGTTTACGCGTGTTCCTGTTCGTGCTTCTTCTCGGCGGGGCCTACGCGAACCACCGGATTTGCAACGAGGTGGACACACTTCCCGTACGCAACGAAGACGGCACCAACGCATTGTGGCCCATAGTGAGTCCGATTTCGTTTGATTGAATGCGCTGTGTTCGTTTAGAAGCTGTTCTTTCCGTCCACCACCGTCCTCTTCTACGGCGAGAAGGACGAGTGGGAAGACCGGTTCGTGGGCGCGCTGCTCTTCTCTCTCGTCCTGCTCTCGTTGTTCCTCGGCCTCTGCTTTCAATGCTGGCCGCTGGTCGTGCCGATGCTCGTGCTCATTGGTTCGCAGCCCTCGAGTTTCCCGAGTGCAATCGCTGTTTAGGTGCACTGGTGCTCGTTGCTCTTATCTCGTTGCTTGTGTCGATCGCCAAACTCGTGCACGTGTGGAAGAATCCCAAAGAGATGGGCGACTCATGGGATTTGTACTGTGGGATCTGATCTACATGTTTGTTCCCACTTTCTTTCTGATTGTTGGCGCGGTGCTCGTTTTCCTCGGCGTCCACCTCGAAATGCAGAATTCGAGAAGGGTCCGCTCAAACGACACCCGCACGAATGGCCACTTGTTGGAGGCGTGGACGTAGTTGCTCGTTGATTCACTTTGTTAAAGCACCTTCCTATCGGGTTACGATGCATCTTTTGTTTGTGCTGCTTTTAATTGAGTTTCGTGCACCGCAAAGGAAAAAATTTTCACTCGATGATCCAATCACTTTATGACCGGTTCTTATGCCAACAAACGAGGTCACCTGTCGAACGGTTCAGAGATTGTGATTCGTTGGATGAAACTGAGGGCGACGGTGAAAGAGAGAAACTGACAGAACGAACTCGACGACGTTTTTCGACCAGCCGCTCGATTCGGCCAATGAAACTCATGGCTTTCAAAACGGCTCGAACTTGGCGCTACCCGCCCGCTCGTCTCTCCGGGGCTTTAAAGCCACAATTTTTCCCGGTTTTTGAGTATTTTTCAAAGTGTCGCTTCTTGCAGAACAAACCCCGCTCTTCAAACGTGTCATTCAGTTCCGTTTCAAAGACCGGGGATTGGCGTTGAGTCGGAATTCGACGACTCAACGCTTTTCTTGTCGCCCGCTTTAGGAGTGAACTTTCGAAGCAGAAGATTTGCGTCGGCTTGTCGCCTTCTCACTGATAAAAGTTGTCGCCTCGTCCGGGTTCTCACGGCTAATCCTCGTCTTTTGACGCAAAGAGAAGTTGAAGATGCGCCAGCCAGACAAGTGCCGCTAAAAGGTCGCGGTTTTCAAAAGTTGTAGCTAACGAATTGTCTCTACCTATTCTCCATGCGAGCTGCTTTTTATTTATTGAACCTCATTGCTTACCTTTTCCCATCCTGGTGCACATGCCCGACTGTCTCCGCCCAAGTACGCACAGCGCTGTTCTATAAAGTGAGTCGCCTTTCCACCCACTTTTAAAAGCGAGTTGAGGATTATGTCGCGGTCAGAGCGGAGATCGGCAGTTCGGAGCAGTCGCTGGAGCTCGCCTTTTCCACCGTCTTTTCGGGCGTGATCCTCTTCGAAGATCCCTGCACGTTCCCCGCTGAACGATGCCCTCGCTATTGCTCTGACGATAAGCGATGGGATCAATCCCCCACTCGTTCTTGCTGCAGAGGACTTCGGCCCGTTGCTCTGTCCGCTTCGATGCGTGCCGTTCAAGAAGGCGCACTTGTTCAGGGACTGCTGGAGAACCGACCTCGAAATCATGTACAACGTCTACTACCGACCAGAACGTCCTGTTGCTCAATTGGGCGAGTGGAAGGCGGAGCTGCTGACCGGCTTGCGGCTAGAGGGCCGCGTGTTCGCCGACCGGATCGCCTTCCACGACAACGCGAGTTTGGGCGACGACTCGGCGAGTGCGTTCGGCTTCCGGTCGGTCGAGATGGTCGTCGCCAAGGTGGTGGACTACAAGTGAGCGGTGGGTGCTTCCGATCACTCAACAGAGGACTCCAGGGCTTCGGACTCGCTGAACGGCGTGCCGGGCGGCTTCTTCGGCTTGGCGCCCGGCGAGCGGAACCTCATCGTTCAGGCCCACCGGCAGGCGCTGATCGACCGCCCGCTGGTGGTCGTGGGCGAGGGCGTCCTCTTCTTCGGCGGCTTCCCGTCGGACGGCGCGTGCGGCCCGTGGACCCACCTGCCGGCCTTCGCGGACTCGTGGGCCGTGCGGGCGGATCGAATGGACTTCTTGGGCCACTCGCTCCACCATCCGATCGTTCGTTCCCCCGTCCAGCATCTCCTCAAGCGATCGTTCAGGTCCACTTCTCCTCCGACATCTCGCTCGCGGCGGTCTTCTACCTGCCGACCAGAATGCTCGACCGACTGCTCAGGGCGGGCGTCCTGCGCAAGAGGATGAGCGAGTCGGGCGGCAGTTTGGTGTACGTCGTGAACTGCTCGACGGACACGACCGCGCGCTTCCTGCTCGGCGATCGGGCCTTCGACTACGGCCTCTTCGCGGAGCAGAGGGGACGCGGCTGGTGTGAGTTGGCGATCGATTCGGTCGACTTCTTCCTCCAAACACGCACTCAATCCACGTACACGAACACCCCGACCGTCGTGCTCTCTTCCAATCTGTTCGATCAGTATTGCGTTGCTTTCGACTATGCGGAGAGTCGCATCAGTTTGGCCGTCAAGAACGCGACGGACGGCGGACGATGACGAGTTGTCTGTTTGGTGCGAATAAATCCGGTGGTTTCTCGTGTTGCGTCTTTCTCTTACTCGAACAAACGAGCCTGCTTATCGCAGAGCGAAGCGATGGGCGGGTCGTCCGCCGCCTCTCGCCGTTTTTCTCCCGGCTCTAAGCACCAGTGCACATCTTCTGCCCAACGATGCGGCCGTTTCTCTTGTTCTTCTTGATCACGGGAAGCACAGCGAGCCTGCTGTACAACGTCGTCCAGCTCACCGACGGGGGCGATCATTCGAGTCCGCAGTTCAGGTGAGTGGCTGCGTGTGGATGATACTTGGTCAAACGGGTCGTTGGTTATGTGACGAGTGGGAGACGGGAGAAGCGGTTGAATCGGAACTTCTTTTACCTGCTTGAGAACAGGTGTTGTTTATTACTTACTCGTTTCTGTTTTGTCCAGCGTCTCACATCACCCTTCTTTGTTCAGCGAGGACGGCACACGGGTCTTCTTCACGGCCAAGGGCGGCCCGTACGAGACGCAATGCCACCACGTCTACAGCCTTCCGCTGTCCGCCGGCCCCGTTCGGCCCGTCTCGCTCTTCTCCACGGGCCTCGGCGAGGAGAAGGGGCGCGTCTACGAGAAACTCGTGCTGCCCGACGGCGCCTGGGAAGTCGACTACGACAGTGAGTTCCTTAGAATTGATTGGTGGACTGCTCGTTGCAGCCTGGCTGATCACTTCGACCACTGCCGCTGGCGTACGTTTATGATCGCGTGGGGATGGGACTGGATGTCTTGGTGGGCTAGTGGCGAAGACAATTGATTAGCGGACATTCACTTCGTTTCTCCACTGAACCATCGCATCCGGGCGTTCAGCCGTCAACTTTATGGTCGCTTGCAGGCGTTGCGGGACGCTCAAATGGCCGACGACTTCTCCGAAGCGGCTCTCTGCCCGCCGTCCCCGTGCAACCGAAGGGATCTGGACGACGCAATAAGGACTGCTTGTGAGTGGGAAGGGGATACTGGTTGACTCGATGCTCCTGAGAAAGCCGGGCGGTGAAAAGAAAGGGCTGCCCGCTACCGATTGCTCGAGTCGATCAATTCCCCTACCCACTCGTTCAGGCGCCTCCCCTCACGAGGAGCGCTTCCCGTCCGAAGTGCCGGCCGGCTTCTTTGCGGGGCGACTCCACGAGCTGCCCGCCGACTTCGAGTGGGGCGCGTGGCTGTTCGCCGCCAAGAAGCTGCGAGTGGGAACGTTCGCGGACGCCGCGGGCGTTCGGCTCTACTTTCGGAATCACAGCGAGACGGTGAGCGCAAGAAATATTCGTTCTTCTCCGCTCACTCGCTTCCCCGCAGTTCCGTTTTGAGGTGCCCGGCTGGGTGGGTGACTTCGATGCGGTCGACACCCGACCGGACAGTCCGCTCCTCTTCCACGGCGTCCGGCTGCCGGCGGAGCGACGAGAAGCCGCTCGGTTCGTGCGAGAGCTCAGCGAATTCATTGCTTTCTCTTGTTCAGCGCCGGCATCCTCTCGTTGGAAAATGCGGCGATCTTCCGCACGACGTTCGCCGAACTGCGCAACGGGAGCTTCTCGCTGGACACGCCGCTCGTGGAGGACGCCGACCACTCGCTCCTCGACCCGAAATTCGTGCGGGACGGCAGCGGCCGCTTCTTCTTCACCCGATTGGACACGCGGACGGGCGAAACGGCCATTTGGCTGCAGGATGGCGAGCAGGAGGCAGGCAGAAGGTGGATGATCCGCTCACTTGTCGTTCAGGTCCTCGTGCGGGACGGGGCGAAGCAGATAGACACCATTCGGCTGGACGGCATCGACTTCGTGACCTTCGTTGCTCGAGACGGCTGCGGAGAATTCCAGGTGTTCCTCGCGACATTCGGGCAAAATGCGACGTTCCCCTTCCTAACAGGTAATTAGTGGAAGGAGTCGCCTAATTTTATTTCTTTGCAGTCCAACCACAAGAACTGTCCTTTCTGTCGATGTTCATTCGAGACCCCACGGTCCTCTACACACAGCCACTCTTTTTCCCGGACATTGATGAGCTGACCATCAGGCAAGCAGAACAGAAAGCAGCAAGGAGAATTCTTTTCAGTAGCGACGGCAAGACGATCCTCTTCACAGTGGCGAGCGAGGGGCAATACTTCTACAAGAAGGCAAGTTCTCATTACCTCCTCCTCCAACCACTCTCGCTCAGCTGTTCCGCATGGAAATCAACGACGACTCGAGCAGTTCGGTGCAAAAGTTGAGCGCCGGCGTCTCGTCTTTCGAGTCGCCGAGATTCTTGGGGACGACGAGCAGGCGGACTTTCTCGTCGTTTCGAGCATCGCCAACTACTCGGTGAGCGTCTAATGAACGCTCTAATCTCACCCTTAAGCAATGCTTCGACGACCCCGACCGCGACGAGTGCGTTCAGAAGCCGACTTTTCCGTGCGGCGAGGACATTTGCAAGGGATGGTCCGACGAGTTCGCGTACCTCTCGCCGGCCAGCGAGCTCTTCCGTATGAACCGCTTCGGGACGCTCAAGCAGCGGCTGACGAACAACGAATGGTTCGACGGAGAGCCGGCCGTCTCGCCCGACTTCCGGCGGGTGGCGTTCGCGAGCAATCGGGACGGCGACTACGACCTCTACCTCGCCGATCTGGACGACGTGGACAATCCGCGAAGGGTAAGGGTGTGTAGGGGTGATCTGCAGGTCGGGGGCGAAAGAAGAGGACTGCCGGCTAGATCGGTTGTCTTGTCGACTACCATTGTGAATTCTACGCAGTCAAAGTTTCCGTTGAATGCCCAGCCACCCTCAGAATCCTCCACAATTCCTTTCATTTTCTGCAGCTCACGAACACGCCCGGCTACGAGGCGGCGCTCGAGTTCGCGCCGGACGGGCGGCGGCTCGCCTTCCGCGCGTGGCGCCCGACCGACGGAGAGGAGCGGCGGCTGTACGAACTGCTCCTCTCGTTCGACACGACCTTCTTCGGCCGGATGGACGTCTTCGTGCTGGAGCTGGAGAGCGGCGAGGAGACGCGCGTCACCCACTTCGGCCGCCTCCACGGGAACGACTCGTGGGCGCCGCCGTTCTTCTCGTTCGCCCCAACGGCGACCTCGTCGTCCGGCAGGCGCGGCAGTTCTACCGCTGGGACTTCCACACGCAAGAGCTCCTCGCAGTGAGTGCTCAACAGAACGCTCCTCTCCACTCCGCTTGCAGCTGCCCTTCTTCCCCAACGACGACGACTTCGACGACTTCCGCCTGCGGCCGAACGGCGTCGTCTTCGTGAACAGGGACGCGCAGATCGTCCGCGGCCGCCTCAACCTTTCGGCCACCTACAAGATCACCGTCCCGCAGATCACCTCGCTGTCTTCGCGCTTCGTCTCAGGGACTCCAGCGGTCGCTCTTGTGTTGTGTTTGATGCTGATGTTGTAGTCGTTTTGTAAAATAAACCAGCGGAAGGATTGAGTGGAGTGCAGGTCGTGTAGTTTAGGCAAGACCTGCCATACTCGGCCATGTCACAGTTGCTTTTCTTTACGCGTGTAGTGTCACATTGGTTGACGCGCTTTATTCCGGCCTCCTTTGTGGTTCTTGAACGGTGAATCGGGTGAATCATCACAACAGTAAATGATGGTTACGTGTCTAGTTATTCTGTACTTGTTTTCTGCAAGTGCTCGGCAATGAACGGCGAGTTCTTGCGAATTGAAAGATGTTCTTTGTCGAGAATCACCGTTAATCCATCCACTTCCACTAGCTTAATTCCGTTGTCTCTTTCATGCCGCACTCGAAAAAAGAAGGCACCTCTGCTGGATGGCATTAGATCGTGCTTTTTACGATTCAAGCCTCCTCACGGCGACGTCGACGAGTCGGTGAAGGTTTCTCTGCATGAACGTCCGCATGCGAGCAAAGGGCAATTCCGCTTGGACAATTTCCTTCACGGCGACACTGTCGCGCCTCACGGCCGACCGTTCGCCGGCCGCCGCCGGCTGCCCGCGGACCACCCAGCGAGCAGTTGACGGACGGCCAGTGACAGCTCGGGGGCTAAATCCGGCCGCCCCCTGCGGCATCGATCACGCCCGGCGGCCGGTGTTCACGTGCCCAAGCGGACGTGCCGCCCGTGCCCGTTGGACCACACAAGCAGCCGACCGGAGTACATCCACATTCTTTCCGCCCTTTGCCGCTATATAAACGCCCAACCGCTTGTACTCGCTTTGAACCGAACAATAAACCAGCACTCCCCACGCCCAACGCGGCCGCCTCACCTCGAGGCGCGCCGCGACGGGCGACAACACTTCCCCGTTTGAACGTCGGCAATCGACGCTCGTAGCTCGGTCGATTCGAATGTTACTCTCGACGGTAGAGGAAATTCCTGATTGTGAGTCGACTTTCGTTGCTGAGACAACGGTTCTCCGGGCACCGGCTTGATGTAAAAACGAATGAATCGTATGAGTGCTGGTCGGCGGTTAATAGCTTTCGTTGTTGTCGTAGAAAATGATGGTTCGGTCGGCAGTGCTTCGCTAACCTCACCACTTTGTGCAACGGATGAGAAGACAATCTAATTTTTATAGTCGTACCGTGGAGCACTTGCCGTGTCTTCTCCAATCGACCGCTTCGTTTACAGGCGGGTGTATTCCGTTTGCTGGCGTGAGCTTTTCGTGAAGCATGTAGCCAACCAAAATCAGGTTGTTGCCGTCGAGCACGCTCGATCACTTTCTTCGAAAACATCTGATTCAAGGGAATCGTGCAGTTTCGTGAAGCGACAGTTAGATACGGAGCGAAACCGTTGGATGTCGACGCACGCCGGAAGCTGATCCTTATTCTTGTTCGGCGATTTGTTTTCTCGCTCGCTTGTTTATTCCGTTCGCTCATGCGTTTGGATGTGACCCTGGCGTGCACCGGCCGGGCAGAAACGGGGTCCGTGCGTTGGCGGATCATGAGGGAGCCGCCGCCGGGCCGCCTCTCTTCTTTCCGCTCGATCGACTACTTCGGCGAACGTCCACCGGCCGCCAATCGGGATTCACTCAACGGAGAGCTCGAGAAAGGGCGGCGTGATCTGGAGTCACGGGCTGATGGCAACAGTAAATTCCGATCCGAAGGTTTCCTCCATCACGTGTTTGTATTCGGTTCTCTTTACATTTTTTAAATCCTTGGGCCGCACTTTCTACGTGCTCTTCGTTACAACCGGCGAGAACGAGATCGATTCTTCCGTTTCAGGCGAACACTCAAAATTGCATCGTGATTATTCCGATCGTTGTTTGCGGACAATTCTTCTTGTTGATTCTTTTGTTTCAGTTGCAGCTTGCGTGTTTACTGCCTGCTTCGTCTACTGCATTATATAAGCCAGTGAAATTACAAAGTAATGTAAAAATCGTTGACAACCCCGAGTTTCCAATTTTGGTTTTGGTACTTGACAAAAAATCACGCAAAGTGCAAAATCGTCACGATTTCTCACATTTTGTGCAAAATCGTGACGACTTTTCACTTTGCGTCAAAAGTCGTCACGACTTTTCACTTTGCGTCAAAAGTCGTCACGACTTTTCACTTTGCGTCAAAAATCGTCACGACTTTTCACATTCTGAGCAAAATCGTCACGATTTCTTACATTCTGTGCAAAATCGTCACGATTTCTTACATTTTGTGCAAAATCGTCACGACTTTTCACTTTGCGTCAAAAATCGTCACGAATTTTTACATCTGTCAAAAGTCGTGACGATTTTTCACTCCCGCGTCAAAAATCGTCACGATTTTTCACTCTGCGTGATTTTTTGTCAGAAATTTTGTCAATTGCGTAACTTTTGATCATCTCGGTGTTAAAGCGGCCAGTTTTATCCGGTTAATCAGTAGTTTTGTTTTACTTGCTATTAAAAAACTGGCATAAATTAATTTTTCGTCGCGTAAAATGCTAAAATATAAGACGTCTCCAATAAGAACTCCTGCAAAAATCGTGTTGCCCCCCCCCCCCAACCGGAATTTTGCAGGAGTTTTCAAATGCGTTACCAAATTCTGCATTTTGCGGAATTTCGCTACGAAATTCTGCATTCTGCGGATTTTGGCAGCGAAAATCCGCATCGTCAACTTTTGGCAGCGAAAATCCGCAGGCTGCAGATTTTCGCTGCGGAAATCCGCATTGTCGAGTTTTGGCTGCGAAATTCTGCATTTTGCAGATTTTGGCAGCCAAATTCCGCATTGTCAACTTTTCGCAGCGTAAATCCGCATTGCTCACTTTTTGTTACAGATTTTTCGCAGATGCTCGTTTTTTGCAGCGAATATTCGACATTGCCGATATTTCTTTACCGATTTTTGGCAGTGACAAAAATGCGTAGCGGAATTTTTGCAAACGTTCGATTTGCGTTACCGATTTTTTGAAGATGCAGAATTCGTGCTTCAAGTCTTTTCAGAACGAAAAAAGCGATGAAGTGTAGACCAAAAAGGTGAAGAAAAGTGTTGTGAAAGTGTACGGAAGAGGCTTTTAATCAAGTGAATTGAAGGTTGGGATGAAGAGGAGTGTATTTTTAACGTGATTTGAACGGAAAGTTGCCACATTTCAAAGGGCGAACGTATGTTTGAAGGGGCGGCAGGTCATTTTGGCGGTTGCGTGAGTGCAAAAATGGGAATTTTGCGACAAATTTGATTGGTGCGTGGGAGATGCAAAAATCCCTAACACATTTCTGCAACTGCCAAATTTTTGCAACACGAATTCTCCATCTTCAAAAAATCGGTAACGCAAATCGGACATTTGCAAGTAATTAGCAACGCAATTCGAGCATTGTCAAAAATCGGTAACGCAATCCAAACATTGCTCTTTCGCTACAAAAATCTGCAATCTGCGGAATTTGGCAGCGAAAATCAGCAGAATGCAAGATTTCGCTACGAAAAGTGATCAATGCGGAAAATCGCAGCGAAAATCCGCAGCCTGCGGAATTCCGTAGCGAAAACTCGACAATGCGGATTTTGGCAGCGAAAATCTGCAGTCTGCGGATTTTCGCTGCCAAATCTTGACGATGCGGATTTTCGCTGCCAAATTCTGCATTTTGCGGATTTTCGCTGCCAAAATCCGCAGAATGCAGAATTTCGTAGCGAAATTCCGCAAAATGCAGAATTTGGTAACGCGTTTTGAAAACTCCTGCAAGATTCCGGTTGGGGGGGGCAACACGATTTTTGCAGGAGTTCTTATTGGAGACGTCTTATATAACGTTTTTGTCGCGGAAATTTTGTGTTTTGGCACATAAACACCGTTCCAACGCCACTTTTTGCTTTTTTTGCGTCTAAATTTCGTCGAAATTTTGCTAATATTTTGCATAATGTCAAAAAATCACAATTTTTGTTCAATTTTTTGTTGTCAGAACACATTGAAACGCTGATTCACAAAAATTTGACATTGCGTGAAAATAAAAATCAAGCAGAGTAAGAATTCGTGACGACTTTTGACGCAACGTAAGAATTCGTGACGATTTTTGACGCGGAGTGAAAAATCGTCACGACTTTTACACAGAATGTGAAAATTCGTGACGATTTTTGACGCAAAGTGAAAAGTCGTGACGACTTTTGACGCAAAGTGAAAAGTCGTGACGACTTTTGACGCAAAGTGAAAAGTCGTGACGACTTTTGACGCAAGGTGAAAAGTCGTGACGACTTTTGACGCAAAGTGAAAAGTCGTCACGATTTTGCACAGAATGACAAATTTTGTCAGAAATTTTGTCATGAGCGCTTTAACTCGGGGTTGTCAACGATTTTTACGTCACTTTGTAATTTCACTGGCTTATATTCTTTGTGTTTGTCCAGCCTGCCGCTCGTCCCTAAAGCGAGAAGACAAACAATTGAAAAGATGGCAAACCGACCAATTTCTCCACTTCGAACTTGTCTGGTTCCTGCTCCAACAGTTCTAGGACGTTCTTGTTCGAAATCCTTCCACTTACACCTCCGTTAAGCGCATGTTTCCACCGAATATCGGTCGTCAATCAAAAACGCAAGCACCGGCAAACAAATCGGGTGTTGAACGCGCAAACATCCAGCGGAACGAGCAGATATTCGACTCAGGCCAAATACGCATCAAAAGCAGCGATAAGAACCCGACTTCAGCCCAAACATCGACGGAAAACAGCGGAAATTTCAGCAAGAAAGCGAGGAGTCGGCGCGTCCCCCCGATTGGCCGTCCGACTTGGCCCACGCCGCGCGTCGGGTGTCGCGTCTTCTGCGGCCGAGCGGCAGTGGACGGGCAGGGCGAACGGGCAGAAGGAAGCGAGTGAAAGAAGAAAGCGCTCTGCCGCTGCCGCCGCCCGCCCCGCTCGTTTCCTTTCGCTCGCCGTGGCCTTTCGGCGCACGCGTTTGGGCGTCGGGTTGTTCGCGAGTTCGTGAATTCGCAGTTTCTCTCGAATTCTCTGCGATTTCTCCCAAATTATTTGCGGTTTGTTGCCCGATCTCCTCGAATATTTTGGCTCGCGTCGTTCTCGCCCGCAATTGTGGCCGCTCGTGGCCGATTTCTCCGTTTACTTGCCGAAATCCCGTCGAAATCCCTCCGCGATCAACGCTCGTTTGCTTGCAGGATGTCCGACCCGAACGACTGGTGGAAGGAGCGGCTGGTGCCGCGTTGGGCGGAGTTGTCGGGCGAAAATCCGCACGGCTTCCCGTCGGCGGTGAGTTCCCGCTGCTTTCCGTTGCGTCCACTCCGCTCGTTGCAGAAATTCCGGCGGATCGTCTTCTTCGTGCTGATCCTCGTCGCCTTCTTCTTCAACATCGACCACTGGAACCGGGCGGGGACGAGCTGGTCGACGGGCGCCGAGGGGACGAACGGGACGATCAAGGCGGTGAGTCCTCTTCCGATTGCCTTGTTGAATGCTCGTCCCGTGTTCAGAAACTGCACCTGCCCTCGCCGGCCGTTCTCTTCTACGGCCAGCGGGACGAGTGGGAGGACGAGTTCGTCTACCTGCTGCTCGCCTTCCTGCTCGTCCTCTCCGCCTTCTACGCGCTCTGCTTCGACTGCTGGCAGCTGTTCGTCCCTGCGGCCTTAGTCTTCAGTTCGTTCACTCTTTCCTCTCATCCTTCAAGTTGTTGTTAGAAGTCGGGCTGCTCGTCTTCCCACTGATGGCCCTCTCAGCCGTCGCCAAGCTCGTGCACGAGTGGAACAGCCCCGATGAGCACCTCGATTGGGCACAGCGGGTCAGCGAGTTGCTCTGGACGATCTCCTACAGTTGTTTGTGCAAGGCCGCGATGGTCCCGAGGTTCGAACGAGTGCCGGTCGAGCAACCCAACGGTGACGCTGCGGACGGTCGTCCGTTGAACGCGCGGGAGTAATCCTTGGGCATTCCGGCTGTCTGTTCCTCCTGCTACCTCCTTTGATTCCTCTCATGCTTGTACCTCTGTGTTTCCCTCTTCTTTGAGCCAATTCAATCCTCCGACGGTTCGTTCATCGGTCTACCTCCTACGTGTGCTAATAAACAGAAGTTGAATGTAAGGACGAAGAGAGGATGCAACTCGGCGGCCATCTGCCGCTCGGCCGCGCGCGCGACGATTCAAGCGGGCACGTGGGTGTGCGCAAAAGAGCAGGTGGACATCCCAGCCGCCGTCAAGAGAAATCCGCGGCCGCCCGGCCCACGCACAATGCAGGCGGGGGCGGCTTTTCGCTTGCGAGTCGTGGACACGCGCCTTGTTTTCTCTGCTTACTTATCGATTTCCTTTACGCTTTGAACATCCATGTCTTGTCAACAAGCGCGATTCCGTTGAGCCGTGCGTTCAATCACGCGTTCCATATGCGTCTAGCTCGTGCTTATTTCTCCCTCCGTCCACTTCTTTTTCCATTTCAGGATGTCTGCGTGGTGGAAGGAGCGGTTGGCGCAGCACTGGACGACGCTTACAGGGCGAGGGGCCGTGTGGTCAGAGCTTTTAATGAAACTCACCGGAGTCCACTTTTGGTTGATGTCGGCGTGTCGGATCCTCCATCGGGTCATTGCTTTCTTATTAGTTGTCTACCTGTGCTACACGAACGTGCGACTGTGGAGCAAACCGCTAACCAATCCGTCGAGCGACGGCAACGACCCGAATGCGACCGTTGTGCGGGTAAGTCCAGTCGAATTAAACGATGGTTGGTGATGGTCGAATTGTCTAGAGGATGCAATACTGCTCGCCATCCGTCCTGTTCTACGGCCAACGGGAAGACTGGGTAGACGAATTCGCCTGCCTGCTGACCTTTTTGATCGTGTCGCTCTCGGCATTTTGCGGCCTGTGTTTCGACTGTTGGCCGCTCTTCCTCCCGCTGGTCGTGGTTTGGGGTTCGTCACTTCCGTTCCTTCATTCTGCAATCCCATTCTTTGTTCAGGTACAATGGTGGTCGCTTTTCCGTTCATGCTGCTCGTCTCGGTCGGCAAACTCGTGCACGTGTGGAAGAATCCCGAAGAGATGGGCGGCGAGTGGGATCTGCGAGTATTCGAAGCGATCAATGTCCTCGGTTACGTTGCGTTCTATTGGGGCTGTTTCTTCTTCCTTTGGTTTGTGGAAGCGTCAGCGTACATAAAAGAACTGAAATGGCGAGAACAGGCGACGGAGAAAGAGTTCACGGAAGAAGTCGTCGTGGATGACGAGTTCGTTCTTTTGGACTGAAACTCTGCGGTCCTTCTCTTGCTGTTGCAACTCCTTGCCCATTTCCCGCTTTTGTCCGCTCACCTCGAGTAAATGTGTACCTCACTTTCCACTCGTTTCGAAAAGAATTAATTCAGTCCAAAAAATCAATCGTTCTTTGCATCGCTCTTTCCTTCACTCCAAGTCTCGTTCAATAAACATCGCATTCGTCTGCCGATATAGCAACGTTGAAGCAAAAGAATGTCTGCAAGTCGAAGCAGAAACCAAACAATTTGATCGCCCGTCCAGCCGCTCGGCTTTCGCGCGTGCGGCGGGTTGGCGGTGAGGATGAGCGAGCGGAAAGAAAAGCAAACGACGGGCGAGCCGAAGAAAAGAGCGAACAGATGGCCGCCCTCGCCGCCCGCCGCTCTCAAAAAAAGCCCACAGTCGTCGCCGCTCGGCCAAGTCCGCTCGAAGCACGTGAGCAAGAAAGCGGCGGGCAAGGCGGGCGGCTTTTTGCTCGCGGCGGCCATTTGCCCTGCCGGTTTCACTGTGCGAGAATCGAAGAAAATTGATCGACTGCGGCGTTAACGTGTTCTCTTTACAACGACACTAGTTTGCGCTCAATGCTCGCGCGTTTTGTCTAACAGGACGCTTTTTTAGATGTTCCAGACAACATCTCCACTGAAAGAGAGACTGGCGCGTGCTTGGGCGAGGATCTCCGGCCAAGACCCCGAATTCCGCGGCTGGTTTGTGAGTACTGTGCCCTTTTCTTGCTTTAAGTCCGGTTGTTTAGCGCTACTTCCAAGTCTACCCTTTCTGCTGCGTCTTATGGGTTTTCTACCTGAATATCGATCATTGGGGCAAGGCGGAAGCGATTCAAACGACCACTAACAGCACGAATGCAAGCGCCATTGCGGTAAGAGCGCTTTCCGTTGAGAATACAGATGTTCTTTTAGAAGGTCAATCTTCCCTCTCCTTCTCTCTTATTCTACGGCGAGCGGGACAAATGGGAAGACGAATTCGTCTCCTTGCTGTTCTTCTTTCTCGCGGTGCTCTCGGCGTTCGGAGGCTTGTGTTTCCAGTGCTGGCAGCTCCTTCTGCCGTTTCTTTTGAACTACGGTTCGTTTCATTCTAATTTTCTTGCGACAATCGTTCTTCAGCGTTCCGTCTGCTCGTCTATCCGTTCATGCTGCTCGCGTCGATCGCCAAGCTCGTGCACGTAGCCAAGCGTACGGAGGAAATGGGAGGAGAGTGGAACGAACGAGTGAACGACGTGATCGGAACGTTCGTCCTTTTCACGACCTACCTCGGAGTTTGTGCTGCATTCTGGGTCGCCACGCGTGACAAGAAGCCCCAGCTGAAGCCTCCAAAAAACCACGATGTCAAACGGCCGGCTTCCAAGAAAACAACTCGTTCGCTTTTACCCGTCTAATGATTGCTTTACATCGCTTACAAACGATGTTCTTTTTTATTTCAACCATCTCATTTACCTCATTTGTATGCTTGCCTAAAGTCAATAAACACGAACTCAAATTTCTGATCTGGCGATAAGAACGGGCCCCAACTAGAGGGCGACTCGGCAGGTTCTTTCTTCTTGCCGCTCGACCTTGAGCCGTTTTGCCCATGCAAGGCAAGCCGTGTGGGGCGCGGACACTTGCGAAAGGAGAAAGCAAATGAGAACGATAATGCGGAGGGCGCTGTTTATTCAATGAACGGCGTCTTTTTTCGTTTTGCGTGCGGAATTTCGCTTGCCTTTGGGGGTTCCGTCTACAATCGCTCTTTGCTTTCAGTTCTCTTAATCATGTACCGGATGGATCTGTCGGAGAATCCCGTGGGCGAACGGTTTCTGGCGGCTCTCATCCACGGCTTCAAGCCGGGCCAGAAGCAGATGGCCCGCAAAGCTTCCGGATCTTCAGTTCCACGAGACCCGTTTGGTACACGCGCAACGGGATTCATCATGCAGCATGGAGACGCAGCGAAGGAATTGGCGAGAATCTACTGGACGGCTCGCAGTAGGCGCTTGCGTGTGTCCGATCATTCTTCTTACTTTTAGGCGACACTTCGGGCGAACCCGCGAGGAAGAGGCGAACAGACTACTGGGGGTGGTTTTTCGGGGACCTCATCGTCGACGAGAAAACGATGAAAAAGGAAGAGTCAAAAGACAAAGTAGACGACGACCAAACGTCTTGTGAGCCCGATAGAAAGAAGGCCCGCCCGAACAACCACCAAATCGTGAACGATCGAAAGTGAGTCCTCATCTGTCTGTTTCTTCCCTCACGTCCTCATTCAGCTCCACTCGCTGTGATCCCACCGACCGGCCTCGCGACCTTTGAGAACGACGAGCACTTCACGTTCACGTGCGAGCCGCTGGGATTCGAGCCGAAGGACGTCCGCGTCACCCACTGGCAGCGCCTTCTGGTCGTCGAGGCTGGAAAGCGGATCCAAGCCGTGACGTCGTCGCTCGAGCAAAGCGCCCGCTTTGAATGCCGCCTGCCGATGGGCGTCGAGCGGCGCGTCTTCAAGGCGAAGTGGACGGACGGCCGTCTCGTGGTCGCCGCTCAGTCGGAGGAGCTGCCGGCCGATGCGAACGACGAGCAAGAGATTTCGATCGAGTTCGACGGCACGAAGGCTGCTCGTCGCCAGAAGTGAGCACATTTCCTTTCGATTTCGTACTGGAGAAGTTGTTGTATTGGAACCTCTGTTGGCGTAATCCTTGTCTGCCTCTTGGTTTGGGATCCTCCATTTTGCATTTCGCTTACATTTGTGTGTCCGTTTCAGTCGTTTATAAACAAGGATCAATGAAAATGAACAATTAGATGCGCCGGACGGGCGTCATGTTCGCGTAGATGGAGGGCAGAATCTTTCGGCCGCACTCGCTGCTCATCAGCCCGTGGAAGCCCTCCGGCCCGTCCACGTTTAGCCGGCTCGTGCGGAGGACGTCGACGGCCAAACGGAGGAGCGGGTCGGGAGTCCTACAGAGCAATCGGATTGGAACAAGCGGGAGAACCCACGAGTAGACGAAACGAGTGACCAGCTTCCTGCCGTCTCGCCCGTCGCTCACGAGCAGCAATCCCTCGTCCCGGCCGGTCTCTGCATTCGAGACCGGAACCACGTGCTCGAGAAGCAGCGGAGTGACCACCAACTCCTCCCACTTGAGTTCTTCCAAATTGCAGCGGTAGTTTGTGTACTGGAAGGGTTCGTCGAGCTGGTAGGCGGCGAGGTACACGTGCTCGAGCGACCACCACACGCCCGTCTTCACCAACTGAAAGCGAAGAAGTTGAGTGTTGTCCAAACGAAGCTTGCCTTTGGGTTGATCTCGCCGCCGATCTTCCGCTCACTCCACTTTTTCGTTTCGACGTCCAGTACGTGGAGGATGTCGGGGGTGGGTTTTGCAAAACCGAACAACGAGCGGCCGTCTTTGTTCAGGTGGTTGGTGGTAACGAAGTCGGAAAGCGCTCGTTTGGCCGAGTCGACTGTTAAGAGAGCGGCGTCGACGTCCAAGCGAACGAGGCGAAGAGTACGGGAGTCGCCAGCGGACACCCACTGCTTCAGAAAGACGTTTGTGCCCGTAATCTCCGTGAAAACGTAGGTCAAGTGGTCCCGCTCGGATTTCAGTTCGGTGCATTCCAAACTCTGCTCTTCGACGCACAACCGCACCAACCACAGCGTGCAGTCGGCCGTCGCAACGATCGCCGTCGGGCTGACCACCGCAAAGTCCTCGAGCTGATCGAAGTCGAGGCTTTTAGCGGTGAACACGCTGGAATTCACAAATGAAACAGATACAGAGCGGACGACTCGCAGTTGAAAGTCGCGGACGAGGTCCAGAACGACCAAACGATCACCTCGTTTGTTCCAGCAGTACGCGTAGCGCCCGTCCGGCGAGAAGCGAACAAACGAGGGACCCTGAACACAAGCATACGCGAATACAAAAGTGGATGCTTACGTCAAGGAAGAACCGGCTGTACGCATCTCGTTCCACTGGAGCTGCAGCAGAAGACGGGCAAGAAGCTGCGGCAGGTTTCTGCTCCAACGAAAGAGCGCGAGCACCTTCCGTTAAGTCTTGTGTGTTTCTTCGTTGATCCATTGCCGCATACTTAAAAATCATCAAATAAGACGGAGAGAATAAGCGAGTGACGGTGACGCGTGTTTAGCACAAAACTAAGTAGGATTTACCCGTTCCCTTGAATCAAACCAAAACATTCTAAAGAAACGTCGTGGACGGCGGGAAGGCGGCAAGCGCGGCGTTTGTTTGCACACTCGAAAGAGCGGTGGGTGCGTCATCGCAGGCCAGCGTCCGCTTTTGGTCAACAAAAACCTTTTGTAAGCGTTCGAGGGCTTATCAATAAAGTTGTGCTGTAAGAAGGCGTTTTGTTGCATTCGCTCGATTTAAACAGAGGCGTTCTTCTCGCTTCGATTGTCTTACTTCGTTGCAATTCGTTTATGCGTGCTACTTTTTTCCTCATAGAAATCGACTTTTTTCTCATAGAAAAAAGAAGTTCATAGAAATCGACTTCTTTTTTCATAGAAATCGACTTTTTTTGTCATAGAAAAAAATCCCAAATTTGAAGTTTGGAGTTCATAACTAACTAATTACAAAGAATTACGCGAGGAAAATAGTCTCAAATGATAGCGGAGACCTTCAACTACCTGTACGAAAAGAGAAAAAAGCCCGTGTGTGTGTTATATTATTATTGGAGCCCGTTGTATCCAAATTTCCATGTTTTCGTTTCTATGACAAAAAAAGTCGATTTCTATGACTTTTTTTCGCTATGAAAAAAAGTCGATTTCTATGAACTTTTTTTATCTATGACAAAAGAAGTCGATTTCTATGAGAAAAGAAGTTTTTGCGATTCGTTTATTATGCGTGGAAAAATGGAGTGTACACATCCGCCGAAAGAAGTCTTCAACCCGCTCAAGCCTGGTAGACCTTGAGCGAGTTGATCAGCCGGTAGGCGTCCCAAAGAGCGGCCGTGTTGCTCTTCACGAACAGCCTGCACGAGACTGCCTCCGTCCACATGCTGCCCGCCTAAGAAGATGAGGTCAAAGAGCAGCTGCTGGTCGCGGAAGTGCGCGTCGGCTGGCCGCTCTCCAAGTCGGCCGGGAGGTTGGAGCGCAAGAAGAACCCGCGCGCGGATGGCCGCCAACTGAATCGAGCAGCTCGCGTTGTTCGGCTGCCCGCCCGCATTCACGTCGCAGTTCGCGGTCACCAGCCGGCCGCTGAAGCCGTTCGCCGGTTGGATCGTGCAGCCGCGTTGACCGTCTGGCTGTTCACTCCTGCAACCAGTCGATCAATCGGCTAGAAGAGAGCTCTATTTTGTGCCTTCGATCACGTCGATCTCGCCCTTCCTCGGCCAGTCTGTGCGGCTCGTGCCGCAGACGCCGCCCGGCTGCTGCTGCAGGTTGAGCAGGAAGAGGCCGTGGCCGAGTGAATGCGCAAGGAGTCCCGCCCTAGCGTTGGCCGAGTCCGAGCTGACGAAGAGACCCCCGTTCACGACCAGCCGCCGTCCGTTGGTCCACGAAGCCGTTCTTTAGGTCGTGCTTCGTCTGGAGGTGGGCGGCGTGAAGTCGTCCACCAGGCGGTAGGCGGCGTGCACGCAGCCGACGAGCAGGAGAAGGAAGACGGCAGACGAATGAACGTCCATTCTTCTGTTCGGTCGATTGCATGGGAAAAAGTTTACTTTCAGCACACAGAGGTGGACAGAAAGTCAAAAGGTTGAAGAGAGGGAGGGACGATCCATTCACTGGGCTCGAGCGCCAAAAGACGTGAACGAGCGGAAGACCGGCGGCCATCAGTGAGTGCCGCAATTCGCGCAGTGGGTCGACCAGCGAGGAGCGGCTGGAAAGAAGCGACTATTCCCCCCGTAAACGGCGCTAACCGGTGCGTTTGTCCGACACACTCGGCACCTCAACTTTTTAGCCGTTGGACCTATCGATCTGAAATTTTTTCTGGCTAGAGGAAGTCGCATGCGCGAAGTTCGAAAATGTGCATTTCGACCGGCAGCGAGCACGTTGAACGTTCCGTGCCGACGTTCCGCGCCGTACCGTTCTTCGCTCCCGGCCAAACTCTCCCGTCCTGTGGACGAAAAGATGCGCCTTGGAACGAGGAACATCTTACCTGTCGATTGCATCGTCAGGAAATTTCGTTGAAGAAAGTTGTGATCGCCCAAAGTTGGAAAGTCGGGGCGGAACATCGAAGAGGCCCACACTCGGACGCGCCGTTCTCGGCTCTCCGAATTTTATTCCAAAAACAAAAAAGATCCTCCCTAGAAAAGGGTCTGGCGCATCTATTAAAATTAAATTTGGGTTTAAAGGAGTTGCCAGGACCTCAGGCTCATGGACCGAAAATTTTGTGTCGGTTTGAAAATTTCGACGATTTTCAATATCGCCGTTCTCGTCGGCTGTTGGGCGTGACGATACGAGTGAGGGCTCATCCGAAAGCGCTGAATACGGGCCTTCCCACAGTGTGCGGTGTTTGGTTGGTCTTGGCCCACTTGGCCACTGGGGCTTCCGCGAACCGACTCCCTTAAAATGCCTAAAAAGCGGGCGGGATTGGGCATGAGTGGACGGATTCTTCTGAAACTTGGCAGAAATGTCGAGCACGTAGTTGCGCTTCTTGCCACCGTTTCAGATTTTTTAAATGCTTGGTTGCCACCGAGTAAGGGATCGTTCCGTGCTGCGGTCCTGCACCCCAGCTTTGCGGTCGGCTTCTTTGGGTGCTGCAATCAGCACTCACTTTTTCCGCTTGCTGGGATCAAAACAGTCTGTTTGGCACTGTTTGCAAACGTTTAACAACGTTCTGCGCAGTCATGCCCAAAGCTCGCGTTTGCAAGCGATTTCAACTGTTCGCCTTCGTTCTTTTTGGGCTCTTACGAGCAGACTGGAATAAGTAGGCAATTTTTGTCCAGAAATGCCAATTCGCCGGGTTTCAATCGAATCCAAACGTGAGTGAAGCGCGACTAAGCGTTCTACCGTTCCAGTGAGCACTCGGTTATCGAACAAAATCGACGAATGCACTCGATACGCACCAGTCTAACGACACCCCCAGCTGGGGACGGCGCGAAGCGCCGTCACACGCTGGTCACGAAACATCCCGCCGGACTCACCTCGTGGTTGCTCGCTTTGAGATTCCCACTGTCGAGGCATCGGTTCAATAGAGAGCAGTCGGCTGAAATCGAGCGTGTGAAGAAGAACCAAAGAGAGAACTCACGTTTCGGATTGCTCGGTTGGATCCGTCTCGTGATTCGAGCAGTTGCGCGGCCGTCGAAATGGGCGGTCTGCGGATGTCGTCGATGCGAATCGATCGTAGTTGTTGCAGAGGACGAAGTAATAAGAGGGAGTTGACAAATGAATGGGAAGAGAAAAGAATAGAGTGGAAGCAGCCAACGGCGGAGAAGAACGGCTGCTTAAGGAAAGAGAAACGGGCAGGTCATTGATCTTCTTTTTGGTGTCTGCTTGATCGAGTTGGCAAAACAGAAACGACCGTTAGAGCAAGAGCGAGCGGAAGCAAAGAACAACCCGCCTATGCAACCCCTTGCTGAACTCGTTGTCGAAGCGAGTGCATGAAGAGACTTGGTCGCTTCACGGCTCGTGATTCGATCGTGGACGGACGAGATGAACGGAATGTCGGTTGGTTGAGTGTTGTTGTATTGGCAGTAGATTTTCGGATGAGTGGTTGTCGATCATTCATTGTCAGATCGTTCGCGTTTGTACTGTCTTCCCATTCTTTCATTTCTTGCTGGTCGCTGATATAACAGTCACATATTTCTGTTAAAAAATTTCAGTAATAGAATGGTTGATTCCGCCAAAGTCACTTCCAAGGGACCTTCAATTCCGAACAATTTGAAGAGCTTTACGATTTTTTATTCGTTTCACTCTCAGGGCGCGTGCCAATTATTCTCGTTTGTATATCGTTGGATCATAGGGCTTGATTGCAAGCAGAATCAATGCACACATTCCGTTTCTGGTGTTGGTTTTCTCGTTTTGATAGGTAGTTTAATTCCGATCCGATGTATAGAATGCTTTTGACTAGCTGTTATTCACCGTTGTTCGGAGTGGAACAGGCAAGACTTCATTTGCTGCGAGCAATTAGCTTCGCTTTTCGTTTTGCTTGTAGCTCGTTTGGGGGTGTTTATTCATGGACAGAAATTCGACCTGTTTGTAGCCATTATTCCGCATGATGTGCTTGAGCCTCAAATTTTAAACGCTGGCCGGGCGTGGTCTACTGTTCCGTCTATACTTCTTCGACTAGCCGCTCGTCGAGGAGTGGGGACAAAACTCGGCTCTTTCGAACAAAAAGGCGATGAAATCGACGTTTGTTGTTCGGGGGCCGCCTTCTCGTCAATGTTTGCTGGAAGACAGCTGGCAGCCTCCTTCCAGACGTCGTCTCGTTCGAACGACGGCGATTGGTTAAACGGAAAAGTGCGGGGACAACAGCTCGTTTTCGGTCGTCGGCGGGTGCTGGCGGCATTTTATTCCGTTCTTGCTTTTTTCGACTATTCATCATGCAGGCCCACTCAACTGACTTCTACACGCGAGCAGGTAATGGCAAAGATGATCGATCGCGCGTTTCAGACCACCGTTGTACAAACTACCGACTAGTTCTTGTTGTCCATTCGTTCCGTTTGCTTCCTTCTGCACCGGACGATAGAATTGATTGCTTGCAACGGCGAGCGGAGAGCACGTTCAAACGATTTCTTCCGTGTTTTTTTTTGCGTTCCTTCGAGGTCGAACTGGGCGGATTGACCTCGGACGAAGCGAAAGGGGAAATCACTTGCGTTCTCAAGGTGCCGCAATTGGAGGCAATTCGAGAGCTCAAAGATCAGCGACCGCCTTGCTGGCCGCCTAGTTGGGAACCGATGGGACGCGCCGCCAGTCGAGGGCGCAATGGCCGCTCGGTCGGGAGCGCATAAAAAGCGCGCCGGCGGTCCAGTTCGGCGTTCGCTTCAACCCGCTCTTCCTCTCCTCTCCGTCGCCCTCCGAGGATGCTGAACGTCGTCCTGCTGGCCGCCCTGGTCGGCGCGGCCATCGCCTGCCAACCGAACGCCCCGTACATCCGCCAGTATCAGCAGCTCCACTGCGACAATCGTGAGTTCCCCACCACACTGCCCACTTATCCCTCCCTCTACTTGCAGCCTGCGCCCAGTGCGAAGCGATCGTCGCCGAGCCGGAGTGCTCGAACGGCTGGCACGACTCGCAGTTCGGGCGCCAGCAGCCGATGGCCGGAGCCGCCGCCGCTCAGCGTCCCAACGGTTCGCCGCGGCCTTTCCCGCAGACCGAACCTCAAATCGAACCCGCCCATCCGCCCACACTCATCGACAAAGAGGCCGACGAGCAGCGCTGGGTATCCACGTCCCGGAACATCGCCCCGCAGCAGTTCGAGCAGCCGGTCGTCGAGCAGCAGCCGCCGCGCAACGGCGAGATCTCGCCGCCAGTGACCCCAAGGACCGTCCTGCCGGTCGGCAAGGAGGGAACGCCCGCCGGCCCCGTCCGCAAGCAGTGAGCTGCCCCCATCCATTGATTTGTGTAGTGGAAGTAAATAGTTGAAACGAAAGGTTGCTTAGATGTCGCCTCCGTGGATACAGTCATTTGTTCACGGTTTCGTCCTTGAACGGGCAAAGAAGAGACAAACGGCACATGAAATTGCGGTTCACGCTTTGTTTTCGTTAAGTTCATGGGTCGTCTATCGATACAAGGCGCATTTATTCTGCACTTCGCCAAATCTAGCCGCCAGTTTAACCGCTGACAAGCCTAAAGAAACCAGAAGCTATACGACCACGCATTAGCTTCGTGATGCTTCGGGACCTTGCACTTCTCTGAGTGTTTGCTTCCGACGGCAGCAAACGGTTTATTCCGAACACGGTCGGTCCTCGATTAGTTGAGTGCACGAGTTCACATTATCCCCAACGAAGCCAAGGCAGCGTGTCGATTCATTTCTTTTTTATTCCGGGACGTGAAGAAGTGTCGCGGATTCGCGATCGAAAAGGCGAGAGCGAGAGCCGGCCAGAGAAGCGAGACCTGGCGCGAATTCGAACGGACGAAGGGAGACCCGACCACCGAGAGCCGACCGCCCGCCCCCGACGGCGAGCCCAAGATCTTCGCCATTCGCCCCGCCGGACGCCCGCCGAGCGGCGGTCCGACTTTTCCGCTCTCTCCCGTCCTTCCCCTCGACTTCCTGCCTCCCACATTTCCCCCTACTCGTTCCCTTTATTCGTGATCGTGTACCTGCACCTTCCTCTTCTTTCTAATCGCCCCTCTTCAGACAAGAGGGAGCGATCCACTCGTTCCCTCTTTTGTTACTACCGATCGTTCATCTTCAATAAACTCCCGACTTCCTTCGAGTTCGGCCGTCGCCCATCGAGAGGAATCTCCCTCACTCGATCTCTTTGGACACGCGACGAGCGGCCCGCCCGCCACTCGCGATAGAAGTATAGTTTCAGGAAGTCAAGTGATCGTGAATTGTTCTTCCCCGCCGCCTTGCCAACCACTCAGTCGTTCGTTTGATAAGCGAAATCCGAGTGGTAGGTGCTCATTTATTTGCTGAGGCGATCGGCGCAAACGCGGAAGAATTCCGTTGGGCCCCCACTTATCAGTACGCTTGAGGTAGCTTCCTGAGCTTATTCCGTATTTCATTACAAGTGGGTGTTGGGTTCGACGGGAAAGAACAGCAAGGGGATAGCGATAATTCCGCAGCATACGTCTTTTTTTCTTGCTTGGTGCTTGCCCGCGCCTCGTTGGTTTCTACGTCTGATTAGGCGGGCAAGTTGAGAGCAACCCCTGAATTATTCGCCCAACCTACAGCGAGTTTCATTCTGCTTTTTGCTTGGGAACGCGGGTAACAAACGCTTGTTGTGGGGTCAGATTTAGGCAAAATTTTATTCCGGTCCTTTGTTGTGCAATTCGAGTCGGAACTGAGATCGAACGGTCAGTCCGATTTTAAGATCGTTTGCTGCTCCAAAACTTTCGATTTTTCGTTTAATTGATCGCGGCTGTAGAGAATACTTAATTCCGATTTTCTTCGCTAGCCATTTGATTATGTCGTTTGTCCCAGCGTTATTTTGATGCAAAAAAGCGAGAGACGAAAGCTGTAAACGTGGGTCATCTCGTCTAGTTGAATTTATATTGATCCAAAACTTCGCTTATGTTCGTTCGGAACGTTCATGCCTTGATTTTCATTTCGTTCTCCAGCCCTTCTGCAATCGTAGACCGTCTCGTCCTTGACGTTGATTATTCCGTTTTGATCAGTACCTTTGCAAATTGCACGCATCGTTCAAATGCACGTTTTCGTTCAACACTTGGATCGCACAGATTTTGTTTGGTCGACAGAAACCGGATGTACAGTCAAAGAAGCACAACAATCCACTGCAACGTTTGAAGCAACAGCTTGCCATCCAATAGCTGACGTCTACAGTGGTGTTCGATGAACTGAACCGTGCGAACGCTTCTTTTAAACAACGATGGACGGATGGAGTCGTCAGATTCGTTTCACGCAATGGGGAGTCGTCGATTCAATTCTTGAGTGTTTGAAAGGAACGCCACTGGCGTTCTTTCTTGTCAGTTGTTTTTTCAACAGGTAGCGATTATTCCGTTGATTCGTGGTGGTGCGCTTTGCAATAAAGTGCAGGGTAGCTGTCAAGCCTTGCTCGTTTAGCAATGGAACCATTCGTCCGAATCATCTCGCCGCATTCGTTTTGCAAACGTCAAGCAGACGGTGTGTTTTCTTTCCAGTTAGAGAATCCTTCGCATAGGTCTTTCGTTTAACCTTATTTAGTCAAACGTACGGCTTGACTGGGAGATTATTCCGTAGACTAAATCCAGAATGCTCAGTTTCTATCTGCTGTGTCCATTGACAAATTATCCTTTCGTTCCTTGGTTGTTCGGCAACCACTTATCGTTTGCAACAAACTACCTCCTACGGGTGTTGTCGAAAATGATTGCAGTGGGCGGTTGTTCCGTACGTCACTAAAAATTGCGCGCCCGAAAGACGAGCAGACATTCAGTTGATTTTGCAACGGAAATTGTTGCTGTGAAAAACGGAAAGTCTGATCACAAATGTTCCTTACTATTATTCCGTACTCGACTCGTATTTGAGTTATTTGGCAATACTTTGTTCGTTCTTTCTTAAATTGCCCAGAGTTACTGACGCGTTCGTTAAGTTAGGGGTTTCGTTGGAAAGTTGGCAACGTTTTTTAGTTTCCTTATGTAGAAGTGGCGAGTGAATGAAATTCCGTCCTCGATCATTTCGCTTTCGATTTGATTAGGTAAGTGGAAAGCGTAACGTCCAATTATTTTAGTCTGATGGCTCCATGGATTTATTTTTTTTTTGTTCGCGTTTCACGCTACGTTCGGACAATTCCGCCCACATTTGAAGTCGATCGCTGGCGTTCAATTCGTTTCTCGTTGTTTCCGCGTTCTAAAGCGAGCCGCAAGCAAATGCACAAAAAGTAAACCGACCGCTTTCCACTCAGTCGATCGCCGTCTTGATGTTCCGTCCAATCGGGTCTAATTCCATGGAAATCCAGCAGAAATCCATCAAAGTTATTCCGCAATCAGTGATCAGCTTTCGTTCGACACGACGCCTGCAAATTGGAGAATAAATTCACGCACAGTCAGCCTTTGATCAACCCATCAACGAATGCAAGAAGAACTCACGTTTTAGTCCGAAAGTCCACGAAAAACGGCGGCGGAAGCAAGCAGAAAACGAAACACGGCGTGTGGAAAGCGGCGAGACCGCGGCGACTCGACGGCGTTCGGCCGGCCACTTGCGGCGAGCGAGTGGGGAGCAACGAGCCACGAGAGCGCACACACCGGCGAGGAAGAGCGGACAAGAGGCGGCGGCGAGCGGACACACGAGCGGGAGGACGAGAAAAAGCGAGTGGACGACGGCCTCCCGCACTGACCGGCCGCTCGCTTCGGCGCGGGGCCAAAAGCAAAGAAACTTGCCGCTCATCGCTTTCTTCCGTTCGACACGTCCAAACTTGTTTGCAAACGAGCATAACATACTGCTCGTAACCGTTGAGTGTTGTGAAGAACATCCTCTGCTACCTTTTCTTTCGAATAAAACGGAAAGAGCCCTGAACTCCGACTGCTTCCCAGCTTTGCTCATGCTTTCACTCTGTTGACTGCCGTCTAGATGCGCGTTAAAAAAACCAAAAGAACTCTGTTCTTTTTTCTTTGTTTTACAGCTCGTCACATAGCGCGCGGATGAGGAGCACGCGTCCCGCATTCACCGAGCGGGAGCTGCTGTTCGTCCACCAAATCCGGCCGTCTCGCAAGTGGTGGCGGCGGGTTCGGGCGGCGGTTCGAGCGGCCGTTCGTCGGCCTCACGCTCGACAGCCGCTATCCTCACAAGGCTCTCAAAGGACGCCCTACAACGAGCTGGTCATCAGCGTACGCAATCTACCGCTCAATTACGCCCATCCTTATTTCAGGACCTGATCCTCACCCACTTTTCCGCGGTCGGCCGCTACATGCAATGCAGCGTGTCCTATTGCAGCATCTTTCTGGTGGTGGACCTTCTTCGAAACACTCGAATGTTCGTCCACTCACTGCTACCATTTCTTGCAATCGATTGCGGGATTTCAGTGTGTTCGAGCCGAGAGAAGCGAATGTTCGGCAAGAATCCTGCGACGACTTCGTGTTCCTAAACGCAACCACCCTCTTCGCATACAATTGGCCCGCCTTGTCGCTCTTTCGGTTGTTCCCCGAAGATGGCAGGGCGGAGAAGATCGTCGTACGGCTTCCACACAACCGTCCGGGAGTCCTCGTGTTCACGGAGATCCGAGGAACAAACGTTGAAGACAAGCCATTCCTGTTCAAAAGTCCCGGCGCTCACAGAATCCAACTCGCGCGCCTGGACGTCGACGAGGCTCGCGTGGAAGTCGACTGCGAACTGGAGAGCCCCGCCGAGAATTGCGTCTACGGCTTGAGTGCGGACGGTCGTTTCGTCTATGCCTTCAATCACCACGACCTTCACGCTCTGCACGTGCTGGACGTCGCCGAGAAGAAGTGGGCAAAACGGAAGCTAAGCGGCGAGATCGACCCCACCGTACGCTTTTGGGGTTGATTTCTTCATCCATTTCACGTTTCCAGTTGCATCCAACGGGGCTCGTTTGTTCGTCGGATCACGCGTACTTCTTCGGGAGGAAGTTGGATCCTGCCCTCCTCGAATATCATTGCGTAAGTTGACGGAGGTTGTTGCGAGCAAGACAAGGATTCTGCTGGTCGTGTAGAGCGCATTCTTCGGACAAATCGTAAAAGCTCGCTGATTGTTGTCCGTTGCAGTGCGGCGGCTACCTGCCGCAAACGCCCGTCTACCGCTGCAGCTTCGAGGAGTTGGAGTGGCGGGAGCTACCCGTTGGGATCGACCGCCTCGAGCAGCTCGCCCCGATCGTCAATGCGGAGAGCGGCGGGGACGACGGCCTGCTGCTCCTCGCTCGACCCGATCGGCACACGAGTCGAATCCACCGCCTCCTCTTCAGGTTCGTCCTTTCTTTCGTTCCGCTCACTTCTTTCTTGCAGGACGCCCGACTCGCTGCTCCGTTTGTCGGTCGATGCGCTCCGCAGAAGCCGCCTTGACTGGCGGGGATCGAAGGGCTTCCACGCGATCATGAGCCGACAGCCCGCCGCCTCAGTCCTCCCCTCCGTGTACCCAAACATGCAGCCGATTCCCCGAGTGACTGCGGAGAAGTCGCCCGTCTACCGACGAGAACTCGCTGATCGTCGGCTTGTTTCTCGTTTGCGGTCGCTTTTTTCGTTC
Source organism: Aphelenchoides fujianensis (assembly GCA_024699865.1). NCBI lineage: Eukaryota > Metazoa > Nematoda > Chromadorea > Rhabditida > Aphelenchoididae > Aphelenchoides > Aphelenchoides fujianensis. Next base: position 17,522 of record JAMPIO010000068.1, on the reverse strand, counting down.
GGTCGTTTGCGTGATTGATCATGAAGACCAATCTGCACTGGTGTTCCTCAATTACAAACGTTCAGATCGAGTCGAACGAAACAAGGCAATGGGCTACACGAATGAATTTATTTCCGTCTCATCACATTCCACACTCCTCCTCGCAATCAACGTCCTTTGTCCGGGTAGCCTGCAATCACACAACTAAACTCATCTATTAGAAAACTTCGAACACTCACAGTCGCCATCCGCGGGGACGCACTTCTCGCACACTTTGTGGCCGTCTTCGCCGTTGCAGTGCTCGGCCCACCCGCAGTCCCAACGCCACTTGCACTTCCGGCCCAGGGTCGGCGGTATGGCCGGAGGTTCTTCCGCCGCGACGGACAGCAGAACGAGGAGAAGGCAGACGGAAAGAAGGATGTTGGAGCGCATTTCGAGCAGGACGAATGAAACGAGGCGTGTTCCTGCCGTCTTTAAAGCGGAGGGCTTGTTGTTTATTCGGGAATGCGGTGTTTTGATTGACGGAAGAGGCAAACAAAAGGGCAAGCGGCGATGATCGATAGGAGATGAGTGTCAGAGGCGTGTTTGTGGGATTTCGATTCGACCGGAACGAACGAGCAGCGAAACTGAGTGATTCGATTGGCCGCATGACATCATCATTTGCTGAAAACAACGCAGTCATTTTTTCCAAACAGACTTGGAACGCTAACGAACGAATGGAATATATCAATCGATTGTGCACTGGAATCCTCTGCTTTGTTTCAAAAAGTCGAGTGGAGGAGCGGACGGTCGGCCGCTCTTTCCACGAGTGCTCGTTTCCGACCGCCGCTTCCTCGTCGTTTCGAACGGAAAGAAGCGGGCGGACGGACCCGCGCTTGCCGATGAGATCAAGCAAGCACTCTCTCCACATTCATGTTCGACTACTCGCGTACTTCTCAGCCTGTGATCAGGCCTTCTAACCACACAATCCATTCGCTGTTGAAGAAGGGTGGTCAACCACACAGATTTGTGAACAAGCAAGAGGGACAGTCGGTAGAAGGCAGTGGAGCCGGAAGACCCAGAGCTCTTCTTTGCTCACCGTTCCGCCCGTCTTCTTCCCGTTGGGTCGAACCCTCCACTCGGCGGGCGGGGGTGCTCGTGGCCGAGTGGATTTTCGGTTGGACTTCTCGCGCCCGCCGTCTCCCGGTCGTCGAACGAAGGCGGCAGTTCGTGGAGGCCGCGGGGATTCCAGTGCACTCGCCGCCGCCCGCTCGCCGGCGAACTCGGCGGATCGACCGCCAGCGAGACGGCGGGCGGCCGGCGGACTCGCGGCGAGTGGCGGCGGGCGGCGCGTCAAGTCGGACGGCCGTCTTGACCGCCGCCGCCGCTCGCTGCGTGGCCGCTTTCCACTCTTGAAATTGGGATTTCTGCCGTTAATTTTCGTTGATTTCTGCTGTTCGTTAGTTGGAAGGTTGGTTTGATGGATTCAGCAGCAGTTATTGAAATTTATTGATGCGTTTAGGAGTATAAGACATGCAGCTGTGAAGCATCAACGGAATAATCTGATGCTCGTTAGTGGAGGGCTGTCCGAAAGAAATCGTGAGTTCTGTTGCCCGTCCCTCCGTTCACTCATGCCGCCGCTCTTCTTTCAGCCCGCTCGTCGGTGGAAGGTGGCGGATGGACGGGGATTCGAGAGAATGGCGGTCGGTTTAATCTTCCTTGAATTTGTTTTGGTTGCCTCTCCGTTTAGGCTGGAACGAAAGAAAATGCCTGAAACAAAAATAGATGAAAGTTGCGGAAGAATGTGAGATAAAACTCAGATTGAGAAGTTCATCTACGGAATTATTGATTTTGAGAAGCCTGATTTACCAGAAAAAAAAACTGAATAAACATGTAGAAACGTTGAAAAGAATGCGTGCAACCAACCGAACCCGTCAAGCACAGGTAGAACGACGCATTACGGAATTAAGACGACGCGATCTTCCTTACTTTTTTCAAACACGAACTAAACTGCTGCGGCAACTTTTGGTTCCAACGTTTTGAAGCGATGGACGGAATAAATTGGTGACTTGTTCGAACACCATTCAAAAAAAGAAACGGATGTCTGTTTTTACGGCGAAAGAAGGGGCCAATCCATTGTTCATTCAAGCAATCGAAAATGGCTAACACGGAATTTGATCTTCTCAACGAACACGCTTATCGAAACAACCGAATGATCGGAGTCAACCGGCTGCGTGTCGGACGAATTCGTGTTCTGCTTGCTTGCGTCCAGGCCAACAGCAACCGACCGTCCGGCTCTGCCTTTTTCTAACGAAACGTGCAAACAACCGCTGTTCACTGAATTACTTAGGGGAGCTCGTTGCGGAATAACCACCAACTCCAAGTCCAGGGCGAACATCAATCGAAACACCCTGACTCCAACGTCAACGCTAAAATCAACATCGCAACTGTCAACGGAATAAAAGCAACCGCCCTGCCGTTGAACACTCAGAAGAATCGAATGCCGCCCCTCCGGAACAGAAAGCAGAAGAAAGACCGCCGTGTTCGGTGCGGACTGGAAAGAAGGAAGAATGAGCCGTCTTCCACTCACGAACGGTGTGTGGAGCGGCGGGCAACAGAAAAGCGGCGGTGAAGCAAGAAGAAACAAAAAGAGGAAGATAAAATGAGTTAACACGAAATTTAAACTCAAAACGAACGACCTGATCGCCGCCTGTTGAATGCGGGAATCAAAAAAGAACGGAAGCTGGAGGCCGAAAATTAAGCGCGTAGACACGAATCGACGCTCGCTTTCGGTCGTTCTTTGCTCTGCCTAAATTGAGTGATGACTCGTGACCATGAAACGGCATCAGAACTGATCGCACGACAGTGACCAAAAACAATGAAAAAATGAGCGTCCGTCTGCTCGCAAAACAATCGGAGGAGTTCTCATCTAAAAACTCGGTCACACAATCTTGCGGAATAAAACAAGCTAGGAGCAAAGTTACTCGTCGAATAAATTGAGGCGCGTAGTGGAGTTCACCGAGTGCAATCTGAAGTATCCACTTCCTCAACGGAATAAAGCAACGACCTCTTTCTGTGCGATCAGAAGAAACGAATGTCTTGCACTCCTCACCAAATCCAGAAGAAAGACCGCCGAACTCTGCACTGATGAAAAAAACGAGCAACTCGACGCCGTCGATATTGAACGTTGTGTCGAGGGCAACATCGAACATCGACGATGCCGTTGCGAACCACTAGCACACTCATCAAATGAACCGAAAGGTTGGAGTCGACCGGCTGCGCGTCGATCGAATTTACGTTCTGCTTGCTTGCGGCAAAGCAACAATCGTCCAGCCGTCCGCCTTCCTTCAACAAACGTGCAAACAGCCGCTATTAAGACTGGCCGTCGGAATAAGCCGTCAACTCAAAGCCCAGACCGAACAGCAATCGAAGGCTCTTGCTTCCCCCCTCAACGCTAAAAACTCACATCGAAATGACACACGATCCGGAATAAAGCAACCGCCCTGCCGTCGAGCAATCAGAAGGATAGAATGCCGCCCACCCTTACAAAAACCAGAAGAAAGACCGCCGTGTTCGGTCCGGACTGTAAAAAAGGAAGAACGAACCGATTTCCATTCACGAGTGATGTGCGGAGCGGCGGGCAACAGAAGGGCGCAATGAATCTAGGGGGAACAAAAGAAGTCGCCGAATCCTTCTCAAAAGAGTGTGGAAGACGGAATTTGAGCTCGAAACGATCAATCTCCTCGCCGCCTTTTGAAATACGAGAGTCGTGCGAGAACGAAAGCTGGGAACAGAGAACGAAGCTCGTGGACGCGAATAATAGCATTTCAAGTCGGTTGACATTCACGAGACGTTCCAGTGAAGACCGGAAAAACAACGTTATTTGCAAAAGAGCTACAGCTAAGAAACGGTTGGTTGGACGGTTAGCAGCTTGCCATGCTGAGTGAAAATACTAGGACGTAATAAACCCTCTGATTTCGAGTTCAAACACGTGTCTTCGGCACTCCGAAAGAATTTCATGTTCCGTATTTCCTTACTTATTATTCTAACAAAAACGGAATAAAACCAACGACCTGTTGCTCCACGATCAAGAAATGCATGCTGTACACTACTTCCCCGCATCCAAAAGAAAGACCGCCGAACTTCGCGCTGATGAGAACAACGAGCGACTCCACGCCGTCAATGATGCTCGTTGTGTCGTGGGCAGAGCCGAACATCCATGATGCCGCTGCGATTGACAAACTGAACCTTACGCACATTTCGTTGAACACCGTTACTGATGCTCGGAATTTCTGTCCAGAGCTAAACGAATCGTCATCGAAGACCATCGGACGGACCCAGCGACCAGCAATTCGTTAACACAAAAGCTCTCAAGCGGGCGGGTACATCATAGAATGACAGAAGTTAAAGAACAGAATAAAGACGAAAACTTCGCCCGTTGCGCGGAATCTCCCCGCTATAAGTGGACGAACGAGACAGAAAGAAGATGGCGGTGGATGGGCGAGAACGAACGTGAATGTCGGGGTCGATTCAACGAGCTCCGATCGGAGAGTGACCACTGCCAATGCTCGTCTCTGGAAGAGTGATCGATGACGTCCCACCAGCAAGCGGGGAATGGGAAGAACGAGCAGTACTCGGGCAGGCAGTCAACGGCTCTATCATCGTTTCAAAACGGCCGAGTGGACGGAATCACCACCAACATGAACGAAAACGGCTACAGAAGAGGAGCGAATGCGGCAGTCGAAAGTATGTCACCAACAAATCAACTGATCGGAATAAAGCGGCTGTTCTGCCCACTTCCAACGACGTGATCAGCTGGAGCAAGAACGAAACGATTGCCTAGTAGCCAATCAGCGCACGAACGTGCGTCACAAGAATCGATCTCCGGACACTCCGGTCGGCATTCGAATAAACGACCCGCTTGCTGGTGGGCAATCAAGATGGAGCGCTCATTCCGGGCATCTGTTGGCAAAGAAGCAGAAAAACAAAAGAAGTTTCGAATAACAATAATTCCAAACGACGAGTTGGTTTCCTTGTGGCGGACGATTCGCACGGCGAAAACAAGAAAACTCACGTTTTGTACCTCAACAAGAACGAACGAGCAGTTGTTTGCGGTTCTTGCAAAATCAGGTTCCCGGACTTTCCTGACTCGGCTAAGAAAACAAAAGGAGAGGCCGGAATAATTTTCAACAAGTCCATCGTGAAAACACAAAAGAGAAATACGAACCTGAACTATCACACGAATCCTACAATGATGAAAACACGGTAGCGGAATAAAGCGCTTATTTCTTCGACCAGCACACTAAAAAGAACCGACAATCATCCATCCACCGCTTTCTGTTCACTTCTCCCAGCGATCGACCCCTCCATGCCCTCCAGTCCGAAGGCGATCGATCGTCTGCCGAAGCAAGCCCAATGGATAGACGGCTGCGCTCCAGTGGTTCCGGTCCGGACGGCTCTCTTCCCGCGCCTACTCGCTTCTTCGAACTCTTCACTCGTTTTGGCCGTCGCCTCCACTCAGGCCCGCTCCTTCCCGCATTCTTCTCACGCCGTTCCCCACGCCTTCTCCGATCGACGCCAACGGTGAGTCCCGCCGCTCCTCGCCCGCCTTCAATTCGGCCGCTCTTTTCAGGCCGCCCGGTTGGCATCCCTTCCGCCGAGACGTCCACAGCCGCCTTCCACTCGCCAGACTCCTCGGCCGCCCGTCGAGCAGCCGGTTGAAGGGTTTGGTCGGTGGCTCTTCCGACGAGTCCCCATCTTCCGCTTGTCGGGCCGCTTCTTCTTTTTTTGAACGGAAAGAAATGGGCAGACGGCCCCCCACAGACGAGCGACCACTCGCTTCACATTGACGTTCAACGACTCGCCCACTTCTCAGCCTGCGATCACGCCTCCTGATCACACTATTCATTCGCTATTAAAGACGACGGTTAACCACATGCTCGTGAAAGACGAAGAGATTCTCGCATTGCTCCTGCTGGTTGCCCATCAAACTCACTTCTTCCTCCGTTTGCACCGACTGCTCACTGAAAGCGAGAATCTCCAATCGAATCTGTGCCCACGAACAGAAAGAAGCGGATGCGTGGAACACAAGTGGGGCTCGTCCGCCCGGTCGATAAGAGGGATGAAGCAGAAGAGAACCCCCGTAGGCATGAGAAAGAAAGGCGCCGTTTCGTCCGGTACACCCGCACGACGAACTCGAACGACGGCGTTGCAAAAAAGGCGAGCGGGGGAGAACAGCCGCTCGATCAGGACTCCGTCTTGCAGCGGCTGAGCGTCCGATCGACATCCGTCTTCGCGTACTGGAGGCGCTCGTGGAGCTCGTGCGAGCAGCCCGCCTCGACGAGGGCGGCCGGCGCTGCGGGTCGCCGAACGTCGCCGCCCGCATGGACGGCGAGACGATCAGCTTCGTGTGGTCCTGCAAGCAACCCGACAGTCCCACGAATCGAACGGAAGGAACTCGCCTCAAAGGAGTTCAACTGGAGCGTTCCGTCCGTCAGCAGCAGCCCGATGACCACGTCCGAGCGGAACCACTCGCTCAGACACGGGAAGCGGGCGAACTCCTGACCGCCCCGCTGCAGCCGCTCGCCCGCCGACCGCAGGTGTTCGATCACGTACGAACGCCACTCCGCGAGCAGCTCGACCTTCTTCCCCAGCGTCTGCGCGCACTCGGCGCCCGTCGCGTCGATATACTGGAGCTGACTGCAAGCGGAGGGATGAGTGGGCAGAACAAAGGGGAACTCACTCTCCGCTCGGGGTCGACCAACAGCTTCGTGTGGTCGTTGAACAGGACGCCCACCGAGTGGTCGCACAGGTGGTAGGCGAGGCCGTTCTTCTCCGCGCAGTCCACCCACCCAGAAGACGGGCACCGAGGCGGGGTGCTCGTCCCGCACGTCCACTGCAATCAATCGAACGATCAGGGGAGCATTCGGGGGATACTCACGGTCGTTACTCGGCGCCTGCTCGCCCTGTCGGCAGAAGAAGGGCGCCAAATGGTTGGCCGCGTTGTTCAGGTGCTCGACGATCGGCGTCTCGTCCTTTTCGTTCGCCTTCCGGTTGCTCACGATCATCGACGCGGCGTCCTGCACGACGAGCGATTGCAACGGCCGCCCAGACGAGTTTCCGGCTGAAAGCGAGCAGAACGGAGGCGAGTGGAGGGAGTGGAAGAGGAAACATACGTCGATCTTGCCGTCCGAGAAGTTCTCCTGATTGAAGCGCGGCACGGACACGAAGCACGAGACGGGCAGCGCGTCGGGCAGGAAGCCGCGCGTGAAGACGGCCGGGCGGTCCTTCGGTCGGGGCGCCAGCAGGGCGGCGATCAACTCGTGCGCGTGCTGCCCGATGCGCGTCGGGATCACGTACTCGTTTCGCCGGATCTTCGCGTACGTTTGCTGCAGCGGGGGCGGTTGGAATCGGAGGAGGGAAGACGGGAGGAAACACGCCTCCAAGGACAGCGTCTCGAACGGCGGCTTCCCGACGAGCAGCGTGTGGAGGATGCAGCCGACCGCCCACACGTCCACCGCGAACAGGCGGCCGGCCTTGAGCAGCATCTCCGGCGCTGAAGCGGAGAGTGAGTGGACGGAGAGGGGAACGAATCGACGTAGTTGGGCGTGCCGCAGAGCGTCTGCCGCTGCTGCCCGTCGCCGATCTTTAGCTGCACGTGGTCGTCGAGGAAGAGGTTGCCCAGCTTCAGGTCCCGACGGATGATCTGCCGGCCGTGCAGGTGCTGGCAGCCGGCCACGAGCTGAAAGCGGCGAGTGAGGGGGACTCGTTTGGTGCGTGAACGAGCGGGCTTCCAGCTCGGTGACCACTCGACGCCGCCGGTGGAACTCCAGCAGCGAGCGGGCGGCCGGCGTTCTTTCGATCGAAGGACGGGGCGACTGCGGAGGGCTGCGAGAGTCCCCCGTTGTCGGCGGCTGTTCGGCTGATCGAGTGGGCGGCAGCGAAGAGAGGACGAGTGGCTGGAGGAAGGAGCGAGTGGGCGGCCGACTGCTCTCCGCTCAAGTTTGTCCCTCCACGCACTCGCCGATCAGTCCGAAAAGAACCCGCGAGAGCCGCTGATCCTCTCCGCCCGCCACTTGCTTCTTCGGGCGGCCACTCGGCGGACTGCCGGCCGGAGGGCGCCGCCCACCGGAAAGCGGAGACTCCCGCCGCTCGCCCGTGGTCGATCCCCTGCCCTCACTTCTGATCGAAAGGCGGAGCGCCCACTCCGAGGGGGAGGGCGGGCGGGCGGCCATTCGACTCGCCGCTCGAACGGGAGTGACGGGTGGTCGGCAGCGAGGGGTTGATTGATGCTGGCTGTTGTCTGGTGGAGCGAGTTGTCCGCTGCACAAGTCGGTAGTTTGCTTGCGAAAGGAACGAGCAGAAACACGGACGTCGAGATGTTTGCGATCGAAATGTATTTAGTAGTTTTCAATGGGTTGGATTGCCGCGGAAGATTTGCCGTTGAACGAGATGATGGTTTCTTTTTATTCGTTCTGTTGTGTGTGTGTGTGCGCAATATTTGCTGTGCAATCGATCAGGTTGACTTTGGGCTGTTTTGATCGAAAAGACGCGCATTGGCAAGGAAATTTCGATCACGTTTCTAGACCCGCGATTTAGCTTGGTAAAGAAACTTTAGGGGTTACTTCAAAAAAGAATCAGTTTCATTCTGTATTCGAGATGTCTTTTTTCAATGTTACTTTTGTTTTGAAGGCCTGCATTCGGTGAAGTGATTATTCCGTTGAAGATTTGCGTTTTCATCGTGATCTCTCCACGTTTAGCTTTGCGTTGAAGACAGCCCAACGCCGCTTTTATTTGTTGCAAGACCAATCTGCTCTCTTATTATTGCTTACTCGACCACATAAACGGGCATCCGTGCTGGACTTAGGAAATGAGATTACTGTTGAACTGCTTCTGCCTTCGGGAGTCAACACGTCTTTATCTGTCCGGCAGATCGAAGAAGGCAGTGGATTATTCCGCCTGCCGCATTTGTTGGACCTTTTCATCACTTGATCCCACGATTTTTTTGTTGCCCGTCGATATTCGGCCCCCTATTCTTCCGCCGCTGACTGTTCGTTAAGTTCAAATCGGAGCAGCCAGTCAGTCGTTTCGCACCCTACACGAGCGGACGGCAACGAGACCCGCCGAGTGAACGTCGTTCAGTTTCGATCGGAAGTGGGTGAGTGCTTCAACTGCCGCCGTTGATAGAAGACCGCCGTCTTTTTCGATCTCGGTGCTCGTGTTCACTTCTTTCTTTTCAGGTTGGAAGCTGCAGGAGGCGCCCTCCCGAAACAACGGGGCGCGAAGACCGCCGACTGCCGGCCGGACGCCCGCCGCCCGTCGAGCGGCCCCCACGGCGTCCCCGTAGTCCAGTGGGATGGGCGGCGGATTGCGGGGCGGGAGTCCCGTTGGCCGGCGGGATCGAAGCCGGCGGTCGGGATGGGCGGTCGGCCGTGGAAGACGGCGGAGTGGGCGGATCGACCGGCGAGTGGGCGAGTGGCGGGCGTATCCAACCGAAAGAAGTGGCCGTGGACGGGGGCGCGAGTGGGCGCCGTTGAACGGGGCGCTGCGGCCAGTTGCTCACCGGCTCTTCGCAATCGAGTAGAGCTGGGTCGTTCTTCATTTGCTGAAAACGATAAAGCGTTCATGGATCGTTGCAAGAATAAGCTCGTTTGAGATTGTTATGCTTTGTCAACATTTAGCGAACAGACCAAAGTCTTTCTATCATACTGCAATTGCATTATGTTTTTGACATTCTTATTCCGTCGCAGCGGGCGTTTCGTTGTGGCGATTCAGCGGCAATCGCTTTTTCGTTACAAATCGATAGGAACACGCTTTTTATTCCGTTTCCGAAGAGGTTGCGTGTATTGTTTTTGCTGACCGAGCGTTCTTCAAACTACACGTGTCGCCCGCTGCTTTGTCCGTGCGTAGTACATTCACTGTCCGAGTCCTTCTTGCATACCATTCATCCCCCGCTCGTGTTGACCGCAGCAAGCAGCGGTGGACGGCGCCTCGTGCCCCTGGACGACCGCCTTCTTTCGGCGGCCGGCGGGCATTCGGGGCGGGATTCCCTCTCGGAGTGGGCGCTCGTGGGCGGGCGGGCGGGAGTGCCTGTCAGCCGCCGGTCGGCCGGCTGCTCTCCAGCACGGGCGACCTCCACACTCGCCGGAGGACTGCCCCCTCCCAGTGGAAGGGGTGGGGATCTCCGAGACGACTTGCGAGTTGCCCGCTTCGAATAGCGAGTGATCATCGAGCGGCCCTTTGTACGCAGCTTCACGTTCGTCAATGGGTGTTGAGTCATTCCACTTTTTTCACTTGAAAAAGACGTGTGATTGTCGCTGGTTTATTCCGAACGCTGGTATCCAACGGTTCAACGTTTTTATTTGTTTTTGAATTGTTGTCAACGGCAAGCAAGCAATAAGGACGAACGGCAAGACTTATTTTTTTATATCAAATGTTTCCGGATACCCACACGAATTATTCCGTGAGCCAATAGAAATGCTTCATCTTTCGGTGTATGTCTTTCTTCTAACTTCGTTATGTTCGTTCTTCCCTACGACAACCTTTCACCTTAAAACAAAAACCTACCGCTCAAGATTTAATTGAAATTCTACACGACTGTCCTTCCAAACCGATTAATAATCTGTCGTCACCCGCTTCTACTCGCCCGAAATGCAGGGAAAATTCACGCAATCAACGGCCGCCAAACAACACACGAACGATCGCAAAAAGAACCCCTTTTCTCGCCCCACACACGCCGAAAAGCGGGCGAAATCGGCGGGCGGCGAGGCGGCGGCGTCCGGCGGCCGGGCGCGAGCGGCGCGCAAGAGAGCGGGCGGGCGGGCGGAGAAAAAAGACGGCCGACGCGCCCAAAAGCGCGCACTCGCGGCGAGCGGACGGGGGCGATCGGAGGGGCCGCCCACTCGCCGCCCGGCCACGAGAAGCGGGAAAGCGACCCCAACAGCCGGCCGCCCACTCGGCGCGCGGAGGAGCGGGCCTTGCGGGCGGGCGGGCGGCCGGGCGAGCGGAGTGGCCGTCGGGCACCTCCACTCCGCGAGACGAGTGGAGGCGGCGGGGCGAACGAAGCCGCCGGTCGATCACCCGGCGTCCCCTCGGCGCGTCCATCCGCCGAGCCGACTGGTGGACTCCAAGGGGGCGCCCGCTCGGTCGTTCGGGGCACTCGCAAATTCGACGAGCAGACGGCGGAGCGGCGAGAGCGGGCGGGCCGATGGGCACACGCGCGAGTGTTGGCCGCAGTCCGATCGGTCGGGCGGCGAGTCGAAAGGCCGGCGGTATCGGATTTCCTTGGAATTGTCGATAGCATTGATAAGCCAGAAATAAAGGAGTGGAATTAATTTGGTTTAAACTGAGCAGAAACAAATGAAGAGAAAGGGGGTTCGTTTGATGTGACTTTTCGCTGATCGTCCTTTGGGTTCGTATGTTTGTGATCGCGGCCGTGCTTCGGCTTGCGAAAGTTGGTTGATGATGGGCCGTTCGCTGGGCGAACGGAAGGGAAGAGTGCCGGACGATTCGGCGGAGGCCGCGAAATCGGCAGAAAACAGCGAGGGCCGATCTGTGACGTAGCATTCTACCCAGGGTGAACGCGATCGGGGCGGTACGGAATGCAAAGTAGAAAAGGGTTCTCGCGGACGCGACAGCGTTTCGCGAGATGTGGTTTGCGGCGAGCGGGTCGTCTGCTACCCGACTGCCTTCCGACCACAATGTACGCATACAGCAGGCAAACGGGAAATTGAGCGGGCGGTCAGTGCTTTATCAAAAACACGATTCGCAGCAAAATTACTTTAATTTTTTTAGGAAATATTCGCCAGCAACTCTATTTTGTCATAGCGAACAGAAACCATGTTTTTAACTTGTCATTGTAGCAAAATGTTCGAAGCAGAAGTGCAAATGTTTTGTGTGCGCCTTGTGCAAACAGGGTGTATGAAATAAAGAACACGTGTTTTGTTTATAGTCCATCTGTGCGTCAACAGATCACTGCGTCGTATAAGCCGATTAGTAAAACAAAAGATGAAAAACGACCGACCTTTTGCTTTATGCTAGTCTTCCATAAGAACGGAAACCCAACGGAACGGAACGGAAAGTCAACGGAACTGCTATGGAAGCAGCGCGCTTCCATTATTGCCGTTGGGCTCCGCGAACGGAAATCGAACGGAAAATTTGTTCCGTTCGCAAAGATCAAACGGTTTGATTTTTTTGAGACGATCTACTGCGTCGTTGGTGGTCGTTGTAGTGTCGTTGGATAGAGGAGATCTTCATCTCCATCTTTCCGAACTGGATCAATTTGCGAGCACCGACTGCCAGCGAGTTCTGGGGCCAAATGTGACAAGGGTCAAATTTATTCGCAAACAGAAACGGGCGAAAAGAACAAACGGGTTAAATTCTGTCGTTCTGCCACAAGACGGCTCCAACGCCGTTGAAGTACTGCCGGAGGGCGACCTGGACGGCCTTCGCTTCGTTCAGCGAGTTTCGACTGCGGGGGTTGCGCATCTGCTGCGGCGTTTGGAGCGGGATTGGAACCGTCGCTCGCCACTCGCCGTCCTCCTCGTCTCCCCGATCGGCGATCCGGGCGAACGAATGGTTCGCAGGAGCTTCGGCGATCACGAAGTTGTGTAGTACGACTGCAGACTTGACGACGGCATCTGCCGTGTCGGTGCCCGCGTCGATCGATTTTTGGAGAATCCTCCATTTCGCCGCCATGATGCCGAAGACGTTCTCAATCACTCGACGTCCGCGGGAGCTCCTGAAATCAGCGCAAGTATTCAGGAAATAATTGATGAAACACCCACCGTCGTAATGCGCGATGTTCGCGACCTCCTCCCACATTCGTCCCTTGTGCTCTCGATCCTTGTATTTTGGGTCGGACATCCGCCACAAACACGGGCGATCTCGCACGGCCTCGATCAACAATGAGCGGCTCGGAACGTCGCCGTTTTCCGACATTTCCGCCTGAAAACCCGAAGGAATCCCGCCGTTGGGTGGCCGGAAAGCAGGAAGACTCCATTGCATCGGAAAAGGCCGATCAAAATATCTTTTGTATCGATTTCCACGAAAAAAAACGGATTTTGGGACCATTCCGTTGGCTTTCCGTTGGATTTCCGTTCCGTCGGCTGCCGTTGCATTGGAAGCGCGATTTTCCGTTCCGTTCCGTTGCCGTTTTCCGTTCCTATGGAAGACTAGCATTAAAAGCGGGTGTGGCACTTCAACGTGCGGTTTTTATAACACCACGCCTTTGGTTTGTTTGAGTTCTTATCGGCCGCGGCGCGAGAAACCGGAACGTTTTATTTTTCCGCCGCTAGTCAAAAAAAGGCGAACGTACAGCGCTTTTGTGTCGTTTTGTTCGTTTCCGCTCGGAGTTTTGGGCGTTTTTCTGCTTGTTTAAGGGTTGCGGGTGATTTGCTTATTCTAAGACCAACCATTGGCGGAGTCTCGTAATGCAATTTCTTTAGGCGGGTCACAAGTGCGTGATGTTTGGATTATCATTATTAAGTAGAAAATTCCGCTACATTGAAGGGTTTGATAGATGTCAACTTCCCGAAGAGTATAAAAATGTGAAGTTGTTCGGCCGAGGCACACAAGCAGACGTTTTGTAAGCAGTTTTTCCAGTTTTTTGTTTGCACATGCTTTCAGCATCGCTCGCGTCGGTCGATGGGTGAATGTGGCCATCAAGCGACATAAGCATCCGTTCGACAATGTCAAGACCGCCGAGAACGCTTGCCGGGAGTTTTTCCTTATTCGGTCGATTAGCCACACAAGTGTAAGAAGTATTTTTAGCTCGGTATTTTATTATTCTAGATTGCCGCTTTGCGCAATGCGTTTACCCCCGCCGAAACATTAACTGATTTTTATGACTTTTACATGGTGGCATCGTGGTCGGGTATTACTTTGGAAATATGGCTCCAAACCTTAGAACACACTGACACTCGTAGCACATACGTGATCATGCGCCAAATCGTTGGCGCACTAGTCTACTTACACGAACACGACATTATCCATCGTGTATTAGACACGGGCGCGCATAAAAAGGCACAGACCGAATATTTTTAGGATTTGCATCCGCAGAACATCGTTATTGACACATTCCTTAGTATCAAACTCATCGATTTTGGACTTTCAACCGAAGATACAAGTGGACCAGCATGCACAAAAGAATTCTCACAGTACGTAGTCGCTAAACTCTATCGTGCGCCCGAAGTGATTCGCGGAGAGAGATACACAAAAAGCGGTTAGTGAAAAAAAGTAATTTACTTATCACCTTTCTTTTAGTGGACATTTGGGCGGCCGGTTGCGTTTTTTACCAGCTTCTCAAAGGCGAATCGCTTTTCAAAGGTCCAACTGAAAGTGACGTGCTGGCCGAACACTACAAGCTCTTTGGTAGAGTATTGACGCTTGATTTTGATTTTCAGACAATGAGATTTTTAGGCGGTCCGGATCATGCGAACAGAGCAAAAACTACTGTCGAAGAGCTCTTTCCGGACGATTTTTTTACCTCGCAGGACGGTGAGTTGCCTTCTATCGTTCAACAGATTCTTACTGATTTATTAAAAGTGTTGTGTGGCAACACAAGTGTTGTGAAACCGCAAAGCAGTCTACACGCCCACGGTACGTGAATGCAATCGATGTTTCATGCTTCAAATTAGTGAAAGAAGCTCGCGATTTGTTTTTTCGAATGATGTCCATTAACCCGCTTGCTCGAACTTCCGCATTGGACGCTTTGACTCATCCATACGTTTCTGGGGAAAACGTTCGTTTTTCATACGTGCCTCAAAGGCTTTCATACTCTTTCGGAGATGCAATTTTCGATACTGCAACTGAGTGGAAGATGCTACTTTTCGATCATCTGAAATCACTTACGGGACATGTTTTTCCGCCCACAAGTGTGTGGATTCCATCGTTTCGGTCAAAGTGCAAAAAAGGTAATTTACAAAGTGCACCTTAACACACAGTGATTAAGATCCCGCTTTTCCTGAACAACACGTTCTTTCTTATGATCAGTGCGCTTTTCGCCCATTTAATAAAGAACAGCTTGTCGTTCGTGTGCTGTTGGCCGACTACCGCAAAGCCGTAGTGGAAATCAACCAAGCGATTTACAGCGAGATTTCTTCACAAGATCGCTACGAAAAATACGTCGATCTCATCTACTCGACAGATCTGAATTTTGGACAACGCTACGAACAGTACGCAACGGACATCCAACAACTGATGCAAGAGAACGCGAGCGTTCCTCTTCAGATCATAGACGACTCCGATCTGCGAGCTTGGTTCTGGCTTCACGTAAGTTGCATACCGTTTTTTTGTTAAGCCTGTTTTCAGTGGCGATATAAGGGTTGGAACATTTTTTCTCAGCACGTGCAACGGTTCGCCCATCGTTTGGATATCTTCACCAAAACGCTCAATAATGCTGGCGTTGACAGATATGAACTACATTTTGCGCAAATGACGTTTTGTTACAGCTATGATTCTCCAAATGCCGAGGTTTGCCATTTTTTAAAAAGTCATTGTTTGTTCTGTTCTAGACATCAGCGAACGACATAATTGATGTTTTTAAACAAACAGTGATAAATTTGCCTGTTTTGTTGACGTTCGCCGTGATCGCAGATATAAAATTTGCGTGCAAAAACCACGCGACAATTGCGGACTCGGGTACGAGAACATGCGTATTTGAACATCTGACCACTTTTTAAGCGTCGGAGTGCAAAACTAGGCCAACAGATTGCACAATAATCATCTGTAAGTTTTCCGTTGAATCACGTATTGTCTAAGAAATTTAGGCGCAAAAGACGCCTTGAAGGTCGCGACGAAAACTGAAGAAGGGAGCTGTATCCCTCCACAAAATGAACCCGAAACTTCTACGACCTCTTTTTTTACATTGCGTGACACGAGAGAATTTGCGAACGACGAACAGACTGCCAAAGAACCGTTTGTGAAAAACAACATCCGGGAAGCAAATATGCTCGTTAATGATTTGGAATGCAAGGTGAGCGTAGTCTATGTGTTGGGTTTATTTGTTTAGACGGCAGCACTGCGCATTCGATTTTCATTCAATCACCGCCACTTGTGGGCTTTCTCCCGCAACGGATTGCTTTTTAGTAGCGACGGATACGACGATATTAACATGTTTGTATTGTTTTTTGTCACAAGTGTTTCATTTCTTTACTGTCCAGGACCTTCCGCCCGGAAACCCGTAAATGCAAAAATGTTGAGGATTTTGTGCTTTTAAATTCTACCACCCTCATTGTGCTCGAGTGGGACTCTTTGGTTTTGGTTCGCTTGTATCCTGCAGACGCAAAATACGAAGCGATCATGTTGGAACGAGGCAATGACTATGCCTACGTTTTTACGGAAATAACTGGAAAAGACGTGGATGTCGCGCAGGCGGTGCTCAATCAACGCGATGCTCAAGAACTTCGATTTGTTTATTTGGACATCAACGAACCTTGCCTTCAATTAAACAGCAGTTATCGTGCCGAATTCGAACTCGCACGATGCTTTTATCACTTTGGCCGATCCGGCTTGTTGTATGGCATACAAAGCGATTTTCCCACTTCGTTGTTAACTTTCCACTTAGTGACGAACATGTGCAGTCTTACCAAATTTAACAGCAACTCGCAAGATGTACCGACTTCCGCATCATTGTATTCTCTGGGAAATACGCAAGTTTGCTTTTTTCAACGAAGAAACTAGAAATCAAATCTTTTAGAGACCAAACTAAACATGTCGATCCCAAAATTTGGATAGATTTGGTACAGTTTGTCAAGTTGGATGGTAGTTTATTAAGTTACAGTTTCGCGGACTCCGTTATTTTTGGTCTCCTTCTCACGTGTACAGCTATGGCTTTGAGATCGTCAATGGAGCGTTGCAATACCCGATTTACCGCTGCAATTTGGAAAAACCACAATGGAAAAGAATAAGCGTTCTGAAAATGCCAATCGTGCACGTTTCTGCAAAAGTTAATGCGGAAACAGGAGATGACGACGATTTGCTGGCGGTTACCATGGGGGACGGAGATAAACTCGCATGCTGGGAATGTTCTTTAAAGTGAGTTCGATTTACTGGCTTATGTTCTGGTGGTTTTCCAGACGACCGAGCCGACGTACACCAATGGATCCTAGCACTCGCGGATACTCAAACATGACGATTTGCCATGCTGACTCCGATTTGTCGCCTAAGTTATCAAATTCAACATCTCACCAAAACGATAATGACGCCTCTTCGGAAGGAAGTGGACGAGCAGAATGCGAAACCATGCCCGCTGCCACAATTATGATGGCTGACTGGAAGTTCAAGGGATGGGTATTCGAACGTCAAGTATGAGCTGTTTTCTTGCCCCATGAAGTTTTGCTCTTTGCAGATCGCTAACGAATCCTACATTGACTATCTGAAGCAAGCGGGACATTAGTTCAAACAGCGTCGCCCCGATTCCAAGCAACAAACCACTGCTGCCTCTCAAGCGGCTCTTCGTCTACGAGCCCACAAATCAAAAGATGCTGCCGTTGCCGGAGGTTTTTGCGGCCAGTTAAAGTGTCGCGGTCGCCATGTGGGCAAAACACACAAAAAAATCGAAGGCA